>PVJH01001827.1:0-190920 GCA_004026705.1 Nesogale talazaci | reverse complement strand
GCAAAGGCAAATGCATTCCATTTGGATCCATTTACCAGGGAAGAAGGCAGCATTTCCCACTCTAGAGTAGGAACTTGTATCCCTGGAACTTCCCATAGTGTAGACTAATGCTGAGATGGGCAGGGACTTGCTGGGCTGCTCTCCATTTTGTTCACTTTGTCCTGGTTTGCAGAAGGAGAGCATTCTGGAAGACAAATTAACATTTCCTAGATCACTTATCTCTCTTCCTTCCTCTCCCTGAATTGACTGTCAAGTGGGTGTGTGACAGTAAGCATTTATTTTAAGATTGTTGCTGTCACCTTTGCCATTAGGGTTCATAGACTTGGCTCCCTGTATTCCTGAGTCCTACAGAACAAAATTCTCCCAGTCCTGTGCCAGATGTCGCATGGTCATGTTTGAGCCCGTGGTTGCAGTCACTGTGTCAGCTCACCTCTGTGATAGTTTACGCATTGCCTGAAGAGCAAAAGGATGTTTCCTGACCATCTGTACAACGTATCCTGAAAAGGTGTCCTCAAGAAGGTAAGTGATAACCACAGAAATAATGTACTCCTTTACTATTTGGAAGGCACATGAGGAGCATTTTTAAGTGCCTCTTCTTAGCTCCTATGACCGCCCCTCCCCCCCTCCCCGGCTGGGATCCTTAACCTGAAAGACATCACTTCTATGTCTGTCCCCACTATCATGCAGTCAGTGCATGTCTTCTCATTAGTAAGAACACCCATCACTGGATTAGGACCTACCCTACTGCACCACGGACTCATGCCAACTGATGGCACCTTCAGAGAGCCTATTATAAAATAATGCCATGCTTACAGGAAGAGGTGTTAGGGGGTGGACATGCCCTTCTGAAGGACACAGACCAGGCCATACCATGATTATTTCCAAAAATGTGTCCTTCCTCACAGCAAAAAAAGGATCCCTAATCTTGCAGCTATAAAATTCCTGCCAAATATATATTTGCTAGTGTTGGCTTACTAGTACCTATTCCACAGACGGAACTTTCTTCAGTGCCTTAGGGATTCTGCTTGATTCAACTATGTCCACTCTTCTGTTACTGTCCCAGAGGAAGCTAGAAGTTAAATGACATGCCCAAGGTCACCGTTTCCAATGCAGAGGGGGACATGAATCTTGGCAATCTGCTTCCAGATCACATGTGCATGTTCATCCAATTTATTTACTTATTATTACTTTTGGACAGAGTAGAAGTGTCCTATGGATTTCCATTACTGTGACATTTTATGAAAGTAGAAAACCTAGTGGTTTTGAGCTGCTGGCCATGTGACTTGCAGCCCAAACAGAATCACTACAGCACCGGCGCACCTAGAACCACTCGCTGTGGCCCCCTTTGAGTTGGTAAGGCTTTCAGCTTCCCAGGAGCAGACAGCTGCATAGTCCTCTTGCAGAGCAAGCAGAGCTTGAATTGTTGGCTTACAGCTGCTCACTGGACTCTATATTAGAGATCTCATCTCAAGTACTAAATGAAATGTGATGGTACATAAAGATAGTGTGAAAAATATGCAAGGTAAATCCATTTGCATCTTTAAGAGAAAGTTCAGTTCTCAAACTTCTTGAACATAAACATCTAGACTTTACAAAAGGGGGGCTGGTGGTGTAATGGATTAAGTGCTGGACTGTTAGCTATAAGATCAGCAGTTCAAACCCACCAGCTTTTCTCAGTGGAAAAAGAGGTTTTTAATCCTGTAAAGATTCACATATGAAGAAATGCAAACAGGCTGTGCTACTCTTTCCTAAGAATTTCTATGACTTTTTGAGAGTCTTGATACTCCTTCAAATCTCACAAAATTATTACATTATTGAATACAATGAGGTATACCATAGGTGTAAAATCATTTGAATGTAATTGAATATTTTAAGAGAGGTTAAACAGTGTTCTCTTGAAGAAATCACCCTATAGCAATCATGTTGAAAGTTTTAAAGCAAACGGAGGTACTAACTATAAAATTAACCTCTGTCAACCAATTACCATCTTCTGAGACATTAAATATACTTTTTTATGATGATGTTTTATTATAATAATATATTTCTATGCAGCACTCCATTATGTTATGATGAATATCTGAACAAAATTTACTTTGCTATTTGAGGTAATTTATTCAACGTAATCCTTGGTACAACATTGAGAGGAAATTACTTATCACTTTTTGACCTCCTTACCACTGGTAAAATAAAGTTATAATACCAAATAAATAATAAGCTGTGTTGATAATTATTAAAAGCTCTACTAATTATAGGATGGTTGATAAGATTAACACTAATACCTTGTGTAAAGTGTCCTTTGTGTAGCTTAGCCCTAATAGAATCCTCTACACTAATCCAAACCAAATGCACTGCTACCGAGTGGTTTCTGACTCAATAGAATCCTTGGAAAATATTATATCTACTCTGCACCACTCCATTTCAGACTACAAATACTGTAAGGCTGTAATCCTGAAGAGAAATTGCTAATTGCTATAACTCTTTAAATCTAGTGAGTGGATATTAATTTGGTTCATCCCAATTTTACTTTAGGTGAATTTTAATATTAGCAGAACCTGCTGGATGAAAATGTAGTCAATGGGACAGTTTCTCGCCAGCATACAGCCTGTGGGCTATAATGGCACCAACCTCTATGAATCAAAGATAATTACTGCCTTTGAGTGGATGTTCACACAGTGTCCGAAAAGGATAGAGTAGCCTTCTCCACAGGGTTTCCAAGTCTAGAAATCTGTAAGGAAGCAGACTGCCTCAGAGTTCTTCCTTGGAGTGGCTTGGAACTTCTGACTTTTCAGTTAATAACACAATGATTAACTCACCATATCATCAGGCTGCTTCACTCTTTAGGGAGCATCTTGCATATCATGATTTTTTTAAGGAAGATGTTTGGTTTTGTATTTTAAACTATGATCATTCCACTTAATAATCTATAAACAAACTGACCCATTCTGTGAGCTTAAATCTTTTATGAATTTAGATGTATTCTACTTGTACTTATTCAATATTTACTTAGTAGTCTTTAACCAAGAATTCCAAGGGAGAATACATTGTGATTCCAAAGGTCTCATTATCCTTAAACTCGGCCAATCATTTAATATGTCAGTGTAGAGAACCTATTGGATTGGAGTTTCTGCTCAGACTCGTGATGTAGTGCAGTCCAATCCTGAATAGGCTGGTCTTTGCAACACTCACCAAATGACATTTTTTCCTGAGAGGACAGAGTAAAGAGAGGTGAGGCTAATACAACTTTATGATTCACTTATGAATGATTATGAAGAAGATTCAATGTGATTATGAAATTTGAAACACCAGCACGGGGATTGGTCAACCTTGCCACCCTGTCAAGAATAAACCAGCCATCTCAGGAACAGGAAGGAGATTGATAATTATTGTAACTGCATGGTTTAATCTATTAGAAAAATGTGAAGTCTTCTTCAATCAGAAAACCTCATGGAGACACTGAAATGGGAATCTCCATGGGAATCCCAACATGGATGGGCTTTTAGACCCATTGTGAGGATGACGAGAAGCCCTGGTGGTGGATCAGCACAAGGTCAAGGAGTTGAACCACCTGCTAGCCTTCTGGAGAAAGTTGAGGTCTTCTCTACTCATAAGTATTAAAATCTTGGAAGTGCAAAAGGGGAAACTCTACTTTTTCCTGTATTGCTACTATGGGTCAGAATAGACTCATGGCAGTGAAGGAGTGATAAGGAGAAAAGCTCATTAACCAAGACAGCAGTGTGGGTTGTCCATCTGTGGACTTGCCACTGTTTGTAAGAGCTTTTAAACAGGACTAGCTATTAAACTTAAAACACGCAAAGGGGGTAAGAATATCATGAACCATATATGCATATTGGACACAATAGAAATCCAGGAGTTTTGCATCAATGATACTTAGAGTCTTCAAAGGAAAGAAAAGTGCTTTAGATTTCTTGTCCTTTTTCCCCCATAAGAAATGTGTAAAGCTAATGATTTCCAAATAGAGAGCTATGCTGGGTTTATCTTAAAAGCCAGGTGTTTCACTGCAGTGTGGTTCAGAGTTCACAACTCCACCTGGACTTTATCTTCAACAAGAAACAGTCTGGAGCATAGCACAGAAATATAAAGAGTGATGGATCGTCTGCCCTGGTGATGCTGAAGACCATGCAGCTTCCTAGCTGTTGAGTTGTACTTCTATTAGTAGCTGAACAGAGTATGTGCGTAACTGACAGGCCCTCAGGATTTCCAACCAAGTGAATTATTCTTTATAACTAGGTGCTGACTGTTTATGAAAGTCATCACTTGCTACTAGAACTATCCCATTCCCAAATAGGTTTCCAAAGAGAATATTCAGAAATATGCCACCATCATATATAAAAAGGGTAACTTGGGGCTCAGTGACATATGGAAACAGGTGAAGATGCATAACCCAGTTCCACTTGTAAACCCAAACCTAAGTCCTTTACCTTCAAGTTGACTTGCATTCACTGAGTGCCTACAGGACAGCATAGAGCAAGCCCTGTGAGTCCCGGAGAGAGCAACTCTTTCTGGGAGCAGAAAATCCAGTCATTTACCCACAGAGAAGCTGAAGGTTGAAACTGCTGACCTTGCAGTGAGCAGCCTCATCTCTTTGCCACTGGGGCTCCTTTCACTCCCACTTTCAGGAGAGGTAAATTCAAGGGCTCAATGGATGTTGCCCTGGTCTGCATCACCATTTTATACCAGGTTTCAGTCAAATCCCGGACACTATTTGTTACCTTACTTCTAATAGTGCCAATAAAATGGATATACTAGAGAACACCTCTCTGCAATGCAGATGCCATTAGTCTGCATTTGTCATCATAATGGGATCTCTTTTCTAGGCCCAGCTCGCCCCCTTTTGTGATGCCATGTGTGTCATCTCACTTTGACTAGGCTCGATTTCCCAAAGGTACCACGTAAGACTAGAGGGTGATGATCTCTGTCATTTCTGACAGGGATGAAACTAGGAGGAGGGCAATCTGGAGCTGGGATTACCACCTTGCCATGTTGAATAAGGACCAATGGGTACCACAGACCGGCTTACTGCCAACAACACGCCAAATGGCAGGCAGACTTAGGTACTGTAAGTCACTGGAAGACAACATCATTTGATATTTAGTAGGTCAGCCACTGCTACAATATTTACTATCCTGGAGTAATTATTCTCTTCTGAGACATAGAAAGCTCTTTCTGGCAATGGAATACTTCCTCTTCGCTTTTGGCGTTTATCTGTTGGGAGACGCTGCATAGGGTTTGCTCTTAGAGGATGCTGGACCCTACCATCCATCAGGATAACTGAGAAAAGAAGCTGGATTCGTGTGGTTGAGAATAATATCCTTCTTTGGCAGTAAGGAATAGGGTTTAATGGAGAAAGTGAATAGAAAATAAATCTGTAAAGAAGCTACTGTAATAGGAATTTGTGGGTGGCATGCCAAAAGAACAAAGCGTTCTGAACATCCCCACACAGAGTGGTTGGCATCATGGCATCCAGGTGTACTCATGCAGCCCGATGGAGCACAGCACACTGTGCGGGTGGCACCTCTTTCAAGGATGGTAAGTGTGTGGATGCAGAGTGCTCCATCTTTCTTTGGCAGAGTGGCTAGTAATTTGTGACTGCTGGTCTCCATCAGTAGTGGCCAGATGCTAAGCCCGCTGTGCCTCCGGGGCTCTGTGTATCATAAGCACACAGACCTAATATTTCAGGGACAGAATGTATGATGAAAACACAGCAATATTAATGTTAATTATCACAAAGTTTACAATTTAGGCAGCCTATGATATTACTCCTAATAAAAAGCAGTGTGGAAGACAGAAAAGCTTTTAGAATTTTATTCTTAGGAAAATAAAAAGAAAGACTCTTTCCACCTGACTTAACCAAAATCACTAAAGAACTAAAATCAGACTAGACCAAATTTCAAGAAGCAGTCCAGTATCATCATGATATGAGGAATCAGGTGACATAAAATAAATTATGATTTTCAAATTAGCTCCCTATGGAGTCTTCAGATCCTTCTGCATGGGCGGTGAATTATTTACTGTGGCTCTTCTAGCCACAGTCTCTAACTTCCACCAAATTGTCTTTCTGGTAGGGAAGATGTTGAAAGGCTTCACTTAAGAGTAATTGCTAATAGGGTTCCCTCCAGGGGCATTCTGCTGTGCATAAAATGAGACCTCTGAGAAGCAGGAGAAGAGGTTCCATTAGCAATAAGGACCAGGAATGGAGCAAGTTCTCCAAACTCAAGATTCCTGAACAATGAACCTCCTAGCTCCAGAAGACGATATGCCATTAGAGGAGCAGCAGACCCTGAAGCCTGAGCAGGCAGCAGAGTGGTGCCCTTCCTGACTCACAGAGCAAGTAAACATTGTTTTTGTGCAGGTGACTGACTTGTGGAGTGAGATGTCTCTGGGCATGTAATTTACAGACATGAGTTTGCTTCCCCATGGAGCTTAAACTGAATGCCTTCAATTTCAGGCTTACAGCAGAGAGGTATGCTCCTTTGGACATTTTTAGCAGACCTGAGAGTACATTGTAACTTAACTAGATGACTTAGCTCTGAGCACTTCCCATGGCCATTGTGTGCTAACATCTTTAATAATACTTGTAATCATAAATTTTGCCTGTGAGTTTGATGTAGCCTTGGCAGTGAATATGAGAATCTAGAGAGGTAAAATAGAGAACATTAAGACAACACACCTTGTACTTAAGGAATTGTCTGCCCTAAATATTATATGTCAAAAACAGACTATAAATATACTTGAGGGAAGGGAGCAGCAGAATATTGCTTGCATACACAGTAATAAAAAAAATAAAACTTTGTTCTAACAACCTGACATTCTGTGATCTTCACTTTCCTGGCATAATCACTGAAGACAAAATGCATGCATGAGCAAATGTAGTGAAGAAAGCTGATGGTGTCCAGCTATCAAAAGATATATCACTTGGGGTCTTAAAAGCTTGAATATAAACAAGTGATCATCTAGCTGAGAAGTAACAAAGCCCGTGTGAAAGAAGCACACCTGCTTGTGTGACAATGAGGTGTCTATGGGATCAGGTATCAGGCATCAAAGACCCAGAACAAAACGTCATATCAATATTAATGAGAGGGTGTGGTGAGTAGAGATCCAAAGCCCATCTGGAGACAGTTGCACATCCCCTTACAGAAAGGTTACAAGGAACTGATGAACCAGCCAGGGTGCAGTTATAGCACCAAGAAAACATGTAACTTTCCTCTAGTTCTGTGGCAGTTATATGCTTATGTTAAATTTTATGATTGAGATGTAGGGTGGAGTCTAGCCTGTTAATCTAAAGATAGCCATTGAGTAGCCAATGAGGCCTCTGTGTGGGCATGGCTTTTCCTGAGGCTTCTAGGAAATCTCAAGATATTTCCCTTTTGAAGTTGAGAAGCTATCTTCCCCAGTTGTTGGGAATTAGTCTGAGAGGCAATTAGTCACGGAAAAGACAAGATGGGAGCATCCGAGGAGGCGGAGGAGCCAGCAGAGAGACCACATGGATTTGCCTTGATGGACCCAGATCTCTGAAGCTGGAGCAGCATGCTGTTGATGGACCCTGAATCCTGGAAGCGAGGAGCCATGGGGAGACCCCTGCCATTGCCAGAATTCTGCACCCACTGACCTGTGACTTCGTGAGTCTGAGGGAGACTTGGTAGACTGATTTGGGGCATATGGGTTAATATCGGACTTATGACTTTGTACTGGACTGGATTGGGATGCCTTCTTAGTGTCATATTCTTTTTGTGTATAAACGCTTTCCATATATCCATATGCGTGTCTTTAAAATTTGTTCCTCTAGTCTGCCCGGACTAACACAAGTTCTTTAATACTTCCTTCCCCATTATCATGACCTCAGTTCTACCTAAAATACAGCTAGACCAGAAAATGTACACTGTTACAGTTAAGGGCTCCCAACACAGGGAATCCAGGACAGTTAAACCCCTCAGAACCAATAATGAGAGTAGTATTACCAGGAGGGTAAGGGGTGCGATCAGAAGAGAAAGGGGGAACCAATCACAAAAATCAACATATAATACTCCCTCTCGCCCAGTGGTACAGACAACAAAACGGTGGTGAAAGCATATGGCAATTAGTGTAAGACATTTTAAAAAATTATAAATTATCAAGGGCTCATAAGAGAGGTAGTGTGGGGGAGAGGGGAATGAGGGACCGATATCAAGGACTCAAGTGAAAATGAAATGTTTTAACAATGATGATGGCAAACAGATACACAGATGTGCTTGACACAATGGATGGATGGATTGTGATAAGAGCTATTAGAGTTCACAATAAAGTGATGTCTTAAAAACAAGCAAGTAAGATCCTGCAAGTTAAGCTTCTTCATTTGCTTGACAATCACTTATTCATTGATGAGTACCCTGTCATTGACATCAGTGTAATCAAGTGGCAGCCTAGCTTTACTCTACCTACATTCTCCGCAATCTATTGGTCCAAGCAGACTTGGATTGGATTTGACCAGTCTGAGTTCTGCGAAATGGTTTGAAACAGAAGTGGAGGTTACTTTGAGGACCAAGGTGCACCTGGCTCAAGATGTGGTATTTTCAATGACCTCCTATGCATGTGTAAGTTAGACATTGAATAAGAAAGATGGAAGGAGAATTGATGCACTGAAGTTAGAGTGCTGGTGAAGAATGGAGGCAAGGATGGTGAGACTTCATCTTATATCCAAGAGAGAGCAGTTCCTGGAGAAGGGCACCATGCCTGGTAGTGTGAAGCCGCACAATAAAGGCAATGCCGTGGTCAAGATGGACTGTCACAGTGACTGAAGCAATGGACTCCAGCATAACAACAATTGTAAGGATGACACAGGGCCAGGTGGTGTCCCATTCTGCTGTATATTGTTTCACTACGAGTTGAAATAGATTTTATGATGCCTAAGAACATTAGTTAAAGAGCACTTCTAACATTTGGCCTCAGATACTGAATGCTTGAAATGTACTTTTTTTAATTTATCAAATTCATTCTTTTTACTTCCTATTCATCTTACAAGCTTTGTACTCACACGACTCCAAACATTTCACTAACTGTTCACTCCTAGATGATCAACAAGACAACTCAAGTCAAGCAGCACACAGGAAAATGCCACGGTGACTGACATTTTTCATACCCTGAGCTCCGTAAAGATACAATCTCCTTCTACCTTTCACCTGCCTTTCACACTTTGTACATTGGCAATGCACCTGGAATGCAAAGTTTAAATGAGATTAGCATGCCAGTGTTTATTGGAGCAATTTTTCTTTTTCAGTAATAATTGGGTTTTACAGTAAGAGCAAGCTCTGTAAATTTCATATACCCAGTGAAATATATTATCCATATGGGTGGATTATGTGGGGGAAATCCCAAAACAAGTTAAAACAAAAGAGAAGCAAAGGAAGTTAAGTTGGCCTGCTGTTCTCACCTGGACAGCTCACGTTCTTAGAGGACTGTTTGCCCCAGGAAAGATGCACAGTACATGCTGAGGAGAAATTAGACACGACTGGAGTAGTGGAGAAAGAAAGGTCCAAGCTGACCCTCTCCCCTGGCCTTTGCCTCCCGTTATACCAGTTGGGATAATATGCCATGACAGAAGTCATTATTTTCAGACTCCTCAGATAAAGAATGTAAAATTAATAGCAATGAATAATGTCAACAGAATATTTAACCTAAGAAATGGTTTTCCTACTATCTCTTATGCAAATAAAAGCACTCTCTTTTTATCAAAGGATTACGCCAAGCAAATATATTCTTGTTGATTAGATGATCAAGATTTCTTCATAGATAACATTATTTGTTGGTCATTTTTTTTTAATGATAGAGTAATGCTTTCTGGAAAGTGACAGAACTCAGAGTAACTACCTCTTTTAAGTTTAAGGCAGGAAAAAAATCAACTCTCAGGTTACAAAGAAAGGAGGAATAGGTTGGATATCTTTAAACTCTCATTCTCTATTTCATGCTTTAAACATCAAAACATTCAAGGATAAACTCTGAGCACAGGGTTTGATGGTGGAGATATTATGCCTTTTGTCATTACTAGCTGAATTTTGATTTTATAATGATGAGATACATCTTTTCATCAATTACAGAGGGGATCAAATTAGTCGAACTATTAGCTCAACTCAAAGTCTCAAAAGATAATGCAGTGCTTTGTCAGAAGTTGGCACCGGAGTGCATTCATTTACTTTAGTTTTTTTTTTTTACTTGTTATTCTAGAGAATACTTTTAAAATGTGTATGTTCCAATCATGTAAATTAAAAGGCATGATGAATGTGAAAAATAGGGATGATGTTTGAAATGCAGAGCTAGAACTAGAGCTGAAAACCTTTCTCCTAATCATGGATATGCCTCCGACATGTCACAGGTGGTGTGAAGTTTCATTTACCTGATAGCCAATGGAAAATCCCATAAGGTACAGAGAAAGATAGAACTTTCAGTGAAATTAACTAACACGTATATAAGACAGACGATGGAACACAGGGCAGGTGACACGGACATAGGCAGGTTAGATCTGGAGGATTATAGAGCACAGATGTGGTAAGAGAGGTGACTGAAGTAGTAAATACGATAATCAAATAAATAAGGAATGCATGCTATAAAAATGAATTGTGATCACAGGGATGATAGCTTCCGTACACAAAAACCATAAGAAACTCACTGCTATTGAGTCAATTATGACTCAGAGCAAGCCTGCAGGACAAGGTGGCTTTGGTGGCATCCACTGGGGAACGTGCCCTTGGTCATCACACTTTGGGAAGGAATCTGGTGGCAGAATCCAAATAGAAACTGAAGCTGTATCATGTGTGAGCCGGTGTGGAAAAGGGGGTGAGGAATTCAAATATGAACTCTATGACTGATGATAGAGAGAAGACTGGATGGGAGAAAGCTGCAGTAGTTTTTTTGTTTGCACACCTGCCACATATCACAATATCAATCATCTGCTATGCCTAGCCTGATGATTCATCTGGAGGAGACTGGGAGGGGGGGTGGGGAGTCATCCTGGAAAATAAGGTGAGAGAAGTATATTTTGTTTCAGCTCTGGAGGAGCAGGATTCTCACAAAATATACTCTAACACAACGTAGTTCACCTCATGATGGGATCTTCTATGAAACAGACAAGCAGTTCTTCTAGTCTTTGTCTTGATATAATTGAAGGAGGTTTCATTCATGGTGTGACCTACCCTTGAAATAAATGCTCAGGTATTCTTTGGACTCATCTCCAACAGTTTGTAATCTTCCTTTTTTGGCTACTTGCTCATCAGTCCCATTGGCTACAGGAGTGAAGGGGAGTCTTCTGCTTACATCTGACTCACAGACTTGAATCAGACTGAGCACATCCACTTCTACAACTGTAGGAGCCCTTTATTTATAGAAATCTCTTTCTACCTACATGCACATGCAAGAGTCATGACTTCCGCTTCTCTGGAGAATCCAGCCTAATGAGGTGTATGAGATACTTCTTCTAAGTCACAGAAGGCAGAGACTCTCTGGACCCTTTCAATACTCTCTGGACATATGTTGTGGAGACAAAAGAACCAAAGAACAACAATATTCATGACTCATGCAAATGCTAGATAAAATGTTGAGCAACCAACTTTTCCACATTATACAATTTTGAGACATGCATGATTAGCTTTCTCTTTGTTCTTCTCCGCTCACTCTTTCATGTATGCCTATTATTCTAGTTCGGCCATGACGCTAACTTATGTGTTTGTTTTCTGTTCTTGCCACTCCAACAGTCAGCATTCGTTGAGTTTAGTTGTGTTGCAAATGTCTCAACGGTGGCCCTGTGAGAAGGCATGGGGCTACAGATTTCACGTGCTTTGCTCATTCCTTCCCAAGATACTTGCAGATGGGTGCATGAATTTTCTTCTGCAGCCCCTCTTCAGCAGCTGTCGATCCTTGATTAGGACAGCAGGGTCCTGGGTAGCTGTCAGCCTCTATTTGCATATTTGGTCTTTAGGATCCCCTCTAGAAATTGGAGAAATCAGCTCCTGAGGAGTCACTGAAGGGGATGTCATTTGTTTTCCCTGCTGTTGTTTGCTTTGTTAGGTGCCATCAAGTAGGCTATGGCCCAGAGCAATCTGATGCACAACAGAAAGAAGCCCTGCCTGACCTGGAACCAGGCTCACCATGCTTCCTCTGCTTGAGCATACAGGGGCAGCCGCTGTGTCACTCCATCTCCTTGAGGGCCTCCCTCTTTTCTTCTGCTCCTCTCCTCCTTCCCTTTACCAACTACGCTGCCCTTCTCCAGGGGCTGGTCACTCCTGACAACACATTCAAGGCATCTAAGACAAAGCCTCCTCTCCAAGGAGCCTTCTGGATGTGTTTTTTCTAGGACAGATCTGTCTGTCATTTGAGCAGTTCACAATGCTTTCAATAGTCCTCATTAACACCCTTATTCAAATGCATCGATTATTCTTTCATTTTCTTGATTTAATATCTGACTTTTATAACTTTCACAACTGTTCTACTCACCACTTGTGGAAACTGCTAATGCCACAGGGCCCTGTCTCTTGACCTGGCCCTCTCAGGATTTCATAGGGAGGTGGAAATGATGCTTCTTCCCAAATCTGACTTTCAGCAGAGATGTTAACTATATGAGGATTAGTGTCCCTTTACTGCATTATTGAGAGGGGACAGAGAACCAGATTAAAGGAGTAGCTTTCTGGATTTACTTTCTTAAACCCTACTCTCCTATGACCCATCTTATCGCCAGTTCATAGGGCTTCCACTGAAGTGTTTGCCTACTGAAGGCAACCCCTTATCAGGATATGCTAGGTGGAAAATAAATAAATGAAGATTATTAAAAAAGTTGGTACACAACAAAATGATATCTAATGCCTAGTGTGTTTTGTGATTGTTCCTTTATACAACAGCCTTCTCTTCAGTTGTACAATCAAGGATCACAGTTTCTGAGTCTGGGCTGGATCACTGGTGAAGAACAAAACTGAGACACATTGAGAGGCCTGTCCTGTGGTCCTGTAAAAGCCACTGTAGCCAGACAAATAGGTCAATAGCTTTCACAGACGCACACCTCCATGCATGCCCTTGTCTCTCATGTCTGTGATCATCTTCTGTGAAGAAGGACACGCTCTTTCTGCTCTAACTTGAGGAAGTAGGTCAATCATGATCCCATTCATTGATTTTCAGAGATTGAGGCCCCTGGAGCTGTGTGGAGGGATGTATATTGAATAGCACAAAATATCACCCCAAAGTTCTCCAGATACAATGTTGTTGAAATAGGCTTCAGGGCTTGCTCATAGGGATAGACTGGAGATTTGGCAATGGATATTGATAATTGTAGAACAATTGACTTGATTCCATTGTAGTCATTGAATTTTACATGTGAACATATTTTTTATCTGACAAATATTATGTTCTCTATATTTTTAAAATACAAAATTAGAAATTTTGAAAGCCATTGGGGTTAACGATATCCAGTTGGGAATTCCCAGAGAGGAGAGAAACCACCATGAGGGAAACCAAAATTTCAGGCAGACACACAGAAAAATACAGAGTTAGTTTTGCTTAATAAGAATTAATAATTGATAGCCCCTATAAATATTTAATCCATTTCTAACCTTATTTCTTAAATTATTTCTTTTTTAAAAAGAGGAGGAAGAAGAAATGTGCAAAGTTACACTTTTCAAAAATGGCAACAGGAGGCCAGAAAAAAACAGGCTACAATGTGATGAAACAGACTCTCTCATGAAGCAGCCAGGGGGAAGGAAGAGAAGAGGAATGCGCACTAATCACTAACGGCCAACTTGCAAAAGCAAACCTGCCTACCACCCCACATGGAATTTATGAATAATTTGCAAATTAAAGAGGAAACCAATGAGAAAGAGTGTTGTGATATTTCTAGGACAATATAGAGAAATGTTTCAAATTATTTAATATTAGTTGCTGTCTCACTGTTTTTTAATACACACCATAAAGAAAAGACTTTCAAGATTATCTTTTTGTTTATCTCTCTTCATGATATTGGTTGGGAACCGTTGATTAAAAACAGTAATCTTATCCCACAAATGTTAGATATCTTAAACCACCTTGGCTTCACTTCGTAGGGTGGCACACATTTTTCTTTTGCCGTCAAAGTTTTATGTACAGACTGTCAAGATACATATAGAAATGAAACATGCTGTACCTTGAATAATATGCAGATGCATTGAAAGTCAAAAGTTAGCCACATTTATTTTAAAACAGAGAATTTATTTTAGAAGGAAAAGAAGATTGTCAGACTATCTTTAGTCAGATACTTTAATATCTTGGAGAATTCAGCTCATATAACCAAGGATATCAACTGAATCTGAACACAGCTTTTAGGGCTCACCCTTCAGTATGAATGGGTGAGACCTTTGTATATTCTCGCATTTGACATTTAATTCCATGCTATCCATAGAGATGAATTAGTTGACATATAGGTAGCACCTTATAGCTTAACTTTTGAGCATATCCTATGAACTTTTTTCAAACTATAAGCAACAAATAGTTAAATATGCACCGTATTTGTGGGGGACTAAGTTTTAACAGTATTACATCAAGAATATGGTAGCCCCATGCCTGTTAAGGCAAAAAAAAATACCTCTACCTACAAAACCTTCACGTATTCTTTGCAGGTCCGAACAACATGCCAATCTCCTGACACTTATGGATAAAAATCTGCTTTGAAAAGCTTATTTGTGAGGAAACATTTGATAAATAGAAACCATAGTAAATATTCTAGAAAAACAGAGTGCTTTCAGTTAATGAATGCCACAGCACTGCTGAAATTGTCCCTACCTGGTTCCCATAGGTGCCACCTGCCTCCTTCAGAAACGCCACGGAAACTCCATTGCGGAGGGCAGGGTCAAATCAGAGCACTCTCTAAAGACTGCGCATGCTCTGGATCTTCATCCCAGAAGTCTGCCTTCTGATCAGTTTCAGATAATATTCCTCAATATGGGGTGCCAATTCTGAGTGATCTGTGCTTATTCTTAACATGTACTTAAAGGAAAATGAAGTATCTACACTTTTATGTCTGTTTTATGTGCACCAAACGGGCACCTTGGACATTTTGCCAGTGGGAATCATGCTCTGAAAAAGAACATTATGCTTAGTTTTGTTGAATGTCTCTCTCTCTCACATACACACATACACACACACACACACACAGTCACACAGAGAGACAGATGCACACACAAGAGGGCGTTCCCAAGAAGCAAAATCTGGATTTTTTTTCAAAGCTAAGTTTTTGCTTTTTTTTTTTTTTTACAAAATGACCTTATCACCTTCAACATACTCTCCATTACACTAAATGCATTTGTCAAATTTGTGATTCCATTCTTGGAAACATTGTCTTCAAACATCTGTTTGGATGCCTGACAGCACCTCCCTCATTTTTTTCTTCACCTCTTCTATTTCTTCAAATATCTTTCATGTCCCTCTTCATTCACAGAAACAAAAAGATGTCACATGGAGCAAGAGCAGTAGAGTAGGAAGTGTGGGACAAGAAAGTCATTTTTTGTTCTTGTTTTTGCCCAAAAACTAGTGCACTGAGTTGCCTGTGGGGACAGGTGAATTGTCGTGGTGGGAACAGAAGTCCCCCAATCAGCCACAAATCAGCCCTTTTTTATCACACACTATTATGCAATCTTTTCAGAACTTGTATATAGAAAGCTTGGTGAACAGTCTGACTTGATAGAATGAACTCCAAATGCACTAGGAGTTGACATTTTTGGCCATCCAGAAGGCTAATGGACATCTAGAATGAGGTTTTGCCCTCAATAGACATTTTGCCTTTTGGTAAACAAGAAAACCCCTCCTACTTGAGTTTTTCCCATAGTGCTCTCCTTGTGTTCGACATCACTTCACTTTCTGCAGCACTTTCACAGCTGAATGCTGCTCTGTTAAATTCGCTGTCACCAAAAATGAAGTTCCAATGAAACTGCTTCTATGGAACAATTCACTGTAACCAGAGAGAACCTTCCCAGGCAATGCCTGTGCTAATAGGTGCACTAACTCAGAGCAAGTTATCTATTGCTTCCGGGGCGGGGGGGGTGGGAAATGCATACTATAAAAGCTCCACCCAGCAAACTTTCTTCTGTTTGGAGGTGTATATATATATATATATATATGGGTGTATGTGTGTGTGTGTGTGTATATATATATATATATATATATATATCAGATAGATAAACACAGTGGTTTCACCTATGAGCTCAGGCATAGTAATGCTTTGGGTGTCCTAGGGACTGGGCAGTGTGTCATTCTGATCTTCACAGGGTGAAGATCATGAGTCAAAACCAACCTGTTCATGCCATCAGCGACTTGTCTGAGTGGTAAGCACACCTCTCCTTTTTCTCTTCCCCCATTCGGACCCCTCCAAAAGCTAGAGAATCTTGCCTGTTTGGCTCCTTTCTAATTCTTCCAAACACATTTTCAAAGTTGTTTTTGTGGGGAGCATGAGTACAAATCAAGAAGCTTAATAACACAGTTCAGAGAAGAGTGACACATCATGTTTTCAACTTCATCGTGACGGTTATACAAGAAATCATCATGGTTGGAAAACCATACACAGCTCAATTATAAATATTCAATGACTGACATATGTAAATTCTGTATATGCTAACGATGAGGCCCAAAACAGCCTCTGAAAACACCTATTACATGAGGGGTCTCATGTTATAATATGACCTGTTTTTGTGGCTTCTGCCCCATGTCATAAAGCAGGTTAAATAACTGAGAGATGAAAGGGAAGATGTTGCTGCTGAATGTTGATTCAATAGGGAAAACCCATCAGGTGTTTGGGGTGTGGAGGCTATGAAGCCATCTTGTGTCTGTATGTGCACACTCTGATAGTGTGAGAAATGAACACAAAGAAAGGTAAAATGCCGCACAACAAATCCATAATAACATCATCTGAAATATATTTTTCCTTTGGGATGAATCTTTTCTTCTTTATTACCAACACATCTTCTTATTGTCATCAAGAGAAAACAATTTCTCATCCTTAAACATATGATAATCCAGAAAGTATTACCACAAGTCTTAGAAATTGTCATTAAATAAAAATGTGAAGCAGTTGTTTCTCAAGATAGCCTCCATGTATGTCTGTACAATTCTGAAGGAGGTATTTCCATAACAACAAATGACACAAATGGGCTTCCCTTCAAATGATTTTCAGTTGAGGCAACAAAAAGAAATTCAAAGGGATTGAAGGAATTAGATCTGTCAGGTGGACAGGGTAAATTTTCCCCATGAATGTTTCACAGAGCAGCTGTTGATACCCTTCAAAATAAACAGATTCCCAGTTGGGGTGGAAAATAGATATATTCTGCCATGTCCCTGCCAAATCATACTCACTCTTTTTCTTACAAATATAATTGCCACATCTCTAAGAATATCCCTACTAAGTAAGTCCTTGTGATTATCCTCTTTTGATTGGACCTTTATGTAAAGGCCCTATCATGATACGATGACAAGTCTCTGATTGGAGGAACTTGTCTTATCACAGAGACAGGTTTAAATATGTCTTGTTTGGAATGAACCACTGTGTGTATGAACTAGAACCATAGTGAGAAGACCTTTCGATCTCCCTCCCTGGGTAACTATGTTGACATGCTTTCATACTTACAGCAAAACAACAATTTCCCTGGCATCACATCCACCTGACTCAGCGACCCTCTAGGACAGGGGAGGATTGTCCTTGTGAGTTTCTATGAATATCACTCTTGACAAGTGTAGAGAGCCCCATCTTTCTCTCCTGGAGTTTCGAACTACTGAATTTCCGTTAGCAGTCCATTGTGTAACACAAATAGTGGGTCAAAATACAACCTGGTCTTTAAAGAATGAAAAAAGTAGAAAACTGGATGCAAAGTAAATACTTATGGGGACTATATAAATTACTTCTTTAGACAAATGAACATGAATACTTTTTTATCATCAAAATGATTTTATGAATTTTGATTCATGTGTGCAAAATTTTTGTCACACCCACACACAGACCTCAAGTAGTTTGGGAATGAAAACAGGAAATGTCACAGTGATTCTAGTACTCCGGTGATATGTTTACTTTTTCTGCTTTACACAAATTCATTAAATTTTATTCGTGAGAAGGCAGAGCCAAGCTTATAATGATCTTCATTAGTGGCATAAAGTCTTCTAGTTCTCCGCAAAAAAATAGTAGGCATTATCTTCAAATGGTACATGTTTTGAAACTGCACTATGACCTTATTAAACACTGGATCCCACAATCCAAAGGCATATCTTTTCAGAAGGAACACTTTTCCTGAGTCTCACATTTTTTTTTGCATAGTTAGGAAAATGAAAGCAATATTATTGCCTAAACCAATTGTGAAATAATTGGTACACCAGTTTCTCTGAAAACAATCTGTAAAAGGGAAAATGTGTAATGCATTTTTATCATTAGGGAAGTTGGGTTTGTGTAAATGACTTTCTAAAAGAATCGTAAGGCATTGAACAGATTACATTAGGCTTCATTTAGAGAAGGCAAACCCAAAAATGGATAAACATAAATAAACATAGTTCTGTGTAAAATATTTTAATGGGACTAGGATGCAGAAAATAATTGGTAGCTGAGAAAAGTGAAATCTGAAATAATCATAAAAATTATATAAACTTTCATGATTCAAATGGCAACAAATTAAAAAGATCAAAGATGATTTCACTCAAACCTAATTTTTGAAAATGGATTAGACGAATTTAAATGGCATAGAATTAATATAATTATGAAGTGAAATTTGGTACATGAACACAAAGGATAAATGAGAAAAAATTTTCAAAAGATTTTGGCAACTGAAAATTTAACAGATGGAACTCACTAATAATAATTATGGCCAACATACGAAATTTTTTAAAAATAAGGAGTAGAAGAATAAACGCTATTAGATTCCAGTCATCTTTGGAAATACACTCTAGGTTCTCTAGAGAAGCAAAACCAGATTTATTTATTTAGAATTTATATCAAGAAAGTGGCAAACCACATTGTGGAAGCCTTCACCTCAGTCTGGGTCAAGGGTGTGGGTAAGGGGCTAAATTAGAGGCTTTTTCTGACTCATGGGACCACCCTGGCTGGCCAATCAAGAAGCAAGGAGATAACCCAGGAAGCCAGGTGATGTTGGTGAAAGAGGCAAAGGTGGATAAATTCAAAGTCACCAAGTCTGGTTCTTGATTTTGAAATCTACAATGTAGATTCAAATGAATGCCAGAATGACAGACTACATGATGGGCCTGGCACAGCACCCAGAGTCAAACCCAGCAAGCACCCAGCACTCCCAGTGAGTCTGAGTCAATAGAAGTGGTCACTAAGGAGGAGATGTCCTCTCAACTGTACTCCCGCCTAATTCCCCTCCAACTGCTTGACTACTCACAGCAGATTCCATCCTGGAGCTGCTTCCATTATGTTCTATCCTATCATAGGGGAGGTCTCAATTTCCTGACTATTGACAATCCTGACTCAGTTAAATTAACACAAGACCTACCCATCACAATGCAGCTAGCACTGGTTAAGATACCATAACCAGAACGATATAAAGGAGGTGGCCCAGTGAAAAGGCATCAGTCATTCTGGTTTAAGAAGAGGTGGACATATTTCTAGAAATGAAAGAGAGATGGAACCAGCCACCTACTTTGTATCCTTTACATACTGTTGAGATTGTTTGCAAATAACAGTAACTATCTGTTTAATAATGTATACTTCTCTCCAATTCTCATAGGTGTCTTAAGAAGGTTCCAATCAGTGACAAACCTTTTTAGTTACAGTTACATAAACGCAACCATTAACAAAGTAAAGTAGCATTACAAACGAGGACTTTTTCTATCTTTAAAAAACCTTAATGGTATAAACTTTGTGGAGCAGCATAGATTCATGTAATTAAAGTGATAATTAAAATGTGTTATTACTTTAATAAAATACAGGCATATTAAAAGAGTGTTACCTAATAAGTAGATCATGCTCACTCCTTCCTATACGTCTGTATCTGAAATTTGAAAATGTATATATACATGTATATATTTATGTATATATACAGACACAAGCACATCAAGCAAATATATATATAGCCTAGGGATGAACTTTTCTTAAACATAAATTTTCATTCCATGTATTAAATTTTAAAAATGTTTATATGCTAGGGGTCATTGTGACAGCAAGCATTCACATTTTTGTCCCTCTAGTTATTTTAAAGCATTTCTAGAGCCATTACAACATAAAGTAGATTAAAATGAAAGTTGCATCATCCAGTGAGTATGAGTCATGAGTTAACCAAAGCTCACTGCCCTGAAGTCAATGAATGACCTTGCAGTTAGCGGTTCAATATTGCTATGCCACCAGAGTTTCCTAATTAATTACATAGAATTTAATTTTAAGTATATTACCTAAAAGTGGAAAAACTGTTAAGTTTTAACCATTAGATAAAAGTACAATTTTAAAACATTACACCCTCCTTGTATGCTCTATCCATGTACATCCTGTAAAAAAAATTAAGGACACTTAATGTCAAGAGATTTAATTATTAAAACAGATGCAAGCTGACTCAAAGTCACTGCGACACATAAAAGCAGGAGTAGTCGAATTGGCTTTCATGGGTATTGTGAGGTGCTGTAGAATGGGCTCTGGCTCAGAGAGATGGGATTTACAGCACAACGAAACAAGACCTTGTCTTTTGTGAGCTGCCGTAGTCACCCGCCTTGTATAGAACCTTTCCTGTCTGTCTGTACCCCTCCACTCTACCAATCCAGCTGCACTTCCCCAGGGACTTGTTTCTCCTGATAACATCCTCAAAGTAATGCCAGACAGAGTACTGTCATTCCAGGGTCTATGAAGAATCCAGACTGCACTGCTTCTGAGACAGGCTTACTTCTTCTTCTTTCTACACGTAGTATTTTCAATGTTCTTCATCAGCACCATAATCTAAATACATCAATCTTTCTTCTTAAGTCTTCATTATTCAATATCTAACTTTCACATATGTCACGGGAGATTGAAAATGCCGTGCTTTCGTTCAGGCACATCAAAAATCTCTGTGTTAGTCTGAGTAGACTAGAGAAGCAAATTCATGAGCACTCATATGTATATAAGGGAGATGTTTATATACAAGAGGAATGGAACATTGAGAAAGCATCCCAACCCAATTCAGTTCAAGCCCACATATCCGATATTAGCCCATATGTCCAATACCAGTCTGTAAAATCTTCTTCAGATTCACAAGGCACATACAATGATGCCAGCACAATCACCAGTCAGTGGGTGCAGAGTCTTGTATATTCATGGTGGTAGAAGCATCTCAGCACTGGCAGGGGCCTCTCTGTAGCTTTTCAAGCATCTCAGCTCAGGTAGGGATCTCTGTGTGACTTTTCCTGCTTCAGAGGTCTGGTTTCATCAGGATAGGCCCTTGTGGCTTCTCCTCTGACTCCTCCAGTTACCAGGATCCAGTGTGCTTCCATGTTGTATTGTCAGTAGACTGTCTGCAAGAGATTGAGTCATGAGTCTCTCATCTCCGAGGGGAAAATTCCATGACATTTCCCATAATTCTCAGGAGAAAGTCATGTCCACAAAGAGGTCTCATTGGTTATCTCCAGATTGACAGGCTAGATTCCACCCCTACACTCCCAATCATGAAACTGACACAAGTGCATGACTGTCACACTCTCCATGTGGCATTCTTGCTCTTCAACACTCTAGAGAGGTTTTGTACAACATATTCATTCTGTAACATATGATCTTCATTTTCTTGACGGTTTCTCTTATAAGCCTGGCTTGCAGATCCAAACAAAATGGAATACTTGACCACTTCAATATTGTCTCCATTTATCATGCTTTTATCTATTGGCCTAGTTATGAGGATTTTGTTTGCCCTTACAATGAATTGCAATCCATAGTCCTTGACCTTTATCAGCAAGTGCTTTACACCCTTAGCTTTCAGTACATAAGGTTTTATAATCTGTGTATTATAAGTTGCTCTTATAATTATAAGTCTTCCTCCCTGATGTTGTGTTCTTCAAGAGATATAGTTAAGTTTCTCATAGTATTTACTCAGTAAATAGATTAACACTGATGAAAAGATACACCATTACATTAGGTGTGAGGCCTGTGTAAGTGTCTTGACCAAATGCAATATTGTATTCACAGCATAACAATATGGTTGTTTTTTTCTTGTTGCTGTTGTTGTTAAGTGCCATAGGATCAGTTCTTATCCTACATATTGGCCATGACTCTCTGTACAACAGACGGAAACATTGCCCAGTCCCGTGTCACCTCTCACAATAACTATGCTTGAGTCCTTTTTTTGAGCAACTCTGTGTCAACCCAGGTCCAGCCTCTCTTCCTCTCTTTATCAAGCATGATGTCCTCCCAAAAGAAAACTCCATATTCACAAGAGGATTGGGCATTAGGGATAGTCTTTTTCCATTAGACGAATTTGGATCAAAAGCACAGGGTGTGAGATGTTTATTAGTACTTCATTGATTATACAAACACACTTGTTGGTTTAGGTCATAACACAATTACAGAAAGTAACTGGGAGAATGGGAATTCCAGAATACCTGACTGCACTCATGCACAAAACACATGCAACCTGTACCTGGAACATGAGGCAGAGTTATAAAGATGAAAGTGGAATACTGCCTCCATTAAGAGCAACAAAAGAGTGCATATAAACTCAATCTGTAGACTGAGCAAACAATCTGAAGCGCTGGACTCTCTGCAGAAGAACCTGACATAAGGATTTGATATGGAAAAAACTAAAAGTAATAAAAAGGGATATGATATGCAAGTGACACAACCTTGCTTGTGGAAAACGAGATGGACTTAAACTACTTGCTGAAGAAGATCAAATATTTTAGCTCTCAGTACAATTTATAACACAAGGCAAAGAAGACAGAATCCTCACAGCTGGACCAATAGAAAACCTTATGCATAAAAAGACAAAAGATTGAAGTTGTAAGAAATGTTGTCTTGCTTGGATTCACAAGGAATGCTCATGGGAGAAGCATGCAAGAAATCAAAGAATATATTACCTTGGGGTAAATCTGCTGTACCCAACCTGATTAATTGCATGGATGTCACTTGAAGGAGTAAAATGTACCTGACCCAGCCATGTTATGTTCAATTGTCTAGTATGCATTTGGAAGTTTGGCAATGAATAATGACAATCACAGAAGAATGGATGAATTTGAAGTATGGAATTAACAAATGACGTTGAAAGGACTATGGACTGCCAGAATAACAAGGAAAGCTGTCTTGGAGGAAGTAAAGCCAGAATACTCCTAAGAAACCATGATAAAGAACCTTATCCTCACATTTGTTGGACAGGTATTAAGGAGAGCCCAATCCGAGAGAAAGACATGAGGCTTGGTAAAGCACAGGAGCAGGCAAGGCCCTCAAGGAGAGGAACTAGCACAGGCCAGGAACAATGGTTTGAAACATGACACTCGTCTGCTGGGCCACCTTTAGTTGGAACTGACTGCAGGGCACCTGACAATAACAACATTCTATTTGTTTTCTGAATTTGAGAGGGTCATTCCTGTGCTATTGAAGTGTCCTCATTCCTACTGTCACTTGGAAAATGGCTGTTGTTGAAAATCATAAGCACCAGAGAATAACAGGTCATCATCTTAAATAGCTTTCCATTCAGTGGTGGTCCTCATTACATTGTCAGCCACTTGCCCGTTCATTACCAAACTTGAAGCAGCAAAGTATCCTAGGGCAGTTTTGATATTTTTTGGGCAGAATTGCGCGTATATCAATTTGCAACAGAGATTGGCACATTGTTTTGGCATGATCACTAGTTAGTGAATTAAAAAGTGGCACATAAGCTAGATATCAAATATACTTATAACATAGTGTATTGAGAGTATATTCTTAAGGTTGCATTTTTATAGACTTTACTGCTATAGATAAATATTTATGATAATTGAATATTATTGATAAATGTTTATAAGAGAATGTCATATAAAATTATAAGATTCAGTCAAAATTTGCAAAATTATTTACATATGAGTAAAGTTCTATTTTTACTGCAAGTATAACTAACTCAATTCACTGCCACCAAGTTGATGCCAACTCTATCACTTCTCAGCCTTTTGGCTAAGCTAAAGTGAAATTGGTGGCAACTCAAAACAGCCCTTTATGGGGAGAAATACTGAGCTTTCTCCAGGAGAGGGGCAAGTGGTTCTGAACTGCCCATCTCTCAATCAGCAGACCAAAGCATAGCCACGACACCACCAGTGCAGCTGATTCTAGGTACAGTGAGACTAAAATATATCAAAATATTCCAAATCGTCATCTAGATAGTGGACCTGACCGAGGCCATAGAATGTTCCATAGTCACATAGTCATGTGAAATCAGCCCAATGAATAAGAACAATCAGAAAACAATGAATGCATTTGAATTATAGTGTTGTTGAGGAAGAGTCAACAGATCTGTCTTAGAGGACATACAGTCTGGGAGCAATGTGAACATGTCTCAGAAACCCAAGAGAAATGGTAGGATGGCAGCCAGTATGATTTTTTTGGTCCCTGGGAAAGGACAGCATGCTTGGTGATGCGGAGAGTCGGTGTGGTAGAGGAAGAGCCTCCATGATGTGGATTGACAAAGTCACAATAATCAATAATGGACACTCACCTGACAATAATTGTGAGGATGGCCCAGGACAGGATAGTGTTCTCTTTTCTTGGGTTCATAATCACCAAGAGTCTCAAGAAATGCAGGCACCTAATAACAACTTAATGGAAATGTGGGAAATTCAAGTTTTCTTTACTTCTAATATCGCTCATACATAAAATTAATTGTCACTCTCATCTAATGGAGGAGAACATAACAAAAAGTGCCATTTTTAAAAGAAAGATTTCAGTTTATGTACCAATCGCTTATAAGATACCGCTGTCTTGAAACAATGACTCTCCCTCAAATCATTTCCATTGCATGATGTCATTCCAATAGATTTTAGATAACTGACGTAGAGTGTGAACAAGCAAATATACACCTTACAAAAGGCATGATGCAATGAAGATCACCTCCGCATTGAAAGAATCAGTTGTAGTTGACTTGGCCCTGCAGTGGAGCTCCAGGCTCTTCTTGTTTGTGCTTAATAAATATTTGTTGGTGTTGATAATCACATATTAGATAATGTTTCAAAATAAATTTCAAATTTAAAAGTATAAATAAGATTATTGTAGACCTTGTAATTAAATACCAATACCAATTGTTTTTAAAATGCAAACACGGACATAATGCAGTGTCCCCGGGAATATTGGTCTCACCAGATTGTGCCATAACTGTATTATGAAAGATCCTGAGGGCAAATGCACAAGATAAAATGGACTGTTCTGCCCATGCCTTGATTTTTGTTGGGTTTTAATACAGACTACCCCGAACTTCTATGATAATAGAATATTGTTTGTAGCAAGATTTTGTCTCCTTTACCTTGATCAAGTCAGTAGAATGAACCAGTCTCTAGAGAAGGAGAGATGGCTGTAGAGGAGTGGCAAGAAAGAAAGAAAGAAGAAGAAAAAGATCCTAAAAGGGATGCATTGGTGTTGTGACTGAAACAAAGGGCTGAATGTGCTTACATGTGAGAATGGCCCTGGACTTGGCGTGATTCAATCTACTGTACATCAGGTCACTATTGAGAGGGAGCACCTGGAGGTGATCTAACAAGAACAATGACAGCAACGTGTCTATGGAACTAATGTTCCAAGTTAAGAAATTAAAGAGAGGAGACTGTGATGAATTTATATGTTATTTGAACAGCAAGAAACAAAGCAAAATAAGCAATGTACAATTGGACTTATGTTGTCCATCCTCCAGGAAGGAAGTTTATGTAGATCTTTTCGATCAGTTCCTCCTTTCTACCCCACCTCCCCTCCACCCTCCTGGTATCACCACTCTTACCACTAGTCCTAAGGGTTTCATCTGTCCTGGATTCCCTGTGTTTCCAGCTCTTATCTGTATTTTAAAAGGCATTAAAATTTGTGTCAAAGTAAGTACACAGTGCCGAGTGCATTCTGAGCACTTTTTCAAAAAAAAAATTGTATCTTAGAAAAGCAAGATGTAAGATATTATAATACGAAGGCATTGTTTAGATTGGTTTGCTGATAGAGAAAGTTCTGTGGAACTGTCTGAGACCTCAAAGATAGAAAAACAACCAATTCCAAGTTTCAGAATTTGAAATTCACAAATTGAGAAGCTTTAGTCAAACTATGGCCATAGTTTAAACATCAGACTTCGTTAGGTGCTGGCGGCTTCAGAGTTTTCAGCGACCACCCTTCTGTCCTTGACTTTAGGCTTCCTGAGGAAGCAGTCTAGGTAGGTGTGTGGTGTTCCTACTTTTAGATCATTATGTTAATCCTGAGATCGAGGTAGAGAAGTAATATGCAGGCAATAGAATGCAGACAAGCATCGAAACACAAAGCACAGAGTGCAGTGTTGTTTAGGTGCCATCCTACACAATTAACAATTTATACATGATAAACTAAAAAAAATAAGTTCTGAAATTGGCATGTGTATTTTCTCTTTATGTTTTTTTTGTTTATTTTACTTTTCTTTGTTCTCTCATGGTTAGAAAAAAGAAGGAAACAAGCATTAAACTCATCTTTTGATTGCCACAGAGAATGATTTGTGAAACTTACAAATATAGATGTTTCAAAAATTAGCTTCATTCCTGTTAATGATTTCAAATATTCATGGTAGTCATGAGAACATGGGATTACTAGATGTGTCTTGGACTTGTCCATTTCTGAAAAGTACTATTAGCAAAAACCACTCTTGCAAATTCACTAGTCACTGAAGTTGATTAATTGGTAAATAAGTAGTTACAGAAAGAGACCTTGTCTTGTTTTATTAGTGAAAGGATACCTTCAAATGTTCATTATCCACTGACCCTAATAGGCTTGGTGGAGTAGTGCTAATGGATTTAGTGCTATCCACAAAGTCAGCAGTTTGAAGGCATCATGGGGAAAAAAAAGATGAGACTTTATTCTCTTATAAAAGTTATAGTCTCAGAATGCCAAAGGGACACTTTTATCTTGTCCTATCTGGTCGCTACAAGTAGGACTTGACTCAAGGGAAGTAAATCTCAGATGTGAATGGTTAAGACACTGGTTGTTCAATACCAAAAGTTGTGGACCAAAATCTCAGCAGCTGCAACTCATCCAGTGACTCCAGGAGAGAAAAGAACTGGCCATTGGTGCTCATGACATTTGCAACCTCAGATACCCTGTCGCTCAATGTCCAATTTCACTGGACTAGCTAAAAATAAATCAATTCAGCACCAGTCATTATGTCTCATCTCCCCGTATCCCCAATCTGTCACACCAGTGAGCTCATCATTTGACCGTACTTGAACATTGTAATTCATTCCTTTAGTTTGTGAGTTGCTCCTGTGACGGACAAGTTTCTTAGAGTTGATCTGAATTCCACTCTGGGATTAATACTTGAGGACTACAAGGGAAAGTCTGTCTTTGATGAGAGGCTGTAGAGCTGTGGTTGCCCCACTCCACAGAGAGCTGGGCTGTGCGAGGAGGGGATGATCACACTGATTGAATACCATCTAGAGACACAAGTATTTCTGGTCTTCCCAGATTTATGATGCAGTAAATGTAAACTTTTGGTTTATGTTTATTTGAATCAGTATCTATTACCTGAAAGATGGACATGAAAATGAGAGATGGGATACAGTCTCTTTCCTGTAAGCACTGGCACAGAACATCGACCTTCCCTGAGGAAAGGCAAAGTACCTTCAGTCCTGGCAATGATGTTGTCAATCTTCATTATTGGGCAGCAGAGCTGCTAATTAAGGCCCCCCTGCTGAATGTGGGAGCTCGAATGGTGAGTGGATTGAGGTTAGAGCTTTTGCAAAATCAGTGAAAAATATACCAAGATGTTGTTCTGTATTTAACTAAATTTTGAGTTATCCTTTATCCTGTGCATGCATTTAACTCTGAGAAGAAGAAGAAAGTACATAGCATCTACTTATCTTAAGAGGGTATACATAGGTCTGATTATGTCTGTGAGCTCTGAAATTTGGGTTCAGAAATCACAGGAGCCAAATGCTGTGTCCCACATTACCAAACAAGATACTTCAGTCACAGTGATCAGCTCTAAGCCCCAGAACTTTGTCTCTAAATGTCACTCACAATAGAATGAATCAGGGCTACTTTGTTAAGTGAGGAAGGGGAAAAAATAAGATGAACCTGATATGACATCTTGTAGAGCCAGAATGCAAGGTACTCAAAAACAAGCGAAAAATCACAGGACTCCACTGCAAGGAAGTTTCAGCAGTCATGTCTGTAACAAATTAAACAACAAAGCAGCTATATGTAGTGTGAGACATACTGTTAGGAGAGACTAGTCTCTGGAGAAAGACATCATGCTTGTAAACAATGAAAAGCCTGGGCCTCCAGAAGATTTACTGGCACAGTGGCTGTAATAAGGGGGTCTGGCATAGGAACAATTGTGAGGTTGATGTGGTAACTCACAGTGTTTCCTTCTGCTGTGCATTGGGTGACTGTGGACTGGAAGCAATTGGAGGGCACCTCACAGAAACAACAAGAAGAAGACACATGTTAAAAAATAACCTTACAGAATAAACCTAACACCTATGAACCACCAATGACATAAATAAACACCTCTGTAAATAAAGACACCCATCGGAGAGACAACTTCCTCCCACTAGAATCCAAATCCAAGCATATAAGAAACAATGGGAGCCCCGGTGGCGTAGTGGTTGTGCACGGGACTGCGACCCACTGGGACGGAGGTTCAATTCCAGCAGTGGGGCTGGGCCTCCAACTCCCACCACCGGAGAGCAGTGATGCCCAAAACAAAACAAAAACAAAACAAAAAAACAAAGAAACAATGGAAGACAGAAACAGCTTCCAGCACACTCCAGCGTGGTGCATTTTCCAGAAAAAAAATACGCTGATGGAGGCTAAAATCTGAAGTCTGTGAAAGTTTAAAGAAAACTATGATGTAAGTTACCTTTGAAATATGAAACAAATGAAAGTAATTCACAGTGGGGAAAACCAGTGGACACCCAATGGGTTTCACTACAATACTAAATCATGTCAACCCCCTTAACCTTTGGTATGGGTCACTGAAGAGACAAATATCATGAGGTCCTCGTCAGTAGTTAGAGAACCTCATTATTATCAGGAGAGGAAATCAGACAATCACCGTCATTAGTTGCAGTCTACATTGACTTTTTGATCTCATAGCGCATAAAGCTGTCATTCTCTTTGTACCAATTCCCTGCAATATGAGAACTTGAATGTGTTCCTTGGAAGCCCACACACAAAACTTATTTAAAAGCATTTATAGAATTATAATGATATCAAAAGTTACTGAGAATTCATCAGTAATAAGGTCTCCATTCTTGCTAATTGTTCTTCAGTTCTGTAAAATAGTAATATTGCTATTGTTGTTAGATTTTTGTCTTCTCTGTCTAATTTATGCACAGCATTTCTCATGACAACATGTATAAAATGCAGCAGATGAAGTCTCACTATCCTCACTTTATGTATATTCTGCTATGCCTCTTCCAAGACAGGTATGTTTATTCTCTCAGAATTTTGTGGTACTTTCAAAAATATTTACAATATTTCTAATGCAATCATCTTTTTCAGTCTTCCTTAATCCATGCTCAACTTTCACAAGCAAAAAAGACTATTAAAAGTACCATGGTTTTCGCCTGGTGCACCTTAAGTCATATTTTGATGCCCATGTTTTTGTTTTAATTTTAATTTTCCTCAGCTTCATCCTGAATTTACATAGGAGCAATTGGTGGTCTGTTCCACAGTAAGATTCTGGTCTAGTGAGCTACTGCTGTTGAGCTTATCTATTGACTCTTTCACATGATGTCCTCAGTCTAATTTCTGTGTATTTGAAAAAGGCTATTTTCTATGAACTCATTCTTGTTCTTGCAAAATTCTAGAATATGATCTCCAGATTCATTGATATAGCTAAGATCATGTTTTTCAAATACTTTTCCTTCCTGTTCCCAGCTTTTGCATTCTAATCACCAATAATTATCAATGCTTCTTAACTGCATTTTTTGAAAATCAAATTTAAACTGGAGGCAATGGTAGAATTATTTAATTCCTGCATCACTGGCTTTGCTGGTTGGTGCATATATCCCAAGAATCGTCATTTGGGTTGGATTTTCTGGAATTCAGATAGATATAAATTCATCACAAAAAGCATTCACTTTAAGATCAAGCTCGAGATGTCATTCTTCACAATGAAGACTGGCCTCTTGATTGTATCACTCTCAGCATAGTACCATATTCTTTTCTGATAGAAAATAACCAGTGCTAATCCATTTCAGCTCACTAACAGCAAGGACATTGAACTTGAAGAGTCCTATTTCATATTTGATGATTTCTCATTTTCCCAGGGCCATACTCCATATATTCTAAGTTTCTATTATTGCCAGATTTTTACAACCGTCTCTCCTCATTTTGAGTTGTGGCCCATCTATAAGCAAAGGTCCTAAAAGCTTTATGCCTGAAGACCTTCCCCATTTCATGTTGCTATGATTGACTTTCTTTTGACAAGATGAGTCTTTCTCAGTCATATTGTGAGTGCCTTCTGTCCCGAGGGATTCATCCTCTGTCACTAGTTCTGAAAATGTTCTCTATCTATTCATTAGACATTTAGTTTCTGACAATGTCAAAATGTTCCACGTAAGGTTTCAGGGGCCAATTCCTCAACAGTGAATAATGTGCCCTTCTTTTTAGCCTGGTAGCTCCACTGCAACTATGCACTTTGGGTGACACTGCTGGCATTTTCTGTTTCTGTGGGTTTCTGAACTCTATCTCTATATGGGAGCAGAAAGTCTTGTTCTTGTCCCATGGAGTAGTTGGTGGTTTCAAACAGCTGACCCGTGGTTAGCAGCCAAACATGCAACCATTATGCCATGTGAGATCGGTAGTCACAAACATATGCGTACAGATAAAGCGTTTGCTCCTGAATGTGCCCTAGCTCCAAGCCACCCTTTAAAGGTGCCTACAGGACAGATCTCTGGCCTTTCTCTTCTGCATTGTAACTACCAAGCATGACAACCTCACATTATGCCTAATTACACAAAATTGCAGTATCATTTCGGCAGCCTCATAATTAAAAATATATATCACCTAGTACAGTGGGACAAAGATCTTGCTGCCAAAAATAGTGAAATAGCTTCTTCATTTTATTCATGAGCACAATCAGTAATAACATCTTTGCTGAGGAAATCTCCTCCAAGCCATGTTTTATTCATTGTCACCCTCACATTTCTGAAACAATGTAACATATCTAGACTCTGCAGCTCTTCTCCAGAAAGGATGGGCAGAAAGGGTACATGTTGGTTACAGAGAATCAAATGATGGTGTAGATTTTTACGTCAAACGTGTGTGGATTCAAGTGTGCTTGAGTAGGTGCCACCCGGAAGATAAACAGTAGTGGAGTCACATTTTGTTAGGCAGATGCAATGCTAGTACAATTTGATAAAAAATTTTGAAGGCTTAAGTTTAGAAAAACATTGTCACTCACATGTAGCGTATGTGGTCGTGGGGATAAAAACAGGATCTCTTTTATGTATGGGGCATTGGAATCATGCCGATTTTTAATGACAACTTGTGGTAATGGAGTACTTTCATTGAGACATTTTTTAATAAACTGGGAAACTTACAAGATAAATGAAATCTGGAGTCAAGTTGGACATTTAACTAAGCTTCATCATTATTTAAGTGATGCATGCATCAAATAATTTCTCAAATCAAATGAACTATGCAAGGCATTTTTTCTGCATTTTAAAACTACTCTCCCCTGTTTTCCATGTCTTGCTCCCTCTTGCCTCACACTGTGCTTAGATGCCTTTGAGAGCCCCGAGGCTGTAAACGGCCCTGTTCCCCACAGAATAAAGTCTTGTCAAGTCCAACACCCTCCTAATGATTGTTGCTGTGCTCAGGCAGCCCCTGTATTCATTCATCTTTCAAGGAAGATCTTCTGTTCTCATTGACTTTTTCCTTACCGAAGTCCTTCTCTCAGGATAGTGTCCAAAATAGACGAGATGGAGTCTTGCATCCTCCCTTCGAAGGACAAGACAGATCAGTTTGGGTTTCTGGCAATCCACCTTACGGACACCATTCTTTGACACTGCCCTAGTTAACAAAGGCCCATGAGTTTCTCCTTCCTTATTCACAGTCCAGCTTTCCCAGCAGCTGAGCTGACTGAATAGACCATGGCATAGGTCAGACACTCTGTAGTTCTCCAAGGGACATCTCTATTTTTAACTCTTTAAAGAAGTCTTGTGCAGAAAATTTGCCCAGTGCAATATTTGGCTACTGCTTCCATGAGCATTTCTTGCGAATACAGATTAGACTAAAATGTTGGTAGCTTCAATGTGTCCCTCTTTTATCACGCGGTGATCTGTTGGGCCAGTTCAGAGATTTTTCTGTTCTTTACATTGGGTTGCAATGCATTTGCAAGCTCTCATCTTGGATTTGAAGCACTGTGAATGCTTTAAGCACCCCACTCTTCAGCGCACATTACCTCATCTTTTTATCCTGTTTTTTTTTTGGGGGGGGGGAGCGGGCATCACTGCCTCTGGTGGTCATGCTCCTGAGAGCCATCGCTGGATTTGAACCACCAAGCCCACGGGCCGCAGCCCCACACTCAACCACTTTCGCCACCGGGACTCAGCCATGTTCTTTGTTTTTTTAATTATTATGATTTTTATTTTTTTATATATCCTGAATTTTTAACGAGAATATTTCTAATATTGCTCCACGGTTTACTTCACATAGTTCGCTCTGGTGGATTGTTTGCTCAACATGCAAATTGAACAAGTATGTGAATGGTTTATATTTACTCTTTTCTTCTGTCTGAAAGTTAGTCATTTGGTCTGTGTACAGTTTTGAGTGAGCACAATTAAGTATCATGGAATTCCCTTTCTTCACAATGTGATCTATGCCTTGTTAGAATCCACATAATAGAAGTCCTTTGCACGGTTGACAAAACACAGGTAATATTTTCCTGATATTTCTTGCTTTCAGACAAGATTAATCTAATGTCAGCATTGACAGCCCTAATCCCATATCCTTTTGTGAACCTGGCTTGAATTTCTGGCTTCCGTCAACACACTACTGCATTCATTTTTCAAAGATTGTTATCTTCAACAAAGGGATATGGATATCTACATTTTCCAATCCATTAGCTAAATAGCTATGTTTCAAATTTCTTGGCACAGATTAATGATTGATTCATTCATAGACAAATTTTCAAAAATATTTCAGTCAATTTTCTATCAGTGCTGAACATCTGTATTTCACCAAATTCTTTAGTGGAGTTTGAAGTATTTCTTCAATATCAGCAGGTCTCAATCTTGAAACTATTGATTGTTGACTTATTCCTTCTGGTATGCTAACTTCTGTACTTATATTTTTTGACACTTCCTGCTCTCATCTAATATTTTGCCTATAGAATCTTTCAATAATACTACATGAATCTTTATTGATTTTCAATCATTTCAACTTGAGATATGCTGAATATTTCTTCCATTTTGTTTTTTTAGGTGCAGACTTTAGTACATTTCATTATAAGCTTTACTTTGTCTTCCTGACCTGTCTTTTGAAATTTTTGGTTTAACTCTTTACGCCATCATTTTCCCTTATTTTCTTAACTATTATGTCTAAGAATAAGTTTCAGAGTCTGATCTAAATCCATTTTGTTTCTCTTATCTATTTAGTGACTTTATGTTTTCTTAATTTATGACACCCTGGATGTCATCCCCTAACATATCTGTTTCTCAGTCACAAATAGAAAACATGCAGTTTACTCCTGAAATTGTTTTAAAATCCAAGTCAAGTATATTCAATGTTGTGTCTTGATTTCCCTGGGCTCCTTTACATTTTCTTAGCCTTCATTGGGAATTTACATATGAGCAATTGATGGTCTGTAGATACTTTCAATCTGTTTCCCCTTTCTACCCCACCCTCCCTACATACTCCAGGTATCACTACTCTTACCACTACACCTGGAAGGATCACCTGTCTTGGATTCCCTGTGTTTTCAGTTCCTCTCTGTAAAAATGAACATCCTCTGCTCTACCCAGATAAGTAAGGTAGAATTGAAATCATGATAGTGGGGGGGTGGGGGGGTGGGGGTGGAGAAAACATTTAAGAACTAGAGGAAAGGCTGAGCCCCGGTGGCATAGTGGTTGTCCGTGAGACTGCAGCTCACTGGGTTGGAGGTTCAAATCCAGCAGCAGCTCTCCAGCAGCTCTCCAGCAGCTCTCCTTCTCCAAAAACCAGAAGACAGTGATGCCGCCGCCCCCCCCCCGAAAAAAAAAAGTACTAGAGGAAACTTGCATACTCCATCATTGATATACTGCACCCTGACTGGTTTTTCTCCTTGTCTCTTCCCTGCAACCCTTCTGTAAGGGGATGCTCTTTACTTTGCTTCCAGATGGGCTTTGGGTCCACAATCAGTACTCCTCTCACTTACAATGATATCAGATATTAGCTCTTTGATGACTGATACCTGATCCTTTTGACATGTCATGTTCATACAGGCTGGTGTGTTTCTTCCAAGTGGGTTTTGTTGCTTCTGAACTAGATGGCTGCTTATTTACCTTCAAGTCTTTAAAACTTCAGATACTATATATTTTGATAGTTGGACACCATCAGCTTTCTTCACCACATTTACTTATGCACACAATTGTCTTCAGCAATCGTGTCAGAAAGCAAGCATTATAGAATGCCAATTTGATAGAAAAATGTTCTTGTATTGAGAAACTAATGGAATGGAGGTCCAATGTCCATCTGCTACCTTAAAACTAAACCTATGAATATATGCACATAGATAAATTTGACCATCATCATATATAAATGCACATATATAAATCATATATATGCACATGCCTGAATTTAGACCTCTATAAATATCCTTTGCTTCCTATTTCTTTCCTCTATTTCCTTTTCCTTTCCTCTCGTTCCACTATCATGCTCAGCCTTTATTTGATTTTCAGTAATTATTCTTGGTTGCCTTACCATTGATTAATCCCTACCAGGCCTCTCACATCTCCTTGCCACTGATTTTGGATCACTTGTTATTCCCTTTTCTATGGGTTGGTCAGCACCACCTCCTTTCCCCACCTCCGCCTCTTCCATATCCCTCTGGAACCATTATATCTGTTGTTTTCTCCTCCAGGCTGATCATCCAGTCTATCTTATCTCGATGGATCTACAGAGATAATATGCACAAAACACCATGACATAACAAGACGAAGGGACAAAAGAAAACAGAACAACAATGACAACAAAAAACAATGTCCAGAAAAAATATAATAATAATATTAATAATGATAATAGTAATAAAGAAAAACATGCAAATGATTCAAGGTCTGCTTATTGATCTCTAGGTGTAACCCCAGGTCGAGTATGATGAAATGCCAAGTCCTTGCCCCAAAGTCTATCCTTGGCACTCCCTCCAGAACTCCATCCTCTGCTCCTCTCCACTGCTCTGATGCATGCCCTTAGTGATTTACCTCAGATGGTAGGGGCAGATCGATCTGGCCCAATCCTGACACTGTGTATCCAGTGTTGTTCCCCATTGGTTCATGGGTCAGCAGGGACGTCCTATGTAATAGTGGAGCTAGCCACCTGGTTGTCTCTGTCCATTGGCTGTTCTGAAAGTAGATATTGTCCTCAAGGTTTGCTGTGCCAGGTTGTGCTCCACTCTCTCTCTTTCTCTCCCTATATTTGCTCCCATGTGCTCAGGTTAGACATGTCCCTCTTCCAGAACTTCAGTTTCAATGCAGTCCTCTAAAGTAAATTTTTCTGAGGGGAGGGGCTGCTGTTCACAGAGCTGGGATTGGGGCCAGGCCTTCAGATCCTTCCACTGGATCACCTCTTCATGCTGTCATGCTACATTCACATCCTGCAACACCAGGTGTAAGTCTGGTCCCTCTTTCCCTGTGGAAATATAAACAATACGCTCTCCTTGAGTGGATTAGTGCCCTGGTACCCTGCATACATTGCTAACCCTCTTCCTTTTTAGCTATATAGAATTTATATAGTGCCTTGCCTTGGGCAGAACTAGCATCTTTACTATACAGGGTCTTCCAATCCATGAGCAGGGATATTCTTCTTTTTCTTGAGGTCACACTTTTTTTTTCTTGTAATAGTGTTCTGTAGTTTTCCTCATATAAGTATTTTGTACTTTCAGTCAGGTATATCTCTAGATACTTCAATTTGTGCTTGGCTATTGTGAAGGATGTCACTTTTTTAAAATCTCCTCTTCCGGGTCTTGTCTGATGTGTATAGACAAATAGACTTCTGTTTGTTGATCTTGTATCCTGCCACTCTGTCATATTCCATTATTTGTTCCAACACTCCACTTGTGAAGTTTAGGTGATTTTCCATATATATGGAATCATATCATCTGCAAATAAAGATAATTTCCCCTCTTCCTTCCCCAGATGAATGCCTTTTATGTCTTATGTTACCAGGTCCTCCAGTAGAATGTTAAATAGGAGTGGGGACAAGGGGCAGCCTTGCCTAATCCCCTTTCACAGTGGAATTCCTTTTGTCTTATCTCCATTGACTACCACGTTGGCTGTTGGTTTTTGAAATACGGCTTGTATAATATTGAGGAATTTAGCTTCTATTCCTATCGTCTTGAATGTCTTAATCAGAAATGGGTGTTGAATGCCATCCAATTTTTTTTCTATATCTACCGATAGTATCATATGATCCTTATCATTTTCCCTGTCAATGTGGTGAATAGTACTAATGCCCTGATGTAAGTTGAACCATCCCTGCTTCCCTGGTATGAATTCCAGTTGGTCATGGTGAATTTTTTAATGTGTTTTTGTATTCCATTGGCCAGTATTTTGTTAATGATTCTTGCATCAATGTCCATTAGGGATATTGGTCTGTAGTTCTCAATTCTAGTGGGATGCTTGCCCATTTTAAATCTCAGAGTTTTCCTAGCTTCATAGAAAGAGTTTGGGAGTTTTCCATCTTTTTCTATGTTCTGGAAGAGTTTGTGTAGGATTGGTATAAGTTCTTTCCCTGAACACTTAGTAGAATTCTCTGGTGAAGCCATCTGGCCCAAGAAATTTTTCAATTGGTATTCCCTTAATAACCATGTCTCTTTCTTCCATTGCTATGGGTTTGTTGATGGTCTTGATATTCATCTGGGATAGGGTAGGGAGGAATTATGTTTCCAAATATTTGTCCATGTTTTCCACATTGTTTAGTTCATTGAAGTGCAGGCCTTCATAGTACTGTGTAATTATTCTTTTGATTCCACTTGTATCCACAAGTGTAATGCCCCCTCAATTTTGCAATTGACATTTGTTCCTTCTTTTCTGTTGCTAGGTTTGTCAGAACTCTATCAATTCTGTTAATCCTTTCAAAGAAACAACATTTAGCTGCATTTATCTTTATAGTTTTCTTATTATCTCTCTCCTGTATCTCAGCTCTGATTTTTATTGTTTCTAACCTTTTGCTTTTAGCAGGATTGTTCTGTTGACGCTGCTCTAGTTGCTGTAAGTTTTGTACCAGCATATTAATCACAAGTCTCTCTTCTTTTTTCATATATGCATTTTTGCTATAAACTTTCCTCTGATAAATGTCTTTGCTGTTTCCCAAAGATTTTGGTACGTTATATTTTCTTTCTTCTTGGTTGCTAGAAACGTCCTAATTTCATTTCCAATCTGTGTCAATGCCCACTCCTTTTGCAGTAGAGAATTATGCATCCTGCAATTGTTTGTCCTTGTTTTCTTCACCGCATTTCTGTTGATTTACAGCCTTTTTACACCGTGATCAGAGAGATGTGTTTTGTGGTGGGAAAGACACCCACCACAGTGAGAGAATAAAGAAACAAGCAATAGAGTGGTAAATAAGGGGATAACTGGAGTTGATTGACAGATGGTGGAGCTGGAGGAGTTTCAAATCTGCCTCAAGGTAGCAGAGTGGTGCACCTGATTGGGTCCCACAGGTGTTGGCTGGTACTACCCTTGAAGATGAGATCACAGCAGTGGCCAGGCATCAGTTTCCACAGTGGTATTGAGCCCTGGAGTTCACTGTCATGCCTGTCTTGTGCTGTATGTAGCACTACAGCAGTGCAGGGGTGTGCATGGAGGGCCCCAGGATAGGTAGAGCCTCCCCCACTGTGTGTACCTTCCTGAGAGGGAAGCTGGACTTATTAATCTGTCTAGACTGCTTATGCCCTGCTAGCTTAGAGTTGTTCTTTTTGGGGGTTTTGTAATGTTTTTCTCACTAGCTAGCTAAAATAGAATCAGATTAAATTGCCTCCCTGACTCTGGGTTCTGACTCTTTGCTAAGTTAGCAACATGGTCTTTGTTATATTTAAATCCTCCAGGCACTGTAGATAAATTGTGGCATTCCTTAGCATGGGTTCCCTTCTTATGCTAGTGTGTGTTAAAAGACTCAATCTTTGTGCTTCTTTGAGAGTTGATAAATGTGCCTGGGACTTGCCATTTTTACCTAGAACAAAATTTTTTGAATTTGAATTTATGAAGTTCCTTGATTTGGGGAGCTGTCACACTGACCCTCAGAGTGGGAGATCCAGCTTATCAGGAAGGTTGTTTTATTCTCAGCCAACTAGAACTGAATTCACCCCCTGGACTCTAACAATCTACTTATTTTCTGCCACAATGGGCCCTGACTCATATAAGTTCTCACTTTTTTTTCCTATTCCAAATTATGGCTTCCCCTTGGCCCTGCTCTCCAGACCCTAAGCTCAAGACAGATGGCAGCACCAGGAGCTCTGATGTGGGGTTCTGTGGTGAGGTCTCAGAGGTTCTCTTCATGTCTGGGGTTATGTCTCCTTTAGGACTCAGCCTGGGGATATCTCTATTCATTGAAAAAGGTCAGAGGTTGCTCCTCAGTTGCCCAGTGCACTGAACCTAGAACAATTTAGTTTGTTTTGATTCGATTTGTGTGTGGAAATCACAAAAAAGCAAGGTTCAGGACAGGCCCTAGTTCCCTAGTCCTAATTTCAAAAGTCCACCTTCCTTTCTCCTTCACCTTGCCTCCCAATTCTCTGGTCTGGCAGCAGAAGCTCAATTGCGTGATTCTTAATAAGAAGCCATTTTCTCCTCCTCCATTCTTCATTTTCTTCATCACTGTCTTGTGTGGCTCATGCATAAGTGTGAGTAGTGGTTGTATTAACTGGTTTTCATTGTAGGTGTACCAATAGTATCTTATCACATATATCATTGTGCTTCAAGATAGATCTTGAAATGTTCGCCTTAAAAATGACTGTAGCACAACTTCTCCTGGATTTGTTCTTCCCTACAAAGTAAACCTATAATTTTCCTTTTTAAAATGACCCCATGCCAGTCCATTTAAGCTCACTAATGTGTAAGGTATTAATCTTTATGTATTCCACTTTATTTTTGACTTTTATTTTTCCATTGCTTCCAGATTTATATTTTCTATTTACATCCTGATTATTAATTGATATGCATAGTCATTTCTTTTCATGGTGGGTTGTGCAGCATCACCAGAGGAAACCCCCTAGCATTTGCTCAGTTCATGTTGTTCTGGTTAGTGCTACTTTGAGGAGGCATCATGTGTCCAGATGCATTGGGAATGTGCCTTCTAACATGATGATCTTATCTTTGTCATTATTCCAGACAGGGTTCTAGTGGTATTCAAACATTTTCAATGACTGGTCCATCCAGAACAGACTGGCTATACCTTTGTTCCAGTTTGGACTTCATCTTGAAGCTCTATTGAAACCTGTCCACATGGAATAGCTGTCCTAGTCTTTGAATTCCTGGTGGCATAACTTTGAGGATCACAGCAACACACAAGCCACTGTAGGACAGAAAACAGCCAGATGAGTACCTATTGCTCTTTGTGTTGGAAGGTGTCTTTGATTCAGTTCTAACTCACAAAGATCCTCCATAGAAGAGAATGCAGCAGTGCCTTCTCCTTTTGGACCCTTAGTTGTGAGTCCATTATCCCAGCCACTGTATTAGTCCAACTCATCAGAGTTATCCTTTGTCCCTCTGTTCCTCCTATTACCAAGCAGGATGTGTCCTTTTCCAAAGACTGGTCTCTCCTGAAAACAAAATGTCAACATCCTCAATTCCAAACAGTATTCCGGTTATACTTCTGAGACAGATCTGCTTTTCCTTTGGCAGCCTATCGTACTGCAAACATTCATCACCAGCAGCACAGTTCAAAAACATAGATTCTTCTGCAGTTGTCCTTAATCAGGGTCCAACTTTCATGTGAAAATATCATGACTTGGGTCAGGTGGACCAGGGTCTTCAAAGTTATTCCCTTGCTTTGCATGACTTTACAGAGAACTTAGGCAGCAGATTTGCCTAATGTAAATCTCCTTATTGCTCCTTCCAAGTGCTCTGATTGTGATTCCAAACAAGACAAAGTCATTGTCAATTTCAATTTTTTCTCCATTTATCATGATGTTATCCATTGGTTTAATTGTGAGGATGTCTGTTTTCTTTGCATTGAGTTCTTAGCCTTATTCAAATCTGCAATCATTGATCTTCATCAGCAAATGCACCAAGTCTGCCTCACTTTCAGAAAGCCAATCTGTGGCATCTGTAATTGAAAGTTTTAAAAACCATTCCTTCTATCCTTATTCAGGCTATTCCTGCTATTCTTCAGATATTCTTCATGGTTTTCAAGTTTTTTCTCAAAATTTGCTCAGCATGCAGCTTAAACATGCATTGTGAATGGATACCACCCTACTGCTTCCCTTTCCTGATTTTCAGTCTTATAGGATAGCGTTGTTCTGTTCTCACAACTCCCTTTGGTTCCACAAGTAGGCTACATAGGAGCACAATGAATTGTTGTAAAATTTTTATTCTTATTATTATAAAGTTGGTGGTGATCCATACATTTGAATGTCTTTGCATAATTGATAAAGCACAAGCAAACATTTTTTTTCCTGGTATTTTTGGCTTTGAGCTACTATTCAGCTGATGTCAGCTCTGATGTCAATTGTTCTAGGCCTTCTTCTAAACCTGCCTTGAATTCCTGTCAGCACCTTGTGAAAATACAGCTGTACTCTGTAGAATGAGTGCTGGAAATTTTTCACTTGTGTCTTAATAATGATGAATGATTTGAGCATTCTTTGAGGTCAACTTTCTTTGGAAGGGGTGCAAAACCAGCTTTCTTCCGGGTTACTGTCTTATGAAATTCTTGTAGGGACTAGTGCTTCATTGACCTGTGGAAACATTTAAATTGGCATGCAGTCTATTTGTGGAGACTTCTTTTTCACTAATGCCTTGAGTGCAACTCAGACGTTTCCTTCAGTACCGTCGGTTTTCCATCATATTCCATCTCTTGAGATGGGTAATGGTGATCAGTTCTTATACTGTCTCATTGTGCTCCTATGAGCATTTCTGGGTTGCATGAAAGCCCAATAAATGTGTGCTTCCCTGTGCTTGTTTATTAGCATAGTCAGGTCATTCTCATGGGAAATTTCCCATAACTTCTTCCAATACATTCCAAAATGGTCCTCCTTAGGTGATTACTTTCTTACCCATATAATAACTCAGATACCAGTTCCTATTGATCCCGAGAACAAATCTCTCCCACGAGACTTAGCAACCATGTGACACGCAAATTACTCACAAATGGGTCCAACTGTTTGAGGACCCAATTTTGTGAGTTTTGTCATGAACAATTATACACAAAGCATCAGTGACTGTGATGGTTACTTGTATGTCTGCTCATATGGGTCTCAGAGGTTCAGAAAAAATATGAGTCTAGTTATTGTTCTGTAAGTTGATACATTGCAACTGAGGTAATGTAATATAATGTCACCACTCTCCACAAAGCAATCTGATGTATGCATCTGTGGTCATCTTGCCATAATCTCTAATTCCCATCAAAAGACCTTTTCATGCATTGGTCTAGTAATCAGGTGGGTAATTCGAACAGATTCCCTGGAGTACCCTCCTCTTATGTACACAATGTGCCCTCTTAGTAGCAGGAGAGGGGCTCTTAGTCCCAGCAAGGACCAGGGGTAGAAAGCATCTTCCGGAAGTGAGACCCTTGAGCAGTGAATGTTCTGGATTCAGATGGCAGCTCTATGAAGGGCTGCAGAAGAATCAGGAGCTGGCAGTGGCAGTGTTGGGACTTCCCAGCCTACAGGGCAGGGAAAACTGCTTGTTTCTGTTCAGATGACATTCTGGTGCAGTGTCGTGCCCCTGGGCACTCAGCAGGAGAAGTTGGATTGTTGATGCACAGAAGTGAAACTGAGTGCCTTTGGACCCTGGATGACTGGAGTGGGAGTGCCTCGAAATACTGACCTCAGAGAGCGGGACTAGCTGCACCGTGGAACATATCCTGACAGTCTCTGGGTTAAAGATGGCAGCAAAGTGTTATGTCCATTTTAGGTTCTTATTAGCAAACCAGAAAGAACTCTTTAATATGCCCTGATAGACAGCTCAACCCTGAGCACTTCTCACTCCTATAACAACATTATCATTTTGGAAATTGAGTATATATGTGTGTGTGTGTGTGTGTGTGTGTACACACACACAGACTTTAAAAAGTCCATGAAAACAAAACTAGTCCAAACGAAATGAAGATTATGAGATTTTTTTGTGAACTGCTTAAACTCATATATACATATATATGCATGTTTTATATATGTGTAGGCCACGTATATATGTACATATATGTTGAATATATAGATCTCATGTGCATAGGATGCAAGTATCTAGAATATATATACACATATGCATCCATTCAAACATGTTATAGGTTTATATATATATTGTTCACATCTATACACCTATTCTGTATGTGTCTGTATGAGTCAGTCAGTTCCCTGTGGGTCTACCAAAGCTGACAAAGACAGACCTTGCATCTGACCACAAACTCAGCTGGCATGTGGCTGGCGCTTCTCTTTCAGCTGCGACTGTGCCATCAGCTGCAGTAATTCTGCCTCCTTCAGCCCATTCTGGCAGGAAGGCAGAGCCACCTGGAGATCACGTTACTGAGGCTGTAAGCTTCTACAGGCATGAGTGGAAACACACGGAGGCATGTAATCATTCACACGTGGCACAATGTCACCTCTGGGCCAAGAGGTGATTGTCCTGGCCAAGGAACGTCATGTGACTCTGCTTAGAACTCAACAGAAAAGTGACCCAAGTTCCTCAGTGGAGATGAGCATGGGAAATGCGGACAGCCATTTCCTTACAATAAACCTCTCTTGCAAGAGGATTCTCAAATTTAGTGAATAGTCTGTTTTGTAAATCATAATCTTCGCTTATTTTAGGGCGCTGCGTTTAAGACAAGATTTCAATGACTGTGAAACCCAGAAAAGCAAGCAGGTAACAATGAGGGTGAAGAGAGCTCAGTCATTAGTTTAAAGACATCCTTCATTTCCTAGTCGCTCCCTGCTGATCATTTCTGTCTCCTTCGCTCCATCATGATGTCCATGATGCCTTGTCTCATTAGGCTCCTTACCCCTTGGTAGAAGTCTTGACATATGGGACATGAGTCCTCAATGCTTGCTGAATAAAGAATAGCAGAATGTCGGCTTAAAAGAGAAAGAGACGAAAGCAAATCTAATCCAGGACTGTGTGCCAGCAATGGAGTCCTTTCTTGAGCACATGATGTGTGCCTGAGATTTGTGGAAGCATTTAGTTTTCATTCTGAAGAATTCCTCAGAAACTTTTCATTTATCAATGTGCTCTGCTAAGCATAATTCAGCATGAGGCAAACCTTTTAATTGCTTGCTAGTTTGAGTGAGGTATCTTATCAAACCGGAAGAAGTGAGTAGCATGGAGAAGCCTCTCTGACTCCTCTGTCTTCACTCTTCCCAGCAGGAATACCTCCTCTCCTTTCCTCCACCACACCTGTGAGAGCAAACAAAACCATTGTTGTCTGCCTGGTCAATTCTGGTGCCCTGCTATCTTTTGGACCTTGTGAGTGGGCAGAGAAGCCATTGACTAGATTTCAACTCACAGCAACCTTATGCATAAAAGAACCTGATCCTAAACCATCACTATGACTGTTCTTTCTTGGAGTCTATTGCTACAACCACTGTTTCAATCCATCTTCTGGAAGGCCCCCCTCTCTTTTACTACCCTCTACTTTACCAAGCATGATGTCCTTCTCCAGGAACTAGAGCATACCCTGAGATCATGCTCAAAGTACAAGAGATTGTCTCTTCTCTCTCTCTCTCTCTCTCTCTCTCTCTCTCTCTCTTTCTCTCTCTCCTTGTGACTGTCCTTCCAAGAAAGATCATTTTTTCTTTGTTATTACATGATTCATTCCATAATCTTCAGAAGAATTCAAGTGAATTGATTCTTCTAGCTTCCTGATTCAATGACCCCCTTTCACCTACATAGGGAGCACGTGGAAATACCAAGGCTTGGATCAGGGGTGCCTTAGTCCTAAAAGTGCCATCCTTACCTTTTGAACACTTTCAAGGGATCTTGACTACCGCTCCCATGGGCATTGGTTATAGATCCAACCACATTATAGATTGGTTATAGATCCACCAATTTTTCTTTGAAAACTTCAATCATTTCTCCATTTATATAATGTTATCTATTAAGTCCATGAGTGAGCATTTACTCACTCATGATTTTCTTTCCATTGAATTATAATCCATATGGAAGGCTGCAATCTGATTTCATCAGAAAGGTCTGCAAGAGCTCCTCCCTTTAACTAGCCAGATTGTGTCTACTGCATGTCATAGCTTGTTAAGAAGCCTTCTTCCTATTCTGGTGCCTGGCTCCTTTTCATTTAATCTAGTCTCTGATAATTTGCTCAGCACAATATTAAGTAAAACATCACTATAAGATATAACCCTGGGGCTGAGCCCCAGTGGCATAGTGGTTGTGCGCGGGACTGCGGCCCACTGGGACGGAGGTTCAATTCCAGCAGTGGGCCTGGGCCTCCTACTCCCACCACCAGAGAGCCGTGATGCCCCCTCCCCCACTGAAAAAAAAGATATAACCCTGAATCTCATCTTTCCTGACTTTAAACAATGTAGTAATCCCTTATTCTATGTAAACATTTCTTCCATGATCCTTGTACAGATTGCACATAAAGACAATTAAGTAGTCTGGAATTCCAATTCATCTGAATGCTATCCATACTTGATAAAACCCATGAGGACAGAGTTGACCTACCTAGTACTTTTTGCCAGGCTAAAGTCTTGATGGAAGGAAACCACCTGCTCTTTCTTCTGATGAGCAGCTATTCAGGTCTAACATTTTGATTGGCAGCTGGATACTTACCCATCATTTCAAAAGGATGCCTTGCCTCATTGGACAGGTGATGAAAAAGCAAATTGATAAAGATCGATTTAGGTTTAATGTTTCCATGTCAAAGCATATTGAATGTACCATGATTTTCCAAAAGATCAAGAAGATCTGTCATGGAAGAAGTTAGGGGAAAATGCTCCTTTGGTGCATGGATGGCCAGACTGACCTCGGCTACTTGGAAGATGTTTATAAGAAAAGACCAGTCCCCAGAAAAGGGCCTGGTGCTTGGTAAGGGAGCGGGACCGCAAGAAAGGAGGAGGAGGCTCTAGACAAGACAGATGGATACATTGGCTGCTAACGTGAGCTCAGCATCAGAACAATCAGGCAGCTGGCTCAGGGTCCTGTGGTGCTCAGCTCTGTTGTACACGGCTTGCTGAGTGTGAACCAAGCTGATGACAAAGTAACACAGAAACCAAGCCTTAAAACAACAACAACCTAAAATATGAGTAGCCTGATCTTGCTGGGTGAGTTACAATACAAAGTTTAAAATAATAATAGCCGAGTCTTGTCAAAGACCTGCTTGTACTCCTGTCCCCAGGATGGGGCAGACACAAAAGGAAAACTAGGGTCCAGGTGGGTCACAGTATTTTCTATTTTTAGCTTTGCTTCCCTGGTATTTGTTCTTACTCTATACTATAATGCGTACTATTCTCATACAAACACAGCCATATAATAAAGAGATAGTTATCTATCATATGCATTTTACAACTGCATACTTTCATTTACAAAGGATTGAAAAGAAATACATTTCCTCCTAATAGTCATATTAGCCAATTGAGGCTATTGATGTTTCAATGTATAATCAGCAATGATAAGCAAACATGAATCATATTGGACAAAAGGGAAACTTTTGAGTTCTCTGTCCTCTCAGACTTTTGGTTTAAACTGATTAATTCAATCCACTTAAGCCCACTAATACCTTTCTTCTGGGTAAACAGCTATTCTATCACTCATAAGTGGAATCTCGTTTTCTATTCACCCAAATTGCATTCCTCTCAATCCTAAACTCCCTAATAAAAGAAGTATTTATCATACTGATGACTGTATATTATAGAAATACCTGAGTGAGTGACACCTTTTATCACATTCAGGCTCTGACTTATTGGCACCCCTCAAATTAATCCAACAACATGGCAGACCATAACCAATTTCCAAATGTAGCCCCATCAATGTTTGATGCTCTATTAGTACCCTATCAGCGATCTACATCACAATTTTCTAAAACTACACTAACTTAGTAATTGGCACACCTGTGGCATTTAATCCAACAATTGCAGAACACACAATATATTCAACTGCATATAAGACCTTACAAAAGTGGATTATAAGCTTATTCAAAAACAATATTCCAAAATGTCACAATCTCTGTCAAAATAGATATCAATATAAAGATTATTATCCAAAAATTAAAAAGCTGAATCAAAAAAATAGACTGTTAAGCATAAATAACGTATAAGGCATAAAGAAAATCATAATAAAATTTAATTGAATATAAATAAAAAAACTAACTTTAAAAAATGTATAGGAAAGCCTCAAACTTATCAATCTAGCTATCTATTTTTTAAAATACTGGCAAAACACAATTCACCTTATTATATATCAAAAATAGTTAAAATGGGCAAGTTATAAAAATAATAATTCATAAGAAACAAAAATAAAAATGGAACTTATAAGAACTCACTATAAAAAAAGAACTCACTATGACTATTTAATCACAATAGCAACTCAAAACACGTTTTTGCTGTTGTAGTCAAGAAAATAATAGAAGTGATAAGTTTTTCTTTGTTTGTTTGTTTGATGGGGTGCATCACTGCCCTCTGGTGAGAGTAGGAGGACCAGCCTTGCTCATGGAGAGGTGCTGCTGGATTTAAATCTCCAACCCAGTGGGCCACAATCCTGCACTCAATCACTACGCCACCGGGGCTACATCCCAGAAGTGATAAGCTTTAAACAAAACTAAACAAGAGCAAAAATTACAGAAAGGGCATTCACTACTTCTCTGTTGAGTTTAAAAATTAATGGTTACACAGAACTCTCAGAATATACTCATGGTTTGAGGGTTCATTAAGGAAGGTAGGTAAATTATAATTCAAGCTTAGAAATGCCCAGGATACACTTCTTTACACCTAGAGCAACGCTTCTCCACCACACACAGTCACACCTTGTTCTTGTCCTGAACTGCCCACAACAGGCCCCTGTGTCTTTGACATGCTTGAGTCCATGTTGCCAAGAAATGCCCCCAAAGGCCTGAGCTTCAAGGGTGGCCCATCTATTGATCCTGATGAAATGCCTTAGGTCACATAGTTCTGTTAAGTATATTTTCAAATCTTACAACACCTGTCTTTTCTAGATAATTCTTCCCTGCTTTCCTATTTGTCTTGTTTTGTTTATTTGATACACAAACATAATTCTCATAAAGGGAAACCTATTTGGTAACGAGGAAAACCCTCGGTGAGATGGATGGACACCGTGGCTCCATCGTGGCTCCATCGATGAACTCAGTCACGAGTTCACTTGTGAGGACGGCACAGGGAATAGCAGTGTGTTGGGCATTGTACTGTCATGGGTCAGAGCCGACCTGATGTCAGCTATCATCAGCAGCAATAACAACCAAACCTGATGCCCTGCCTGTCTTCATATAAGCCAGCTCCTCCGAGTATTTGCTTGACATACAGACTGAACAAATATGGTGAATGGATGAAACCCTTATGACTTTCCTCATCTAAAAACAGGCAATATTTCCCTGTTTTCCCATCTGCCTCTGCTCTAGCTACACCTTTGGCATGAACTCCAACTAATACTCACCCACTTCATGGCAGTGAGCAACAATGACTGACTTGAGGACGCCTAGCCTTAGCTGTCACTTCAATAATGCCACTGTCATCAAAATAAACTTGACTTACAGCCACCCTCCAGAGGGCTTCTGCCACTGCAAATCTTTACGGAGAACGAGCCTCAACTCTCTTCTGCAGTGCTTCTGGTGGACTTGAAGAGCAGGCCTACTTAGCATTTAACAATGGCTAGCTTAGTATACAGTGCCAGTAGGGATTCTTACAGCAACCAGATGCACATTTATATATGTAAATCATCCATTTGCATAGTTTATATATGTGCATACTTACATGTATTTATATATATACACATATATTTGAATATACTTCACTATACAAAGATGCTTTCTACAAATCAAGAGCAATAAGACAAAATATGTACTCAAAAAAGTGAGCAAAGTGGATAGACTAATATTTAGAAAAATAGGAAATAAAAATACTCAAGAGGCATGAAAATCGTTTTCCACTTTATTGGTCAACTGGGATATATAAGAGATGAGATTAAACCCACAATTAAATGGCACAGTACTCCCACTAAAACAACTAGAGTTAAAAAGACTTTGTGTACAAAGAGATGATGATTATGAGAACCAACTAGAATGCTTATTCAATATTATTACAAGTGTAAATTCTGTGCATATGTTGGCAAAAGTCCTGTATACACTTAGTACATGGTTGCATTTATATAAAATTCAAAAGCAGATAAATTAATCAGAGGTGGTTGGAATCCAGGGCTATGCTATATTAGTTGAAGAGAGTGACTGGGAAGTGAGAGAGGTAGAGGATGTTGCTAGGACATTGTCCATCTTCCATTTCTTCTCCTATGGTGTGGCAGTCATGTAATCTGGTGTCAATTTGAGTAGTAAGAGTGTAAGGGTGGTGTCTTGCCTATCATTCTGGAGATAGCCAATGAGACCTCTGTATAGGCATGGCTTTCTCCTGAGAATTCTGGGAAATTCAGCTGTATTTTCCCTCTTGGAGGTAAGAAACTCACTGCTCAATCATTTAGAGATGTTCTACTGACAAGGCACAAGGCTGACTACCTCAGAGACATTGCAGCTGACTGGACACATGCAAGTATGCTGATAGACCCTGAGCGCTGGTAGCTGGAGGAGCCGTGGGGTGGCCCCTGCCAGCATTGATGCTTCTATCACCATTGGATACACAAGACTCTGCACCCACAGGCCTATGATTGTCCTGGTGCCATTGCATGTGCTTCATGAGTTTGAGGAGAACTTATGGATTGGTGTTGGACATATGGACTAATATCAGACTAACAACCTTGGGTCAAACTGGATTAGGATGGTTTTCTCAATGTTCAATTACACTTGTATACAAAAACCTTTTTCTTATACACATAAGAGTGTTTATGAATTTGTTTCTCCAGTCTACCTGGACTAACACATATGGGAATTTGGTGGTTTTGATCCTGTTGTTCTATCCACTGTATACTGAATTCCCTATTATTATCATCATCATTATCATAATCATTATTCCTATCTCTTAAATATACATATGTATATTTTCAAATTTTATGTTATTGCTTTCTGCATTGCTTGCCTATTTTTTTTGTTTGTTTTTTGTTTGTTGTTGCTATTGTCACTGAAAGTCCTCCTGGCCAAATGTTCAAAGAAATCCTGTCTCCCCAGTTCAGTGCTTCTGTCGCTGATTAGCACTAGCACGCAATCCTTTTCAAAAATGGCATTGCCAGGACAGCATGCCTGTTTTCCTCTGACCTTCCTTGTCCTTTTTCTAGGACAGCCTCTGGAGAGCACAGGGTGCCTCCAGTGGCAAATGACTCACCGTAGTCCTCCTTTTGCACCAGAGGGGAGCACAGTTGCTACAGTAAAGTCAGCTATTCCTATCAAAGGAAAGCTTCTCTTTTTCTTTCCTTCTTCCTCCAGGCATAACTGTGGATAAAGGAAGAGAGAAACCAATTGTCAAATATGCATCCACACACTCACATAATTCACCAACTCCAAGAGAGTTGGCCTTTGTTCCTTTCCTACAACACTGAACATGGGATATACAATGTATTGTAAAACAACGAGACCAACCAGACCACCATAACTCTCAGACAACACTTTCCACCTTCATGGTGTTCATAGAAGTACCAGATGTCTAGGTAACCCAGGAGTCATTCAAAAAAGGCACATGTGTGGCTCCACTGACAGCATGAGCTCTGATCAGATATGAACCTAGGTCGCAAGGTGGGAAGCCCCATATCACTGGAAACTCCTCCCTCGAAGGCGACCAGAGAACTGGGGCTTCCTGCCATGAGATAAGGCTCTGAAGGGGAGTCAACCTATTGCTGCTCTCCTGCTGGCCAGGAAGACCGCCCCCCCCACCCCACCCCAGGCGAATTGTAAGCTCCTGCTCTACCTGCACCCCGCCTGCACCACAGCTGAGGAGACAAAGAAAACTTCCTCCCTCCATGCTCCTACTCCTCCAATCTAAGGAATTCATGGTATGTACTTATCCTCCAAACAAAAGTTCAGCAGGTCTGCGGGTGCTATCAGTGGGTCTTCAGCTTTTACTGATAAGATTAGTAGGTAATCCAAACCCAGGAACCACTCATTCTTCAATAGAAAGGTGAGACTTATTGATCCCTTAACATTTTATCTTCATAAGGTCATTATGAGTTAAAAGAAAGAATGCCTAAATGGCAGTGAGTCTTTTGTATGTGTCTGTGTGTTTTAAGCAACCATCCTGTAACTCTCTTAAAGGTACAGTGAGTTAATCATTGTGGTGCTAGATGAGAGCTGGCCTGAGGTTTGAACGCCCTAACTTCGATGTGTCAGATAGGTGAAGTTGATCTTCATAAGTAAAGTCTTGGAAATGCTGAGGGGCGGGTCTGCTCTCCCTAATTGAAAACTGAATTCACTGCCATCAAGTTAATGGTAATTCAGAGCGAATCTCTGTGCCTCAGAGGAAATGCAATAGTAATGGGTTGTGTGTATATTGTTGTTGTTATTTAACAAGTATCCTACTTCACACACACAAGAAAACAAACCTTGACATTGTGAGGAGAGGATCAGGTGGGTCTTTTAGGAAGCATATCTTTGAAGTCTTGCTAAAAAATTGTTGACATCATGATAAATTAGCAAAAGATTGAAATTTTCAAAGGTTTTATCAATCAATCTTCATGAAAGCAGCAGTCAAATATAGCATGCATTTCATTGGTTCAATCGGCTGCTCAGGATATTGTTAAAGTGTTGAAAAGCAATGACTTCACTCTGAGGACCAGGGCCCTGATTCAAGGCATGGTGTTTTTAATTGCCTCACATGCAGGTTAAAATTGGACAGTGAAAAGGAAGATGGAAGAAGAATCAATGCATTTGAATTATGGTGCAGTCACAGCATATTGGAAGTCCCATGCACTTTCAAGAGAACAAACAAATCTGTCTTGGAAGAAGTACAGATGGAAGGATCTTTTGAAGTGAGGATGGAGACTCTGTCTCATATTCTTTAGATGTGCTATCAGCAGAGAAAAGTGTATTTAACTGCTGACCTTGCTAGAAGTTTAACACTTAATCCACCATGCAACCAGGCTTCCTCATAGTGGAAAAGTCAATAATTGAAGAAAATCTTTGATAGAAACAATGTCCAATATCATATGATAGATGTTTTCAGTCCAATGACCTGTTAATTGGCCACTATTCAGGTCACCATCACTAGATAGGTCCTCAGGAATAAAATGGACTATATCTGTGTCAGGAAGCCATAGAAGGACCCACTATCATCAGTTACCATAAGTCAATTTTTCCATCCATTCAAGGCCTTGGCCACAAATGCCCAAACCAAGTAATCCACTTATCTCTATGGAATTGAGCAGTCAGTTATGTGTGACAGCAAGCGGGCCTTCGACAATGATCTCCAGTGAACAAAATGTACTGAGTCAAAGGTCTGAGTGACAAACATGACATGACAATTCCTGAAATTAATATGTAACAAGAAAATATATTTAAGGGAAAGGATGCTCTGAAAACAAATAAGAAATAGACATTATGGGGAGTGATCCTCCAGTATACCCATTACAATGTAAGACAGTGAAATAAAAGGTATCTGTGTCAGCTAGGTTTTCCATAAGGAGAAAAACAAATACATGCTTTACATGGACGATCTGAAAGTAGATATCAATAACTATAATTATGAAATTATATGGAATTATACAGATAGATGTCTTAAGTATGCCAAAAGAGTGACTGATTAAAATATTTCTTAGGTATGCTTAGGGTTATGCTTTTGAAAAATAAACTAAAGAGTGGGAAACAGGAGACTTGAGAAGATATTCTTAACAGTTTAATTCAAAGATCTGATGATTTTGTGTGCTGGGTGTTGGGCTGCTAACTGCAAGGTTGGCGGTTCAAACCCGCCAGTCTTGTTATGGGACAAAGATGAGGCTGTCGGCTTTCACAAACTTTTATAGTTTTATGAAACCTGTTTAGAGGCACTGAGAATCACAATTGACTTGATGATTGAAAATATGATTTGGGCATTTTATTACTTTTGCCGAGAATTAATGAAACCTACTGTTTTCTGACCAGTCAATATAGCTTCAGTAAAATCTATGTAAGTGGTCACTTTATGATTGCTTTAATGTGCAAAACTTGCATTGTTTGCTCCAATCCTTTGATGAAAACATCACGGATGTTGTCAAACAACTTAGATCTTCCGGGATGTAGCACATTTTTATAGCCAGAGAATGTTTAATTAATTTGCTGATTATTTTTTTAATGCAAGTGCTATTTGGCAGCTGTTTTGACAAAACGGCCTGCCTCATTATGGAAATTCTACATGTGGAAAGAAGTCAACCATAGCAAATGGACTTATTGAATTATCCAACTCACCAATTATGTAGTATAAAATTATTCATCCTCATATAATTTGATCAGGAAAAATCATTTATCTTTAGTAACTGTGCAAAATTAGATATTATGTTGCAAGATAGCTGCAATTTTAAAAGTGTCTGCAGTTAGAAAAGTTTTAAAATGTATCTGAGCACTGAATTATTGCCTATTTTCCCACACCACTTTGTTATAAAAAAGGTTAGTACCTAAGTAATTGCTCCACCGAGTCCACTTCGCTCACCGTTTAAGAAGCATCACTTAGGTGTTTAAATGCAGAATGTCCATCAGTTCTTATTATTGGTGGTGCAATTTATGGGAGACCTCATTCTTACAGCGTTTCAATGTTTATAAATTAATGAATTCAGAATCAATTCAGTTCCTAATAAAACCAACATAATTTAATTGGCAAGTCTGCCATATTATCATTATTATAGGTAGATATTAGAAGCACTGTAGCAAAGCGTTTGCAAAGGTTGAGATGACACTTAACATTTTTTATTCATACTGCTATGCTCAGCACTAATATTACTTTCCAGTCTATTTATAGACCTTTGTAGCTTATCTTATTTAAAGACCATGCTTGACGTACTTGAAGATTGCTTTTCTCATACAGCTAACCAAGTAGATCTAAATAGCCTTATCAACTAAACTGAATATTCCAATGAGCATTTCCACTATCATTTGAGGTTAAAGCGATTAATTTTCCCTTATTTGGACAGTCTTGGTAAACATCTCCTAAGTAATGTGTTCTTCATTTAAATGTCAAGAGACCATAGCTTAAGCTTAAATGAATCCATATTTGTCTGTCTTCATACACATGCATGTACAGATGTGTGCATGCCTCTGTGTCTAACTCTGCAGCATGCTGTGGTGGCTGCTGTTAGGTACCAGTGAGTCAGCTCCCACTCAGAGTGAGCCCATAGACAGAAGAACCAAACACGGCCTGCTGCTGGGCCTCCTCCCAGACGTCCTTACAGCTGAGGCCATCAGTGTCCTGCCTGTGCCAAGCCGTCTTATTAAAGGTCTTCCTCTTTTTCTCTCTCCTGATATTTGCCAAGCAAATACGCAAGAAGCATTCTGGCTGCACTTCTTCCAAGACAGAGTTATTGGTTCTCTTGGCAGTCCATGGTACGTGAATTCTCTTTACCCCCATTGTAATGTAAAGACTTTGATCCTTGTTTGTCTTCCTTATTCAATGCCCAACTTTCACATGCAAATGAGGTGATTGAACCTACAATGACTTAGCTTCAGGGAGCATTCAGTCCTCAAAGTAACATCTCTGCTCTGCAACACTTTAAAGAAATCTCGTGCCACAGATTTGGTATTAATTTAGTAGAATACTATTAATGTAATCTATAGAAAAGATGATTCCCACTTTCCCATATATCACCTACAACTTAGGGGAAAATAGCTATGGATTTTTGTGAAAAACATATGAAAGAAAAAAAGTTACTCTGTGAGAAAATAACTAATAACTAGGAGTCATTGGGGGGGGGGGGGGAGGAGGATCATATTTTAAGCATCCTGCATTGGATCTTTAGTAACCTTTTGCTAGGTTGGGAGGGGTATACAAGTTGCAGTAGTTTTCATCAGGGTTTTCAATACAATAGGGACAACAGAGAGACAGAGGCAGAGTTCTGTATTATAAACTACAAAACTGTTCAGTTCTTTTTCTCAATAAAATTTTGCTGTTCAAAATAAGGTGGCTCTGCATTTATTTCCTCCACGCACTGTACTTGAAAGACCATTACACAACACAACCCATAGTCAATCAACTACTCTTCTGATATTGCTTCTGTGTCTCCATGAATGCTAGGTTCTTTAGAATATATATATGAGTATGTATATATGTGTGTGTATATATATATATATATATATTCTGAAAATCTTGTACTTTTGGCATCAAATAGCTGGGTATCTTATTATTGATCTGTTGTCATTCTTGTTAGAATTTGTCCACTTGAATGCATCCCATCGTGATCCTACAAATGAAACACTGTCTGGTCCCATGGCACCCCACCATGATTATTATGTTTGAAATCATTGTGACAGTCACTGTATCAAGCCACCTCATTGGGGGCCTTTCCCCCTTTGGTTGACACTCTACTTTACAAAGCATGGAGTCCTTTTCTAGGGACCCATCACTCCTAGTGACAGGCCCAAAGTGTGTGAGATAGTCTTTCCATCCTCATTTAGAAGAACTTTTCTAATACTACCTCCAAGACATTTGTTCATTTCTGGCTGTCCATGGCAAATTCAATCTTTCCTTCCAACAAAATTATTAGTTTCCCTACCAAAAAACATTTTTCATATTATTATTTATAACATCATTTACTTTTCTTATAAACCTAAATCAAACAATATATCAAAGTAGCACCTTTATTTTAATTGCATAACATTAACTAAATATGTCATCATTGTTGTATAAAATGAATTTGCATTTGCCTAACCAATAATTGTTAGTGAGATAAGACTGATAAATATATGCATTAAAATGGAACATGTTTCTTTAAATTCATTATTGTTGTACATCATTTTTTAAACATGATATAACAAGTAACTGTTGGAATACTGTTCTTCTATAAATGCATTTTATAAAACAACAGTCTATATTGATTCTGCCTTAAGAAAGCCTAAAAGAAGCCGAATTAAGTTATTTCCATAGTTGAAGTCAAATACAGCTTATGAAACCTTCTGAAATATGTTATTGCAAGATGATAAATGATGTAGCTTTCTTTTAAGGAACAAAAAGTGTGACTTCCATTTCTAATAACGTGGCAAAATTTATAAGCTGAAAACAAAAGAAAATGGGGTTACACCTAAAATAGCGTGATCAATGGTAATAAGCTGAACTCACATTTAAAAGAAATAAAAAAGTGAACTGCAAACTAAAGAGATCCAATCACTCTGATGCTGTGGGCGCACCCTGGAGGAGGAGCCCATGGTGGGCTGAGAAGGGGAGAAGCTACACTCAGCAGTCACAGACCTCGGAGTCACTGGGAAGCACCAACCAAAGAGACAACAGACACCATGCTCTGGAATGGATGCCAGCTCATACCCTAGCATATGGTAGAACTTCCCCTGTGGGTTTCTGAGATGGTCACCTATCTTTCTCCCCAATGATGAAGAGAACTGAGCATTATGGAAGACAAGCTAACCTGTTCTGAATGGAATTGCAACAGCAATAAACGAATATCAAGAAATTACAACAAAGTTATAACTTGACAGTCACCGTTCCTAAGTGGCCCAAGAAAAGGCAGAACAATTGAAAGGTGCTCACAACTCATACTCAAAACATGTCCTCACATAAGCCCTTCAATAATAAGAGCATAACTCCCCTAAATTAGGAAACAAAGAGCAGCTAAAACAAGCAGCACAAAGAAAATGTTCTCCCTTCCGTTTTAGTGAGTAGAACATCTATGAACCTATCTGTGCGATACCACAAGGAGTTCTCCCTATCCAGAATGAAGAATACTACAAATTCCAAGATCACTGCTTCCCATCACTGCTGAGTCAGAAGACCACAACCAACAGGTTGGAACTACTGGAGGCCTATGCTAGGTCTGCTGTTATCTGTCTGCAGTGGTTTCAAACATCTGACCTTCCAGTTAGCTGCTGAACCTGCAATCACTATGATCCCCAGGGTTCCCCAGAGCAAAGAAGAGAGAAGAAAATTGTAGACCCATGAAAACAATTTGTCCAATGGACTGCCACGTGTTCATCAGCTTCCAAAACCCTGCCGTCAGAACAAGATAGTACCCTAATATCCCTACCAATGGCTCTGGGAAGGACCACATCAGAAAATACCAGACTGAGTATAAGAAAAATGAGGAATCAAACTCAAATCATTAAAAAAAAAAGATCAGGTTTACTGGTCAGATTGAAACAGCTGGAACTCCAAGATGGTGGGCCATAGCCATCCTTCAGGTCTGACAGTGAATTGACTCTTATGAATCAGCTTTTAGCCAAGTCATCAATGGAATAGCAAGAGAGAAGCATGCACTCCTTAAAATGACCAGCTTTGTGACATCAAGAGAACACACTTATCCAAGGACACAATTCAGTACAGAAGGAGGGAAAGAAACAAAGTATAGCAAGGAAAGGAACAAATGATGCTACACTGTAGGGACTGTAAGCAATGCAATGAAACAAAATGTTTATGAATTGCTGAGTGGATAATTGATTTGCTCTCCAAATTCAGAATAAAGCATTTATAAAGAGTTAAGAGAAACAGAAATCAATCCATAATTTATATACACATTCAAATTGACTATGTGGAGAACTATATGAAATAGTTCCAAACTACATATCTCAATGCAAATTATCCCAAGGTATTGGAAAGAATGGGAAATACAATGAAGCCTTTCAGGGAGTATAGCACCAACTGTTCAAACATACCCTATGCACACATGTGGAATTAACATCACACTTGAATCAGGACAGCGCATATCCTTACCTGGGGAGGAATGAGTTGAGGGAATGGAAGGCTATCTGTTTAGACCAGAAGTTGAACAAACTTTCACCTGTGGTCTGAGTGACAGATATTAAAATTGTTTTTAAATTAATAGAGCAATCATTTATTCAACTGAAAATTTCCAAAGTTTTCTGAAAACTAAATGATAATCTATCTTAACTTGTAATGTGTGCCTGAAGAATTAAGTTTGTTAAGATATATGGATATGGGATGAAAATCACAGCAGCAACTAGAAAGATGCAATAGGAATTGTGAGGACCTGGATTTTCTGTGAGTAGAGAAGTAACAACTCCAAAGAGAATGGGGAAAATGACTGACCAACTAACAGAACAGGGTCAATGCCACTGCGATGTCTATGCAGAAACTTAAATTGATGTATCATTTTATTGTGTCTCTTTTCAGGAACACCAGTTCACATACGTAAAAAAATGTTAAAGTCATGCACTTACTTATGGACTTCTCTGCATTATATTTTAATGAAATAGAGTTAATAACTGATCAATACCAACAGATCATTAAAAAATATGCTTGTGAATTAATTCACACACAGCCCTTGGGCATAGGCACCCTGGTAGAGCAATGGCTACACATTGGACTGTGAGTCATGTCTTTGGCAGTTCAAAACCACCAGCATTTCCTTGGGAGAAAGACTGGACTTTCTACTCCTGTGAACAACTGTAGCCTTGGAAACCCACAGTGGGTCTCGATGGGTTAGCACTGACTCAATCACAATGGGTTTGGTTTTGATTTGGTTAGCTCTTGGGCACACATACATACACACTCTTATAAACCTGAACTTTATTGTGTTACATGCAGTAAGAAAGAGTATTCAAATGAAAATGTTTGGTATATATATATATATATATATATATATATATATATATTTCAAAATCAAACTTAATACTCATAGCAACACATCACAGGGCTTTCAAGGCTGTAGATCTCTAGTTGAGCAGACAGCTTCATCTTTCAATTTAAAAACAGCTGATGAACTTGAATTACACAACTGGTGGCTAGAAGTTCAAACTTGATACCACAGTGCCACAAGGGCTCATGTACTCTTTCTCTGACTGTCTCTCTGTTTCTCTGTCTCTCTCTGTGTGTCTCTCTGTCTCTCTTTCTCTCTCTAGACAAACACAAACACACTAGTACATATTTAAAATGCAATTATAAAACATTTAGGGACTCTATGGGTCTTAACTTTTCAGTTATTAGGCAAATATATGCTAAAATTATCATATTATATTAAACTTAGGAAGTGGGATAAAGAAAAATAAAGAGTAAAAGAAAATAAAGAGATTATTGGTAAGATTCAATCTGACAGCCATTACAAAAAAAACCCCACCAAAATACAATGAAGGTGCAAAAGATGTTCTCTGTTTCTTTATGGGAAAAATAAACTAAACAAACCTCAGAAAATATTTTTCAAAGAATTATGGAGTCTGAGTGAAAGACATTAGATATTCTCTGTAATGCAGATGTGGCAGATATATTTCTAAAAATATATAACTACATAATATTGCTGAGATCAATTCACTGGAAAGCTAGATGACAGGACATTTCTTACCAAAATATACAAAGGTAGATAATATCTATATCAGCATACCATCAAGTTTGAATGGATAATCTGGACAATTTAATAATAACAATCAAATTATTTATTGAAAATATATAGCCATCCTATGAGAGCAAGACAATAGTGGTTTTACAGAACTAGAAAATTTGCACTTTTAAAATTGGGTCCACCAAATGGACAGATGGAACTCTACCTGGCCTGTGAAGCACGGGTGTTGCCATGAGCTTCATTGGGTCTGCCATGAGTCCGCCTGCCTTTGCCCCCACCACAGCACAAAGGCAGAGACAATCAAGGCCTTCCTGGTGTGAGTCAGAGTCTTAAAGGAGTGTGTGTGGCTGAGGTGGCCTAGACAACTCGTCTCAGTTCAGCTACAAGGTGGACAGATAGGTCGATGGTTATTTTTATTATGATCATTCCATGGTTCAGTTGAGTTCAAGTAGGAAAAAAAAAGTCTTCTCTTGGCATTATGTTATTTGAAGGTCTATCAGTACAAAATTAAACTGACAAAAGCAGGTCCTCTGTTAGAAGCAGAAGGGGATGATGCATTTATGTCAATGAGGAGCAACTGCACAGAAAAGGTGTGGAAGAGTGTTTGTATAAGCCCAAACTTAGAATCCATGTCATTGAATGGCGCATAGAGAAATTGTCAAATTGGTGCCTGTTTTTCTGTGTATATCAACAACAACAAAACATATTTTAATATCATATATAATTCACACCTATTAAAGTTAAACATAATATAGATACAAAGCAATCAGGTGACTTTGCCACCTTCTATAATAATAACTACACATTTTTCTTTCATGACACTGAATAGCAGGCATTTTCTTTCTTAAATATTTCTGGGTACATGTCCTGAACCAGGTCCTGCAATGAAATTATTTGTTATCCAAAGCTACTTTTAAAAAGATCTGTTTCACAAAAATAATATTCCATCTTTATTTCTTGAATCACCAATACATCTAAATGTGACAGATGCCCTCATCCAATGCCATCAAGAGCACATATCCACAATTAGACTTCATGCAATATTCAGTAGTTTCTTATGGGTAGCACCTTGCCACCATTATTATTCAGATACCTGTTATTTCTATCATCAACCAGAGGAATTCATGTACAATTATTATGTAAATTTACTATGCATTCTGTAAACTCTAAGTTAAAATAATTAACTTCTGGAGGGGGGGTGATGGTGAACTGCAGAATAAACACTTTGCAGGACTCAAATATCATCACAAAATGTGACACTGTTTCTTTGGCACTCATTTAATTTCACTGTGTAAATGGCATTTCCTTTCCAACATCATTTAGAGAATAGATGTCTAGCTATGGTGGCATTTGACATTTGACCAGTATAGAATATTAAGTGCTTTCCCTCTGAGAGCATGTAACTCTACATAAATAAATTATCTAGAGGGCCAGGAGCAACAGCTGGACGCAGGTTGTAATATGAGGAATTTGAAAAGCTGCTGATTTCCATACGAGCCGCAGTCTGTTTCCAGCACCTGTCCATCACTGTGATGCGCTGCAGTGGGCTGCGTGGTGCTGTGGTGCTAGAAGTTGTGTCGTTGCTATTCCAGGTACCACCAGGGTCACCCCTGGTGCACAGATCTTCTGTCAGCTTCCAATCTCATCTAGAAACAAAGGCCCGGGAATTAACTTCTGAAATGTAGCCAATAAAAGCCAACTGATCACGAAAGAACATTGCCAAGTACAGGGCCTGGAAGATGGGCTTTAGGAAATACACAGCGGACTCAATCACCCCAACGATTGAAAAACCTCAGCACGAGGCTGAGGCACTATTTCTTGCTGCAGGTCAGGGCCACTTCAGGTCAACATCATCTCAATGGCAGTGTTAGCAGAAAGCCAAGGCACTGGGAACCAGGGGAGATGCAGGCTCCATGATGGGGAGACCACAAGCATTTAGATGGTGTTCAGAAAACCATTCTGATTGCCTTGGAGGGGAACACAGGTTGAGCTTCTGGAATGGGTGAAAGAAAATGGTGGCACAAAATTCAAAATCATAAAAGAGATCAAATGTACTGGTCGGACAGAGGGTGGTGCACCCCAAAAATCTGTCCCTTAGATAACCTAAAAGGCTAGAATGGAACCCTCTCCAGGGATCAATTTCCAGCCATCTCATAGGCAGATCTATGATGTGAAAGACATCTCTCCTTCTCCGTATCCATCTCTGTCTCTGTCTCCAGCTCCCTCTCCCTCATCCTCTCTCTGCCCCCTCAAGTTGATTCAGATCCACAGAGACACTACTGGAGAAGAGAGCCCTGTCTCTCTCCTGCTGACGCACTTCAGGGAGGAGCATATTCTTTAGTGGCATTCACCCTCCCAGAGAAGAAGGGCAGGATTTTCCCCAAAGCAATGCTCAGCGGGGCAGGAGAGAAGGGCAAAGGGCCATGTGGAAGCCCAGGGAAGATGTGGGAAGGTTGGGGGGTTGCAATCAACATCATGAAAAAAGTTGTGCATGAATTGTTGACTGAGCAACATATTTATTCCGTGTTCTTTCCCTTAAAATACAATTTAAAAAGTCCGTATTACCCATATTCCCATAGTTCGTCTTAAATCCTCATTAACTGAAAAAAGAGGTGTACATTCTCACTAACGTAAAATCAGGGCTCTGTATAGTGGTCAATGTCCAGCCCCAACCCCACCAGCTGGAGGGTAAGTCTTGGGCGAACCCACCCATCCATCCACCTTTGTACACAGAGGAGAAGGATCAACTTACGGCCCAGGGGAACTTCCGGCTTTGGCGATGGCAGCCCAGGGCTCCGATTTGACCTTTGCTTAGGCTTCAAGAGAGAATGCCTTAGGCACAGCCTTGAGACTCAGGATCTTAGGCTATCATGGGAGACGTTGACCTCAGATGCACGGTTGAAAAGGCACTTGCCTTGGCATTATGCAGGGCACTTTTCATCACTATAGCCTTCATCACAGATTCGAGGAACTCTTAAAAGACAAGCAGAGATGAGAAACAGAACCCAGTGTGGAGAAGGGAATTTACCGCCTGAGAAAGTCAGATCAGAATTCAGTAGCTACCGCCTCAGAAAATAAAGTTTTCAATAATTGACATTATTGTCAAGACTTCACCCAATTCTATAACAAAATTCAACCGAAATCAACCCCAAATAGAGAGGCTGGCAGTACAAAATGCAATGCATTGTAGAGAGGCTAATTGAGTATTAAAAACTTGAAGTAATTTAATGCTTTTATTTATCCTTGACTTACACTTGCTCATATATTAAGCTGAAAATAAATGTTATGATCCCTGTATCAATAGCAACCATTATAAACTATTTTATTAGATAATTCCAGAATAAAAGTTTGTATTAGAGTTTTATCCACACCATATATATTTGTGTATAAGCTGAGTTTTTCAGCACATCTTTTATGCAGCAATTATGGTAAAATTAGGTGCCTTGACTGATGTGCAGGTCGGCTTATATTCGAACATATATGGGACCTTTCCTGCACAGTTTGTTTAGTTTCTGAGTGCAGAGAGAAGTCAGGTTTGCACAAATCCACAGCAATATGGAAAGATGTGAAATATTGTGAGAATGACCAACGGGGGTGCTGCTGGAGAAGCAGGGCCCACACACGAGCTTAGCTCAGGGTATTCTGGATAGTTTGGGTAAATACCTGCACAGCACAGGAGGCTGCTTTCCCTTTGCTGTTCCCCAACAGGCTCCAGTTCCCCAGTTGAAAGGGGATGCCTTTATCTTGGTGCTTTTTTCTATCTTCTGCAGACAGCACGAGCAATCCTCTGTTTACCTACTTAACACTTGCCACCACGGAGCCTCTGCTGTAGGCATCATTGAGAGCTGAAAGATGACTTGGACATTATTCAATTCTGAACTCAGAACACTTACTCCCTCACTTAATTCTGCACTCATCTGTGTCCCGTGATCATCAGACAAAGCCTTGCCTTCCTTGCTTCTGAGGAGCGCTCTGACTGGACGTGCTCCATGACAGAACCTTTGGATTGTTCTGCTACTCCATGACATGTTCAGGATCCCTCACCAGCAGCAGCATTCTGATGTTGCCATGCTCCAATTGGCTTCCTTCTTTGTTGTCCTGCTTTCATGCATTGAAGCGATAATTGGCGGAACCATGACTTGGTTCAGGTGCTCCGTAGCCCTGACAGTGACATGCTTGCTCTTTCACACTTTCAATGGGGTCATGTGCATCAGATGTATCCACGGCAATAGGTCATGTGATGGTTAAAGGACTGTTTCCCTGAGCGTTGGTCATGGGTCCAAGGAAAATAAAACTCTTGACAAATGCAGACCTTTCTCTGTGTTTCCCGATGTTTCCTATTGGTCTTGTCTGGAGGAAAAGTATCAGTACTTGACTTCCTAAGGTAGAGGTGCATGACCCCGAGCCCCTGGGGAGCAAGCACTGAGGTGCTCCCCTCCTCAGTGCAAGTTTGGTGAGTTGAGTGCTCAGGAAGGCACAGGGCTAGAAAGGCCCCACCATCTGCCTCTGGAAGAACTTCCTTTGTTACCATTTTGATTATTTGGACACTAAGATGGGGAACACACCCAGAAGGAGAAAGATGAATAAAACCCTAGCCTGGTCCCACACACGTGCTGGCCGCTGGACCGGGGTTTGATTTACAGTCATCAGACTGTAACCGAGGAGGGGGTCTGGATTTATGACATGGTGGAAGGTGTCCAAGGTGTGTATCTGACCTCTGGGTGGAGTTAGAGCTGGGGGTGGTGCCCCTTCCCCCGGCCCCGTGTTTTACAGAACTGGGAGAAAAACACTCAGCTTCTACGGAGATTCTTGGGCGCCGCCTGGGTAGGAAGCAGCCTGGCTCGCATGCTGTGGGATGAAAGTGGCCAGTTCCTTCAGGTGCAGAAGAAACAGCCTCCGGCTCCGCATTTCAGCCCCAGGCTCCCTGCTTGGGTCTCACTGACCTCCATAAATATTTGCTGAATGTGTCAAATGCATGACCTTTCCACTCTGACCGGGGTGCCCAGCCTTTAACCCTCCCCTTAGGAAGATTTTTCTCTGTGGAGAAATTCTGTTTCATCTCTTGACTTGCCTGGAGGCACCTGCTGGCACCTTTTAGTGTGGTGGTTTAGTCAAGAACTCTTATTTGGTCTTTAGTGGAACATTTCATTTTTGCTTCCACCGGCAGCCCTGTGTTACAGCTTCCTTGCCAAGTTTTCCTGACGGTAGAGTCACGTCTCCGCAGAGTGGAGTACTGCAGCGCACAGTAGGCATCTCTACATGGTGGAGTAAGACAGCCATGGTTCAAACCCCAAGTTGGGCGGCACTCATCCTCTCAGGTGTGCGATCGGCTCTGAAACGACCAAATCGTCTTTTCCAAATTGATCAATCATGTCACCGCGGGCGGGGACTCTTCTGGGCCACCAATGTCTGTGCTCAGAAGCGGGTGCATAAACGCACCCCTTGGAATGGGATTTCTTCTACATGTGCTTCCATCATTCCATCAAGGACCCCCTTCCCTGCCCTGCTGCTTCCACCAAAGCAAAGCAAAGACAATGACTTGTGTATGATCTCTCAAGTCCCCAACCCTATCCCAATGACTCTGTCAAAAACGGAACACTGGCTGAAAAAAGACCCCAGGAATCTAATGTCTGCACCTCACCACTCTCCCCCTTTCAAGCCATTTGGACAGCAGCTATATTCTTCCTACTCATTTCTCAGGTTCCAACCCCCCTCCCCCATGGACCATGATTTTGACTTGCACCCCCAAACTCAAAGTATGTTTTAAAGGATGGATGAATTAGAGTCCTCTGAGGATGGCATGGCTGCTGCTTTGGTGTGGTTTAATCAAAGGTCTCAGACGGCTTCTCTGGGAAATGTTTGAAAGGTAAAAATGCTGCCTTCAGACTGGTAGAGACCTAGCTGGGGGATACAGTGAAAAATGAACCCTTCCTATTTTGCTATTTTTTGTTTAATAAGGGTTTAAGGCTTGGTAGCAAAGCTTTTTGTCTTGCCTTTACACATGATAGATTCCCTTGGTGCTCCTAAAGTTTTAACTTGCACTACAAGACAAAACGTTTTGTTTGAATCTAGCAGTGCCTCCTACTCCAAGAAAGGCCCTGGAATCTACACTCAGTGTGCACTGTCGGGAGCACGCTTCACTCTAAACACGCAGGCCCATCAGGAGTTCTGCCTAGACCCCGAAGACCGGTGTGGGGCAGCACCCGGGAGGGGCGTACTTGAGCATTGCCCTCGAGTTTGAGATACTGGAGTCAGGAGAAAGAGGAAGAAGCATGAGCCATGGTGGCAAGTCCTTGTTGTTGTTGTTGTTGTTTAATCACAGAGCTCAATTAAGTAGTCTGTTTTCCCCCTTTTCAGAGTCTTCAATTGGGTCAAAATATTCCAGTAAGCGAGAAAACGGAAACCGATTTCTGTAATTTATTTCATCTAGCCCAGAAACCATGGGACAACAATATCTTGTAACAAACACGTGCCTCATATGAATCTGGCTTTAATGAGCAACTGAATATGAGCTCCTCCAAGCTCATCAGCCAGGGCGACCTGGAACTCACTGCAATTGACTCTCGTCCACGGTCAGAGGCTGATGAGAGCTGACGGGAACTGCAGAAAGATAGGCTGGCGTGCTTTGTCAGTTGAGCTCATAGCCCTTGGAATCCACATGGCCTCACTTTTTTTTATGGCCTCACTTTTTAAAAAGCATAAAATCAGTGAAGGTTTTTTAAACTGAAGCTGCATAGAGGACTGTAAAGTCTGTGTTCTCTGCCTGCAAACAGAAAACCCTAAAAAATATTTTAAATAATTTCAAAACCAGAACTGCTGACAATCTTCACTGGTTTCCATGAAGGAAACTTGACACTCGTTTCTCTTGGTGGAAGCATTGCTGTTTGTAACTGCAAGACAGTCAATGTCCAATTGGGGTTGTCTGGCTGTATGTCCCGCTGTCTCTCTTCAGGTGTTTTCAGCCCACTTCCTGTGGTCTCTGTGCCATTGGGTGGGTGGGTGCCTCCTGGGAACTGGGAGACAATAGAATGATCCTTTCCCACCTCATGGGTGGCAGATGCACTGGTATGACCCATCCAGATTTCACAGACTGATCTTCAGAAAGAAGATTCCTAGGCCCTGTTACCTACTTCATTCCACTCAGGAACTTTCACTGGCATAATTCACCATCCACAAAATAGTAACCTATAAGACCCTGCTGACAGATGACCGATGGCTTCACATGAACGGCATTGACCAGAAATCCAATCCAGCACTCCGGAATGGGACAAAAGTATGTGGGTATAAGTCCTGGTGACACTGCTAATTATCCATGTGTTCCATGGCTGACACTATAGTTCTAGGGCATTTTCCAGCTCACTGGGTTGTTGCAGGAGAACTCTAAAATCAACCAAACACCTTCTCATGTACTTTTCATGTATACTGGACATGGTATCCATAGAAATCAATGCTAGGGGGTACATAAACAGAGCTGGGTGAAAGAAACACATGAACGAAGCTTGTAGTCAAGTAGAAGGGCAGTGAAAAAGAGGAAGAACCTCAACAAGACTGATTGACACACTGACTCCAGCAGGGATCCCAGAATTCCACCCATTGTGAGTGTCTCCCTCTTTGTGCATAAGATTGCCGAGTTGGAAATGATTTGATGGCACAAAGCAACGTTCTTCTAAAACTTCTAATGCCCCCCCCTTCACCCATCCTCCTCAGAATATACCTTGCTTCACTCTAGTTAGAGAAAATAGAAGACCTCATAGAAGCTTCATAGAATATAGGAAGACTCCTTCCAATTCTTCCCAATAGTTTTGTATTTGTGCCCAAATCTTCCCTCTTCTTACTAGGAAAGAAATGGTCTGAGCTTGCCTCAGTTGACTCCTCTGCTGGTTCCTGGTTTTCTCTACTAGCCAGTGTGTCAGATATGACTTCTTAGAAATAGAAATTTTTTATTTGCTTGTCTGTTTCATTTTCTATTGCTCACATTTCTTTCTTTATATTGTATTCACTTTTTGCTTTCAAAGCACATTCTGTGTAAGCTCCCTGGCCTCTTTCTGAATATGGACACCATCTATATGGAATAGTAAAGAGAGTGTCTCCATCTTATGAACACCAAGGCCTGTAAATACTTCTGCAACTGAGCCCAAGTGAAGGGAGCCCAGTCATCGTCCACTCTGAAAGTTGTAAGAACAATGAGAGCATACAAGTCATGATAAGGTGGAGGGAATCAAGTTTAATTTTCACATGTTTGAGTTTTATTGAAAAGTCATGATGCCAGCTCAAGCAGGACCCTGGTGGGTGTTTCTTCTATGACAGACACATTGATCTGCTTCGTCAAAGGGAAGAATAACTATGCAGGGAAAGGCTAACAAAACAGAGCTTTGAAGCAAACGCAGCTGCATATTAATGATTGCATCTGTTATGTTCTGCCTAGAGTCTCGATCTGCAGAAAGTTACATAACTACTGGCAAGAGATTAGAAAGCCTTCCATTAATTTGCAATGGCAGCAATTAGAGGGATGGGTGCTAAGGCTTGCTAGTTTCTCAGCTGTCAATGTCTGGCCATTGTTCACTCAGAGCATTTGTAAACTTGTCCTATCCCTTACTTAAGTGCATTAACAGAGCTGATACTTTTCTGCAGGGCTGGGAGGAGTCCTCTAGGTACCTCAGAGTTTGTTGAAATGATCTGTGAAGCCCCAGGATGGAATCAAATTGACGTAGAGAAATGCTTTTGCAAATACAGAAAATGAAAGTCTGATGACAAATTATAGCAGGAGTTCTTGACCTTCCTAATACCCTCAATCCTTTAATACAATTCCTCATGTTGCAGTTACCCCCCCAACCATAAAATTATTTTTGTTGCTAATTCATAACTCTAATTTTGCTATTGTTATGAATTGGGTGAGCCCTGTGAAAGGGTCATTCGACTACCAAAGGGGTCATGAACCACAGGTTGAGAACCACTGCATCACAGACAGGTAAGAGACACATGAGCAGCTGATGCTGGAACTATAGCATCCCTGACCTCAGGGGATATGTGCAAAGGAAAGGTAGAACAAGGAAAGAACTGCTCTCTCAGGGAAACTTGTCCTTAAAGGTGTGACCATGAAAAAAACCCTTTTTGGTCCTCACAAGAGGCCTGGTCATATAGGGGTCACCTTATAAGCTGGGTTGCTAGCCACATGTTTAACAGTTCAAAATCACAAACCTCTTCTTGGAAGAAAGTTAAAGCTCTCTAAATGCATAAAGGGTTACAGTCTTGGAAAGCCATTGAGGCAGCTCTTTTCTGTCATGCAGCATCGCTATGATTTGGAATTTACTCAATGACAATGAGTTCTGGTCATCACATTCACCTCTGACTGAAAGGAGAAAACGCTTCCGTAATTTGTCCTTCCCTCTCTCCCTTTCCATAATAGCAGTTTGATGGCAGTGAGCATGGATCTTAATACATCACAAAAGCCTTAGTATATTTCCACTTCTTATAGTGCATAGATAATTTCTAGGTGTGATCTCAAGTTCGGTATTCAGAAATTGATTTCAGGATCCACACAATCATACAAAAATATCGCAAAATGTTACCTCTGACTTACTATTCAGTTAGATGGAGAAAGAACATGGGGTGTCAGAGAATGTTAATAGTTTAAGAAACAACAGAAAGAGATGGACATTTGGTGACAGGACAGTAACTCATTGGACTGCTATCCAAAAGACCAACAGTTCAAAGCCACAACCACTATTCCAGAGAACAACAGGGATTTCTACTCCCATAGAGACTTTCAATCTCAGAAATACCCATGGGCAGATCTACATTGTCCAAAGGGTCCTAATGACAGTGGGTTTGGTTTGGTTTTTAGAAAAAAATAACAAGCATGGTCTTGGGGTTGATTCTCTTTCATCTGACAGGAAATGCCCAGGGGTAGAGGGTGGCTGAAGAAGGCGAGTGTCAGGGCTAAGAAACCAGGTCTGTGACTCTCGCTCTGCATTACCCACCTCACTCATCAGGGTGTTCATCATTGAGAGATACTGCTTTTAAAAATTCTGTTCTACCTTCCAGTAGTGTCTCGGGTTGTATCATTTTGTAGTGGCCATAATGAATGCAGCTATTTTTCAATTTCTCTTTATCAGAACCCTCAGATGAACAACAGAACTTGAAGATCTGAGGGGAAATTGGACTTTAGAAATAATAACTTCATATTCCACCACCTCCTCTAGTCTGACCCCAGAAGAACTAAATGGAGTCAGGGTACAGATAGTCAATGGTCAACATAGTTGGATTCTTAAACAAAAGGGGAAATATGTAATATAATTTAAAATTCTCATGAAGTCAGATTTACTGGATCTGTTGACGCTAGTACTCCTTCAAAGCAAGAACATTCTGTTCTAATAGCGCGGTATTTTATGAAACTCACCTTCCTGACACAATCACTGAAGACAAAGCGGGTGTATAAGAAAAGATGGTGAAGAAAGCTGATGGTGCGAGTTATGAAATTATAGAGTCTGGGTTCTTAAAAGCTTGCAGATAAATAAGCAGTCATCTAGCTGAGAATCAACAAAGCCCACATGGAGTAAGCACATGCCTGTGTGATCATGAGGGGTCGATGGGATCAGGTGTCAGGCATTAACGACCCACAACATAAAATCATATTGATGTGAATTATGGAGGTGGTAGAATGGAGACTCTTAACCCATCTCTAGAAAATTGGACATGCCCTCACAGAAGGGTCATAAAGAAGAGACAAGTCAATCACAATGCACTATAACACCAGTAACACATACGATTTTCCTCTAGTTCTTTAATGTTTTCCACAATCCACCCTCACTTTCATGAATCCAATTCTACCTTACAAATCTGACTAGACCAAAGCATGTACACTGGTATGGATAAGCGCTCATAACACAGGGAATGCACATGAAACCCTCAGGACCAATAATTATAGTAGTGATCCCTGGAGGATAGGGGGAACGAGAGGCAGAAAGGAGAATCAGTCACAAGCATCAACACATAACATCCCTGGGAGGAAAAACAACAGAAAAGTGGATAAAAGGAGGCAGTAGTTGGTGTAAGATATGAAAAAATAATAATTTATAAGTTATCAAGAGTTCATAAGGGAGGGGGAAACAATGAGGAACTGATACCAAGGGCTCAAGTAGGAAGAAAATGTTTTGGAAATGATGACAATGTGTGTACAAATGTGCTGGAAACAATGGATGTATGCATGGATTATGATAAGATGATCTAAAATATATATAATATCAAAATAAAATCAATTTCAAAAGTCTTTCTTAAGGGTTCTTACAATTTCAAGGAAAGACCCTGTTTTGAAATGTCTCCATCATTTTTAGTAGTCAGGTTAAAGAGAAGAAAGTGAAAATAGGTTCCAAGAAATAGCTGCAGCTGACAAACTCACAGATTCATCTACCTCCGAGTCAGCAGCACTGCCCATGGATTGGATCCAGTGTGCCACGACCTTAGAGGACAGAATAGAACCACTGCACGGGGCTCCCAAGGTTGCAAAAGTTTAAGGCATCCACCTGCCTCCCCTTTGGACCACAGAGCAGCTGGTGGGTTGGACTCCCTCCTACTAGCCCAATGCTTCATCTCCAACATCACTAGGGATTCTTGTGTGTCTACACAGAGAAGAGCATTAATGAATTTAGTCCAGAATGGTACTCTCTAGTTCTGAAGGTACCATTTCATCCAACCAGCATTTGGCAAGGTGGCTACTATTTCTGTGTACACATATCCTTCGTACACCCATATGATTTGAAGTAAATAAAGAAAACTGAGATCAAACCCATTGCCATCAAGTTGATTCTCATGTAGAGTGACCCCAACCAAGTTCACAAGATTGCCCACCTTGACAGACACAGGCATCCCCTGATATTCCTTTAAATATATATATATATATATATATATATATATATATATATATATTTCTGCATGAGACTCAGGTTCCAAGCTAATTGCATTCCCTCAAGATATAACAACAAGCAGAAGCAAAATTGAAATTGAGATTTCATTGACTCCAAACACAAGCTCATTTCTTCTGATCCAATTATCCATTTTGACATCATCGTTGGTCTTTCTCCATGGAAGGCAAATCCCACAGAGAGAGACTTCATCTGTCTTCTTCTCCTCTGAAGTAGCAGTCCCAAGTCCAGTATTTGTTGAGTGCTTCATACTCAAGAAGAATTTGGTAAATGATAACCAAGTCCTTAGTAAGATTTTGCTTATATCTTTACTAGTATCACCAACTCAAATAACTCTGGTGGAGAAAATAGGTAAACATTTGTCTATTAACCAAGATGCTCAAAATATGAAATGAACAACGTGGTTTCATGGGAGGAAACACTTGAAGATTATAGCCTACAGAACTCTCTGAGACATTTCTTCTCTGTAGGATATTCCAAGGCACCCAACAAGACAAGTCATACTCTTAGAGTCATGAAGGAGCTAGTGGATCACTTCATTGCAGAGTAGAATTCCCTTATTTTTCTGCTACCTGAAAATTATAGTTCTTACCATCTCAACTCTATCTGGCACTATCTTGCCTGCTAAACCTGTGAAGCAAGGAGGCCGGGACAGTAAGGCCCTTTCCGGAAGCAAACACTTTCCTTCATCAAAGAGGATAAGCCCTTTCTCCGGCCTTCTCTGGCACAATCCTTACTGAAGGAAGTCTCCTTGTGGGAACTGTTCACATAACAGCACCTGCAGCAAAGAAGTGGCCACTAAGAGCAGAGGGTGAAAACTATGAGCACTGTGCTCAAGACACAGCACCCCAAGCAGAGCCTCTTATTTCCAGGAAAACCAGCTCAGCTCTACTACCAATGGAAGCACCTCTGTCATGAAAGACTGATCTTATAGTGACAGGCCCGAGTTCTGATTCACCTTAAAATTCTGTGCAACAGCAACAACAAAAACATTCTGTTCAATGTTTCTTTTTGTGGGCCCTTGGTGACCCGCTAGTCATTTAGGGGGAATAAAGTTTCCATCATGTATAAATAGAGTGTAAACTTTCAGAATTGATGTCCAGGTCCATGTGTAGGTAGTAACTACTGCTGCTTTGCACTGTGGACTGAGTCATGGCATATATAGAAAAATTTAGATTCATGATACTGCAGTGTTCACAAATCTCACTCTTGGAATATGCTATAATTGAGTGTAAAATGACTTCTTACAATATAAATTATGTTGACACCTTCACAGAAAATTGATTATGGCATAAAAGTATTTGTTCACTTGGTCTTCCATATGGACCATCTTAATTGTGGGACTTTCAGACAGAGAAATATGTCTCCCTACAATCCTCATAAAAAGTGGGTTTTATCTGCAGAGAATACACTGAGCATCTGTTAATTCAGCATTCAAAGGAGTGCTTCCAGCAGGCGCAGATGGGAAAATGTAGCCCTTTTAAAAGTTGCATCGTTTGAATGAAATGCATTTAATAAAGTATGCTACTTTTCAAAGACTATGAAAAGATTCATGTCAAAGAGGACTTGGTCAACTTTTCTAGATGGTCCATTCAACTACTTGGATTATTAATAGACTATGAAAACAATGACTCTTGCTAACGTTAGAGTTTGCTTCCTAGATTAAGACTGAGTATGTCTACATTCCCATGGATGCACCAGCATAGTCTCCTCACCTACCCAGTCAATATCCTTCCTCAACCCATGGTCTGCCTCAGTGTACCCCTCCAGGACAGAGTAGAACTTCTCTTGAGGGATTTCCAGGCTTTGAGTCGTTACATAAGCAAGTCTGAGTTTTCTTCCAGGAAGTCACTGGTGAATTTAAACCACTAAATAGGATGTTAGCCAAATCAAGCTTAATGCAGTAAGCCACCAGGGCTCCTTAATGTAGTGTTTAAATAGAAGACATGTACTCATAGACAAGAAAATATAGTTAGGCTTATATTGAGCAATCAATCAATGCGATGGGTCCTTGTGGTTTGTTCATAAAACATCACTGACTAGGGGCACTCAACAACTCAGATCATGTTAGAGTGAAACTATAATAGATTTTCCCATAAACAATTTGAAGCCCCCTCATCTAACAAATTCACATATTCAGTTCCACACCTATAGCCCATCTTTCTATCTCTTCCCCTTAGTGACTCAGTAAAAGCCCACTATCCTCTATGGAGAGAGCATACATGACTGGAATCTTGGTTGCCCAGGTTTCTTTCAGATCCACAGGGTTTGCTGCTCACCAATCATTAAATTGCTATTTTGACAACTATGTTGCCTTGATGACAACTGTGCTGTGATCAAACATTTTCCTGTATACTCCTTATACTTTGGGATAAATACATGTGATAAATATAATATGAACAAGGAAGTTAAATCTAGGATTTTAATCATCTAGTCTGAAACTGAAGGAATAACACAGCCTAAATTGTGAGATTTGGGTTTATAGAAGGCTAAGACAGACAGTGCCCAAGATATATTTGTGATATCTACACAGGAACTAAGTCTCCAGTGACTAATCTCTATCCATGATAGAAGAATGGGAAGAAACTGGTTACCAAGCAGCGCATATTGGAGAGATGACTGTAGAAGATAAAAATGATAAACCAGACTTGAACAGTCAAAACCTTGTCAGCTGATCCCGTCTGATGTTCATTTGACCTGATCTGATTTTCAATATTTTCTGTGGTTTTTTTGTTCACTTGTTTGTTTGTTTGTTTGTTCATAATGGGGTTTATCTCAGCTGTAGCTTTTTATTTCAGGTAACCCTCTTGAAGTTTAGTTTTATGTTTTTCTGTTTATATGAAACCCAGGATTGATGAAGACAGCAAGTGGAATACTGAGGTGTACACTGGGGGTGGGGAAGTAAAGGGGAACTGATATCAAGTAGTTCAAGAAGGAGGGGAAGGTTTTGAAACTGATTGTGGTAGCAATTGTACAGTAATTCTTGGTGAAATTGAACTATGGAATGGCAGGATGTCTGTATCAGCTCCCAATATAAAACGTTTGGAAAAATACATATGAAATATGAAGAGTTGGATTTTTTAAAAAAAATACATTCTGCCAATGGGTAGTGAAAAGAAAATGAATCTACAAATAGCACATGTGCTTCATCTACAGAAATTTAAAAGACATTCAATTACATGTTCTGTCACAAACCATACTATCATAGCCAGAATATTTGTGTGTTACAATGGTTGGATGGACAGATCAATAGACTGATTTGAAAACAAAAACCTCACTGCCATGGAATCAATTCAGATTCATGGTAACCCCGAGAGCAGGGTAGAGCTATGCTGAGGGGTTCTGAGACATGTCATTTTTTCTCTCTCTTTTTAAAAAAAATCATTTTATTGGGTGCTCTTACAACCCTTGTTACAATCTGTGCATCAATTGCATCTGGCATTTTAGTACATTTATTCCACTGTTCTTTTCTAGACACTTACTGTCCACTGAGCCCTTGCAGTTAGCTCCTCTTCTCCTCCTGGGTCCCCCACCCACCACCCTCTTGGCCCTCTGATAGATTGTAGATGGTTAATTATTTTCAAATCTCATACTGACCGCTGTTTCCCTTCCCCTCTGGCTTCTGTTGTTCTTCCCCCTGGATGGAGGGGTGTGGTCATGTGCCTTTCATTGCAATGGGTGGCTCCTCCCCTTCCTTCCTGCCCACTTCTGCCTCCTAACATTTGGGCATCTTTATTCCCATTCCTATTACTGAGCTTCATGTGTTGTGAGTTTTATCTCTTTTTTTGTTTGTATTGTTTTGTCTTTTTAATCATTTCATTGAGGGGTCATCCAACTCTTATCATGATCAATGCCTCCATCACTTGTATGCAGTCCACATGTGCACATTTGCTGCCATCACCATTCTCAACTGGCTGCTTTTTATGGAAGTAAACATCCTGATCTTTCCCCTGAAGCACTGCTGGTGGTATTACAGGCACAGAGGTAAGCAGTTTCACATGTAAGTGTCTCTGCAGAGCTTATTTATCCACACAGTATTCGGAAGAGTAGTCTCTCGTGCTGCTCTCTCATCAGTGTTGACTCATAGCATGGTTTTCCAAGACCGTCAGTCACTGCTTCCAGGAGTAGAAATCCCAGTTTTTTGCCTGACGAGCTGCTGGCGAACTGCCGACCACGCTCCCGGGCACTTGAAAGGATAGCATCACAATAAATGATAGCACAATATTATAAATTGGATTAAGAATGACAAAGAAATGCTGAGGGCACAAAGAAATTGATTATCCATTTATTAGACCTCTGCAATCTTTGGTGTCGTTTCTATTTTTGGTGAAAAAAGTGTGCATGTGTGAAATGCCTTTATCTGAGTCCTGATAAGATCTTCAGTGTGTTATTGGAAATGGATATGTTTGGACTCATGTATGGACTCATATGTATGGACTCATGTTTTCAATTTTTAAAAATATATATTTATATTTATATTTATATCCACACTCTGAAATGCTCAGGTAAATGAACTAAATGACTATGGTTTGGACTCACCATCATTTCTCCTATTAAAAGTGTTTCCCTCATCTTTTGAACAGCATTAAAGAAAGGTACATTATTCATTTACTAATTCAATAAATGTGCACTTTTTGTAGACTTTTTATTTGCTGAGCTGAATGTCTACCTTTGATGACCAGCAAGGAAGAAAACCACAATCTACTGAGGGAGAAACACCCAAAGCAATGATATCATCAAGGATCGTGGCTGCCACGAGCAGGAAGAAAGGACTAACAGTTGCTGTTGTGGTTCCATTGGGTGCATGCCCAGATGGTTTCAGAAAGCACACGTGTAGAGGTCTTCCTGCCATCAGGAGCACACTGAACACAAGGACTCTGGACAAGACACCCTTTAAAAACTGGCGAGGGTGCCTTCAAAATTCTGGGCAGGGGTGCAGGAAGGACACCATTTGTGCCATGGAAAGGGGTGATTTTGAGATCAGGCCCAATGCCAACTTTTAAACAGATCTCAAGCGGACATCTTCCAGCGCGATTGCGCATGTGTAATGAATTTGCAGGAGCACCGCTCTCCTCAAAAGAATAGGTGTTACAGCAATCAGGGGTTCTGAAGATAATTTGGAAAGGCCTATGGCGTGTACAATGTAAGAAAACGTTGCCCTGTCCTGCTCCATCTTCATTTTGGTCAGCTCAGTTTTGCAGCCTCTGGTCAATGTATCTTGTTAGAGGTATCGTCTTCACCAACCCCCACACTGCCAAACAGGATGCTATTTTCCAGGAACATACCTTGGTGACAGCATGACCACCGGTGTGTGAGGTGAAGACATAGGTACCGAGTAGGTGTCATGGACTCAATTTGGATACATGGGGACCCAACGATACAAAGTAGGACTCCATAATAGGATTCTGTTTTGCTGGCCTTTTACTTTTTTTAAGTCAAATACTTTTATTGGGGGCACTTGCATCTCTTATCACAATCCATATTCATCAACTGTGTCCAGCACATTTGTACATACGCTGCCTTCATAATTTTCAAGGCAATTTCTTCCTACTTGAGCCCTAGATATTGGCTCCTCATTTCTCCCTCCCCTCTCCTACCCTCCCTCATGAACCCTTGATAAGTTATACATTATTATTTTCATATCTTGCATTATCCTTTGTCACCCTTCACCCACTTTTCCATTGTTCATCGCCCTGGGAGTGGTGGTATATGTTGATCTTTGTGATCCATTCACCCTTTCTGCCTCCACCTTTCCATAATCATCCTCGTATCTCTGTTCTCATTGCTGACTCTGAGATATTTATCTATCCAAGGTTCCCTCTGTTTAGGGCTCTTATCTGTAGCAGTATTGTATATTCTGGGACCGGGTGTTAAAGAAGTGGAGGAAAGTTGTGTGTTCCATTCATGATATATTGAACGCTGACTGGCTCATCTCTTACACGTGACCTTTCTGTGAGAGGATGTCCAGTTGTCTACAGATGGGCTTTGGGTCCCCATTATATGCCCTCCCCCCATTCACATTGGGTATTATTTTTTTCTGGGTCTTAGATGCTGGATACCTGATCTCACCTAACCTCGGAATCACACAGACTGGTGTGCTTGGCCTTTACTTTTTATGGAAGCAGATTGATGGACCTTTAAGTGGGTTCAAATGACCAGCCTTTTGGTTAATCTCCAATTAATCATTGTGCCATCAGGACTTCTTACTCATCAAAGGTAAAGGTTACTGCCTCCATTGCAGAATGGAGGGTTGTCAGTTGTATACCGTGTTTAACTTACAGAACACACAATCAAGATATATGTAATGTACACACAAGTCAATATTCATATTATACACCATGCATCCAGCACAGTGTTGGATTGCTAATGTCAATTTATTTAGTAACAAGGTTATATGTTAGCTAATCGCATTAGGACTTTGAAGAAAACGATGGGAAGCTTAGCAACTTCCTATGACATTCTGATCTTCATCTATCAGCTATTAAGACAAAAGAGTTTATCAGAAGAGGTATACAAGGTTAGTGACACAGTAAAAAACCAGCATTAGTTTATCATTAAACATAAGATTTAAGAAAATGAAGCTTAAATGCATTTGTGGTTTAGGTGCTATAACCTTCCGTTTTAATTGAGAAAAAATGCAGCAAATCATATGTGCATTTTTCCACAAAGCCTGCAAGATTAAAAATAAATAAATGTATTGTCAGAATGTGGCATATCTCTATGGACTTGTTTTTCTAAAAATCTCAATTAAGCTTCCTCTAAGGCTAGCAGCTTTGAAAGAAAATATTGCAGTTTTCCCTTGCTGCCTCTCCTGGAAATATTCCTAAAATGAACTAGCATTTTTTCTTTGGAGCACCGTATAGGCTTACAGAGGGGCCGATGTCTCGAGATGCATCAAATTACTTTTGGAAATAATGACTTGTTGCCATGGTAACCTAGAACCTAACGAATCTATCACAGGATCTCTGCGCAGGTATGAGATGAGCTGTACCAGAGACTTTAAAATACTGACTCAGTTGTCTGAAGCAGGACGGAAGCGTCTGTTCTTTTTTTCTTCAAGGAGGAGATGATAAGGTGTCATCTTGGAAATGAACTCTTTACTCAAGTTTGATTATTTCATTATTTTTTCCCTCGGGGGGGAAGAATGTGGATAACAAATGTGTCTCAAACTTACATTAAAATAGGTCATGTTTATAATGCCTGCTAGGTAATCATTAAGCACATGTCCTTTGTGATTGTATTTCCCCCTCATCTGACACACATCTGTAGTATGAAATCTGCCATCTTAGAGCGATGCTGGCATTTCTTATTTTTCTTGCATCAAGTCATGAAGGCTAGTTAAGAGGGAAGGAATATGGAGGAAAGAGGGAAGAACAGCTATATATATTATATATATATATTTAATGAGTTCCACTGATGGCTATATGAAAACTAAGTCAGAATTTATTGCTTTCAAGTTAATTCTGACACTTAATAATACTGTGTGTCCAGTCTACCATGTTGGAAAAAAAAAACAATTAACTGGGATTGTGCCTGTTTGATGATAGGACAGACCCTCTAGACATACCAGGGGAATTGGCAGCTTGTTCTCCAAAAAGTTTCACTGGAAGGAAAACATGATCTCTCTCAAACAAAGACTCTGACAGTTGCAGTTGCACACGGTCACCTCCAAGGGCTGACATGCAGTGATATCTCTGTATCCATGTCAATGAGCTCCTTCTAACATTGAGTGCCCACCTTTGTGCCACCGCAGGAAAGCATGAAATGGTTCAAAATTGTCCTCTTCTGGAAGTTTCCCTAATGCAAAGAATGTGCAACCCTGTTGCACCTGCTGTCTCTCTGAAGAGGACACGGTTGAACTTGCCCTCTGCTCCCAGAGACTTGGGACAGGTTCCATCTTATGTGACTGCCAGCATGGATCTCAGAGTTCCCAGGAGATGATGGTCAGGATATACCAGCCACCTAGCAATGCAGTGTCATTAGTCTGGAGAGTCCAAGTGGATCGTCTTGGGTCATATCAGAGCCTCCTGGTGAAGTTCCCCTGAGCTCTGACCCCACCCTTTCTGAGGTAGTCACAGTTGAACCACCACACTGTGTTCCAGAAGATAGACAAACATAGATCTCTTTGTTCAGATAGGACACTGTCTCTATATCGATGCATTCAAACAATCCCAAAACCTTTAACTGAAAGAGCCCCAGACTAAATTCACTAAATCCAAGGACTATAACATGAAATCTAGGAAGACACACACACATATATTGCCATATATATGCATCTGTTTTTTGTGTATGTATGTGTGCATATATATATGTGTGTATATATATATATATGATATGCCAATACAGCTCAGTAACTACAGCTGCCTGCGGCTCTTTATTCACCCCAACCTTGTCTTACAATAAAGAAACTGATGTTTAACACAACTAATGAAGGTACAAAGGGAAATGTCGAAGAGTAGCTGAGCTGCAGGAAGCCCCGGAGCTGATCTACAGTTCAGAGAGCTGCACAGAGCTGCCACAGGAGCTGGAGCTTGACCAGGTGAGCGTGTAGGGAAATGAATCTGAAGAAGGTTACAAGCTGCATTGCACCCAGCCAGGGCATGTGAGAAGGAAAACTGTAATTTTTAAAAGGGAAAGGATGTCTGAGACAAGAGAAGCAGCTCCAACCGAAGTGCAGGGCATGGGATAGCAGTGTCCATGTGACCCGGTCAGAAGTCATTGACCCTGCTAGACAGACTCTGGTGAGTAGCAGAAAATGGTAGGCTGGAAGGGCCAAAGAAGGTCAACGCCATACAGACTCCTGTGTTCTATCCTTGGATGCATGTCTGCCCTTGATCTAGTAGTGATAGGAAATTACTGCATGGAATTTGGCAAGAAAGGCACTCTGATGGCACAAAGGGCATGTGCCGTCTGCCGAACCAATATCAGCAGCTTAAAAAGCCATATTTTAAAAATGCATGGTTAGTTTTGCAGTCATTATAATGTTCACTTTTTAAAAAGTCATTTTATTGGGGGCTCATATAAATATTATCACAATCCAAACATACATCCATTGTATGCAAAGCACATTTGTACATTTCTTGCCATCAACAGTCTCAAAACATTCTCTCTACTTAACCCTTGACATTAGCGCCTCATTTCCCCACCCTCCTGCCTCCTGCCTCCTGCGTGAACCTTTGATAATTTACAAATTATTATTATTTTGTCATATCATATACTGTGTGATGTCTCCCTTCACCCTCTTCCCTGTTGTTCATACCCCGAGGAGGTAGTTATGTGTAGACCCTTATAATCAGTCGTGCCTTTCTACTGCACCTTCCCTCCACCCTCCTGGTATTGCCACTGTCACCACTGATAATATTTTGGTCTGATAAAATGTGCTTGTTAAAATGTGTGTTAATTCATTGAGCTGTGTTCCTTTTTTTTTTAGGCATCACTGCCCTCTGGTAGTGGGAGTAGGAGGCCCAGCCGTTGCTCCTGTGAGCTGGAATTCAACCTCCATTCAAGTGGGCCTCAGTCCTGTGCACAACCACTATGTCTCCAGGGCTCAGCCCAGAGCTGTGTTCTTAAGAATATAGATTTAATGTATATTTAAGAGAAACCTCCTCTCCGGGGGGTGGACAACAGAAAAGTGGGTGAAGGGAGATGTCAGACAGTGTAAGATATGACAACAAAAGTATAATTTATAGATTATCACAGTTTCATAATGGAGGGGGAACCATGGCGATTGGAGAAAAATGAGGAGGCAATATCAAGAGCTCAAGTAGAAAGCAAATACTTTGCGAATGATGATGGAGCAAGTCTACAGATACGCTTAACACAATGAATGCATGTACTGTGATAAGAGGCACAAGCCCTCCCCCAAAAAAGGTGTAAATACTGACAAAAAGTGTGTATGTATTGTGATTAAAGCTGTATGGGCCTTCAAAAAATGATCTTTGAAAATAAAGAGCTGCTGACATTCCCAAAATCAGAAGCAGTTCTACTCTGTCCTAAAGAACCATCAATATCCACAATCAAGTAGATGGGCAATGAATTTAGAGGGTATGTTTAGCTCCTATCATGCCACGCAAACATTTCTTTTTTAGATAATTCATTTTGAAATCTGGACTTAATAGATGTTTTGGGGAAAATAGACTGAAGTAGGATGGCTACCTTCATAACAGAAGCCAATAAAATAATATTTTAAAAGAGTAAGAAAACCATCCAATCCAGCAAGGAAAATGATGCATTAGAGAAAAGATACATTTAAGTATTCAAGTTGAGTAGATTTCACTTGGAGACCTGGAGTCATGACTGCTGCACTCTCTACTGCTGATATGAAGGACAGTCGCACAAAAGCAGTAGCTGATCCATGGGAGAAAGTTGTCACCTTATTCCCACTATCAAAAATAAAGGTGATAATTACAAAATGAGTAAAGGGTCAAACCCCCAAGAAGACATGATCACAATAAATAGTTACTCACCCAATGACATAGCTTCAAAAATCTATATACTAAACTTTAATAGAACTGAGATGAGAAATAGACAGTCTACAGCAAGCACTAGTTTGATGAAGTTAGAATGATGAGAAATAAACATAAGAAAACAAATTCTAAATGACAACTGAGCCAGCATGACCTCATTGATATATGAACAACACAGTACACATTCTTCCCTAATGCACATGGATCATTCTTCAGAAAATATTGCATTGTAGACCATAAGGGCAGTCTCTATACACTTAAAGACATTGCAAGGATACACTGGACCTTCTTCTATCATAAAGCTAAAAACTAGAAATTGATAACAGGACAAAAAGAAGGTAAAAAAAAGTCATGGAAGCTTAATAACACTCTACTTAAAAACTAGAAAGTACAGTGATGCCCCAAAAACCCAGAAACAAAAAAAAAAGGAAAAAAAACTAGAAAGTAATAAAAACCATTAAAAATAAATAAATAAATAAATAACTCGAGTAAAATTTGAATGAAAGCACAGCATATGAAAACCTTTGTGATTCAGAGGGAAACAATGCTCATGGTAATAAATGCAAATAATAAAAAAATAAGGAACAAAATAAATACCTTAACTGTACAGCTCTTCAATTGAAAAAGAGGTCTACTGTCACCAGAAAAAATATCACCAGTAGAAATAAATTAATCAGGAAACAGAAAGAGAGGAAAGAATAAGACTCAAAGATGTTTTGTTTTGCTTTGTTTTGTTTTGTTTTGTTTTGAGAGCATCTGACTAAATAGACAAGGGAAGAGGATACAAATAACCAAACATAGGAATAAGATGGATGGATCACAATGATATTCATATAACCCCCTCCCAGAGGGACAGACAACAAAAAAGTAGGTGAAAGGAGATATCAATTATTGAAAAATATGAAAAAATAATTTTAAATTATGAAGAGTTTGTGAGGGAGGAAAAGTAGGGGAGAGAGGGAGAGAAAAGATGAGGAGCTCAAGTAGAAAGAAAATGTTTTGGAAATGATGATGGTAACAAATGTACAGATATGCTTTATGCAATGGTTGAATGTATGGATGGTGATAAGGGTTTTATGATTTCCCGAGCAAATGATTTTTTAAAAAAGAAATAAGCTAGTTGACATTTAAAACAAAATAAACTGAAGCAAGATTTTTAAAAATATTATTTAAAATTATAATCCAAAAGTTTACAGAATATAAAGGAAAATAAAAGTGCACATTTCTAGGAAGAAACAACCTAACAAAACTAATATAAATAGAGATAAAAATTTGAACAGACCCATTCACAAAAGAAGCTGAAATGGTAATTTTAAAAATTACATTAAAAAGAAAAGCCCCATCCAAATGACTTCACTGAAGAATTAATTATGCAAACTATTTAGATAAGAATTCATTCTACTCAAGGCATTCTAAAACCTGAAAAAAATGAATACATCCAAATTCACTTTATGAAGTTCACCTAATGCTGATGCCAAAGACAGTAAAAGACTATATATGATATATATATATATATATAGCATACCAATATTTGTCATGAAGATAGATGGAAAATGTTTATCAAAATTCTAGCCAACAGAATTCAACAGCATATAAAAATAATTATACATCATAATCAAGTTGGATTCATGAAGGGATTGAAGAATGGCTCAACATTAGAAAATCAATCACCTATATTGAACACATGAATAAAACAAGTATCACATGGTAATTTCAATCAAGGTAGAGAAAGCACTTGAATACGTCCCATAGTTGCCTGATAGAAAAGGTCAGAAAAGTAGGACTGGCGGAATCATGCTCAGCACAAGGAAGGGCGGGAATGCAAGAATCACATCCAACATTGTCCTCACAAGAGAAAATTTCAGAGCATGCCGCTTGAGAGTTGGAGCAGGGGCAAGGATGCACACCACCACTCTTACTTCCTACTCTACTGGAAGCCCAGATAGACTACTGAGTAAAGAAAAGGAAGGAAGTGGCATCCAAATTGAAATGGATGAAGTGAAAACTGTCCTTATTCATAAGTGGCTTTATACATGTATATAACAAAAACACAAGACTCCAGAAGAAAATTGTTCAGGCTAGGAGAAGGATTCATCAAGCTGGCAACACACCAGATTAAAACACAGAAACAAGTTGTATTCTTTTACTAACAAAAAGGCTCTGAAAATCAAACTAGGGAAGTCATAGCATTGCTAGTAGTACCCCAATGGACAAAAAGAGTACACAAAAGTAAGGCAGTCCAGTGATGTAAAATATATAATACAGAGAGAACTACAAAACATTACCTCAAGAAATTAAAGAAATCTAAATAAATGGAAAACTATCCAGTGCTCCTGGTTTGAAAGACTTAACATTTTCAATATGTCCATAATAGACAAGTTGATCCATAGCTATAATTCAATCCCCATCTAAAGTTCAAAAGCATTCATTAATGGAATGGGAAAATGACTCCCGAGCTTTATGTGAAAAGGAAGGTGGCCCAAAATCACTAAGGTAGCATTGAAAAGCAACAAAGCAGGTCTCGGACTTCCCATTCACCAAACTTAGGATACAGGACCAAGTACACAGATAGTGCTGTACAAGTTCTCTCAGGAACACACTCCTTTTAGCCTTTTATATGGTGCATCCAAAGAAAAGGGTCCCTTTGCCCTGTGGGGAATATTATTATGAGGTTAGGAGTGAGATCAATATTTTAATAAAATTCAAATCAGATCAACTTTGCAACAAGATTGCGGGACGTCTGCTCCTGGAGCAACAGTTTTTGGATGCATCAAGGCTATTATGGGCAGGTCAGGAAGAATTTTAACAAAAGTGCAAGGCAGAGATGTCATTTCAGAAGGAAAGGCAACTGGTTTGCAAATTTCAAAATCATCATCTTGGTAATTTTATTTTATTTGTTTGTTTGTTTTTGTTTTGTTTTGCTTTTTGCGGAGGGCATCACTGCCCTCTGGTGGGAGTGGGAGGCCCAACCTTACTCCTGGAGAACTGCTGCTGGATTTGAGCTGCCAAGCCAGTGCGCCACAGTCCTGCCCTCAACCACTATGCCACCGGTGCTCAGTCATCTTGGTAATGTCCTTTATTCTAAGGACATAAGATAATCCTACAAAGTTCTTATGAAAAAAATGTAAAGAAAACGGTAAACTACCTTGGGGAGATGCAAGTCAAGAAAGTGGTGCTGAAGAGTTTTCTTCCATCATGACAATACATTTGGTAAACAATGTTTATCTGGCATTTCCATGAGAAAGCCTCAGCCCATGCACCCTACAGCTCTGACCTTGTCTTTTCTCTTTTCGTTTTTCAAACGCAAACAACATAGGCTATGGCCTGAGTGCCTGGAAGATGTCAGTATTACCATCTTGACATGGTATACATCAAAGAATGCAGATTTCTTCAGCAAAGGGGGAGGGAAATGGGAAAACACTGCCTTCAGAGGAGCACAGACAGTATGTCAATGAACCACAGCATCACAGTTTCATGTTTTTGTTCAATAAATATTTCTACAATATGATTTTGTAGCGTTCCTTTGGGGTCTACTCATCAAAAGCCCTTTTTTAAATTTGTTTTTTAATTTGTTTAAAAATAACATGATATTAGTACAGTGACAGACAAACAGGTCAAAGAGCTAAAACTGAGAATGAAGAAATAAATCCATCCAGCTATAACAGTTAATCTTCTACAGAAGGTCCACGTTCCTTCAGTGGAGAAAACAAACAGACAAAAATCTCTTTTTAGCAAATGGTGCCGGCAGAACTGGCTAACAATATGCAAAAAAGGGGATTAGGATCCATACCTCTAATGAAGCACAAAAACCTATTAATTGAAAATGGCCCAAAGCTCTCACTGTTAAAGTTGAAATGAAAATGGTCCAGTTGCTCAAGAGTTAGAAGTAGAGCATTAATTTTTTAGCATAACCAGCCTCTCAAAAAAAACGCATAGACAACAGAAAACAACCAAGATATTGAGTCTCATGAAAATTAAGGATATATGCTTATCAAAAGGCTTACCAAAGAGTGTATGGCCAGGGCAGGAGGTCTGGCACTTGGCAGTGAAAAACCAAAGACTAATCTTAAAAATCAACAGAAAATTGCTACATCTCAATCAGAAAAAGATAACCCAATTAAAAATGAATATAATTCGGGGAAAGTGAATTATTTATTCTGGCTCCCTAGCTGAAGGCTCTGACTCCCACAAAAAATTTAGTGAGACTAAATAGAGAATATTAATTAAGATATCTCAGAATGCAGATGAATAGACAGTTCACCATTGATGATAGACAAATGGACAGCAAACAGAGGAAGCAATGCCCTTGATCACTTCCCATTGATGCAATGCAAAGAAATACAATGGTGAAATGCCACCATGCAGAGATAGTGACAGTCAAAATAATAAAGCAATGAGGGCTGGAGAATGTGCAGAAGATGGAACTTATACACTGCTAATAGGACTGTAGACTATGCAACCTCAGAAAGCAGTATGGTGCTACCTCAAACAACAGGGGTAGAAATGACATACAACCCAGCAACCACCCTTCTGGGTATATACCCTAAAGACATAAGAACCATAGCACAAACAGACAAAAGGTTATCATGTTCATCACAGTGATGGCCACAGTAGCAAGAAAATCAGAATAACTGAAGGAAAAAAATACATCACTAGAACAGTGACAGAAAAGCACAGCAGAGAAGATAGAAGTGGAGCATATTATGCTGAGTGATGTCAGTCACAAAAGGAAAAACATGGTATGAGACCACTGATATAAGTATATATATATATGAAAGACTTTGATATGAAAGGGAATACACTAGATATTAGCAAAGGAGGGTGGAGGAGAGAGGGGAGGTGAAGCAATAGACTAGCGTGTTATTCTGTGTAGTCTAGGGAAACAAATTCAATGAGACACTCATATGCGTAAAGAAAGAGCTTAAGTACAAGAGAAGTTGAATATTGAGAAAAGTTGCCATTCCAGTCCAGATCAAGTTCATAAGTCCAATATTAACCCACATGTCTGACACTAATCTACAAAATCCTCTTCAGTCTCATGAAACACATACAATGATGCCAAATACAGGAAGATCACAGGCCGAGGGTAGAGAGGGGGGAAGTCTTGTGGATCCAATGGAGATGTGAGCATCTCAGTCTTGGCAGGGCTCTCAACCTGGCTTCCTCCAGCTCCAGAGCTCTGGTTCCATCAGTCTCTCTCCATGTATCTTTTCCACAGAGATGTCTCACAGGGAGTGAGCCCATGTTCTGCCTCCAGTGAGCTATTTATCTCTTTAGCATCTACAAATGTGGGATGCTTTCTTAAGCTACAATTACCCTTCATATAAAACCCTATTTTATACATATGTGTGTCTATTAAATTGTTTCTCTAGTCTACCCAGACTAATGAAACAACAGAAAAGGCAAGTCACAGAAGTGGTGAGGCTTTTGTTAATGGAATTGACTCTAAGAGAGATTTGAACTCTGCCAGTCCCCTTTGACATGGAGTTTTCTTCCATTCCCAGGGGATGAGCCTATGTATTTGCAGTATGATTAGCATTTTGAGTGGACGCTCAAGGCACTCTGCTCATCACCATAGCAACAGGAAAAAGCAGTCACATACAAGTGAAGTTCAAAGCTTTCTTTCTCAAGAGTAAACTAAAAACTAGACATAGATCTCACCTGCAAACTTATATCAGTGGCCAAACCCCATGTTGCTCATATTGGTTATATGTTGACTGTACATGTATCCAATAAATGTTTTTTCAAGAAAAGAAACAAAGAATTACCCAAAATAAAAAACAAAGCCAAAGCTAAAGGAAAATGGACAAGACTTAAAAAGAGACTTCACAAAACAGACTTCCAAATGTCCAATGCACATATGAACTCAGCACTGTGTTAAATATTATGGAACTATCAAAAACCCAGCTCACTGCCATTGAGCTGACTTTGACTCACGGCCACCTGACAGGAGTGGGTAAAATTGCCCCTGTGGCTTATTAAGCTGTATTCTTTTCCAAAGCAGAATGTCTCAGTATTCCCCTTCTGAGGGACTGGTGGTTTCCAACTTAAATCTCAAAGTGAACCTCCCAATGTAAAGCCATTACCCCACCGAGCTCCTATGTTAATAAAAATCAAATTCCAAGGAGTTTCTTTATTTCTAACATGGCTGTGGCTGCTGTTAGATGATATCTAGTCTGTTTCCACTCACAGCAAACCATTGGACAACAGAGAGAAACACTCTCTGGCCCTGTGATCACCACCACAGCTGTGCTGGCTACCATTGTTGCAACCACTGTGTCACTCTATCCTGTTGACTGTTGGTGGTCTTCCCCTTTTCATCTGATCCTCTGTCTGAAAAGCACTACATCTCTTTCTCTCCACTGGAAACATATCTACCACCCTGGCCTCTAAGAAGGATTCTAGCTGTCTTTCTTTAGGGATTGATTTTTTTCTTCTTCTGACACTGCCTAACACTTTCTTTTTAAATCATTTTATTGGGGACTCATACAACTCTTGTCATGATCAATACATACATCAATTGTATGCAGACCACATTTGTTCATTTCTTGAAACACCCTCCTTCTACATAGACTCTTGGTATCAGCTCCCTATATTTCCCCTCCCTTCCCCTTCCCCATGAAGCTTTAATAATTTACAAATATCATTATTTTGTCATATGATATGCTATTCGATGTACACCTCCACCCACTTTCCTATTGTCTATCCCAAGGGAGAAGGTTACATGTAGATCCTTTCAATTGATTCCCCATTTCTAATCCAACTTCCCTCCACATTCTCAGTATCACCCCTCTCACCATTGGTCCTGCAGGGTTCATCTGTCCTGAAATTCCCATGTTCCCTGTGCCCGTGTACGTGCCCCAGTCTAGCTGGATTTGTAAGGAAGAATTAGAATCATGATAGTGGGTGGAAGGAAGCATTTAAGAACTAGAGGAAAGTTGCATATTTAATTGCTGCTACACTGTACCTTGATTGACTTGTCTCCTCCCTGTGACCCCTCTGTAGTGGGATGTTTTTTCACCTATTAATGGACTTTGGGTGCCCAATATGTACTCCCCCTCATTTATAATGATATAATTTTTAGTTCTTTGATGTGTGATACTTGATCCTTTTGACAACTCGTGGTCACACAGGTTGGCATGTTTCTTACATGAGGGCTTTGTTGCATCTCAGCTAGATGGCCACTTGTTTACTTTACTTTTAAGACCCCAGACGCTATTTCTTTGGTAGTTGGGCTCCATCAGCTTCCTTTACCACATTTGCTTATGCATACATTTGTCGTCAGAGATCATGTCAGGAAGCTGGGCATTCAATGTTATGATTTTTAGTTCTTTGAAGTCTGATAACCAATCTAATTGAACTGCATTGGTGCGCTTCTTCCATGTGGCCTTTGTTGCTTCTGAGCTAGATGGCCACTTTTTTATTCTCAAACCTCTAAGACCCCTGATGCTATATCTTTTGATAGCCAGGCACCATAGATTTTTTCACCATTTTTACTTATGCACACATTAGTCTTCAGTGATCATGTCAGGAGAGTGAGCATCATGAAATGCCAATTTAATAGAACAAAATGTTTTTGCTTGGTAGGTCTGTCTAGATAAGATAGGCTGGATGAACAGTCTGGAGGAGAAAACAATGAGACTGATGGTTCAGCATGGACATGAGAGATGGGAAAGTGGGGCATGACACTTTAAATATTATTTATCAATTAAAAAAGTTAAAAACAGCCATTCTTGTTCAGGTTACTCAATTCATTCACTGTCAAGCTTGTACATAGATGAGTCTGTTGAAAATATCATGACTTAGCTCAGGTGAACCTTAGTCCTCAAAGTGACTTCTGCTCTTTAACACTTTCCTGAGCTCTTGTGTATTATTGCCCTGTAAAAATGGCTAGAATTCAAAATTCAAAACCAAACTAAAATAATAACAAAACTTTGCACATCTGAAAATTCTCACCCATTACTGGTAGAGGGTAAATTGATCAAACAGCCATTGCCACATATTAGTCCATTCCATTACCTGCTTCTCTACTTTAAAGCAGATCCTTAGCATAAGTATATACACCAAAGATGCATACACTATTTTCATAGCATCATTTCTATTAGTCGCGTGACAACAAGGAAAGAAGCCAAAATCCCATCAGCTATTGCATGGATAAAATAATTGTGTCATATTTAAGAGATGTGAGGTGAAGTCAAAATAAAAATAGACACCTCAGAAATCCTCTACAACATGATGCATTTGCATAAGTATTATTCTTCCAGGTCATCTAGGCACAAAGGAAACAAGAGTATCATCTTATTTATGTAAAACCCAGACACACACACACAATGATTGCATGATTTTCCATGTGTAGGCAGAGCTTTTATTTCAAACTAGGCTTTTTGGGGGGGAAGATGTGCAGCATAAGCAAGAATTCTAGGGTCTTGGCACAGTGCCTAATTTTCCTGTGTGGCAGTGCTCTTGGTGTATTCATTCGTAAAATCATCCTGACTCTACATCCCTGATGTGTTCATATATGTTGTTATTTAGATATGCTTATTTACAAATAGCCAGCCACCCTCCCCCAACCCAATGGCAGAAGCATGCACAACTGCTTTTAATTTGGAAATATGAATGGTGAAGAGGGGCATGAGGCCAGAGATGGAGCTCCACTCGTCTTTTAGGCATTTCACTCAGTGGCAGGATTAAAGGACATCTTATGGATGGATATATTTTCAATATTTTCCAGGAGATGTTTTGAAAGAGAAGATGAATCTGATATCACTGAAGCATTCACAATGTGAAACTAAGGCTCTTAGATTGCAGAACACACCTTTTGATTCCTCATCATCAAATGAAACGCAGTCCACGGGAGGAATCTCTGTAGAATCGCCCTTGACAGTAAATGCTGTTGAAAGCAAGGTTTTCTCATATGCCTGTGAAACTTAAAGGACTTACCTGTTTAGGGAGTTGGAGGGAGGGAGGATGGTGTGTGAGTGGGAGTATTTTGCCTTTTATGTCTTTTAGAACCCTTGAGGACAGGGCATTTTATTTTCTGTCTCTAGAATCTAGCAATGAACCTGGAAACCATGGGGCAGATGGTGATACTTGGTGAATAAATATGTCAAATTTAATTCATTGTACTCTTTCTGAGACCATTAAAAGCAGGTCTGTGACATGCATGGCATTTTGGAAACCACTCTCCTCAGGGTCTTGTCCAATGCATAGGAAGGTCCTTTAACTTCAGAGGGATTTGCAGCAACTGCAGTTAAGTACCCCTAATTAAATGCAATTGAACGTAATTTCCTCGTCATTAGACTTAAGAGTCACAATTAAACCAGGTGACACTATGTGTATGACTGCAAAATTTTCTGACCCTCCAGTGATGATCTTTTGTCACATTCCACTTGGGGGCAGGGTGGGGGATTCATACACTTCCTTTCCCTAATCAGCAAAAGTCAACCACGCTGAGTTGACAAGTGTTGATGTGTCATTTTAGGTGAACTGTTTCATCAAATGACTCAATGCAATACCATCTCCAGGAGTGGCAAGGGCATAAGGATAAGGAGTGTGGCAAAATATTTGATTGAGTTCAGATAAAAAGGCTGTGTGGCTAAGACCTCAATGAAGGCACATTGTCTATCCAAGGCACACCATGCAGCTGAGTGAAGAGGGCTGGGGTGGATTGATAAGGGAATGCCAATTTTGAACTTTATGAAACTTATATCAACAGACCTACAAATAGCATATTTTCTTTTTTCCCCTCACAAATAACACACACCCCCTCTATTTGCCTATCACTCCTTCACCCAGGAGAGAGATAGCTTTATAACCACCAGGCTGGTTTTTAAACATGCTGTAGTACAGGGAAAAAACAGTATTGAAAATATCCTGTGACAGAAGTCCAGCATCTGGCAAAGGAATGTGCAAGTCACACACGATTTGTGAAAAACAGTAAACAAGAGACAGCATCTACATAACATGTCCTGCTGTAGATGAGGAAGGACTATACACATGCATATAGTATATGCATCAGTGTCACAACAGGCACAATTGGCCTTCCCATCCATATACTCCCTGATGCTCTCCAAACAATAGAGGCTGGTGGCAATGTTGACAATGAGAGTCTGCCGGATCTTGTTAATATTCTTGCTGGCGCTTGAGCCATCTGGCACTGAGCAGGCTGCCTGAGAAGGAAGCCTCCCCTTTCCTGTTTTCTGTTTATTTTAACGAGAGCACATTTGTTTTGTGTTCTTTGACAGCCAAAGAGTTATATTTAGTAATAAAACATTAAGTCAGGTTTTTATGAAAAGAGGAAAACAATGCTAAGTGAGGTGAAAAATATTTTCATTAATTTTAATGCTGCTCAGAATACAGAAGGCCATGAATTTTGTATTTTCTGTTGATAATTCTCACTTTATTAATGATGAGTTTATTTGGTTGAAGGGAAATGGGTTGGCCAGGGTCTGTTGATTTAGTGCACGTTTGTTCTTCATCTTCTCCATCTTAGCTTTCTTGTTTCTTGCATTGCCCAATAGATTTTATCCACATCTTATATTTTTCTAGTCATATTTTCCCTATTCCATCTTAATACTGAAGCTCTATGCTTTTGGGTTATTTAGAAACAAACCCTGAGAAATGTGGTTTTTTTTCTTTTGTTAACCTAAATTGGATCGTTGGCCTGAAGACTAGGCAGTTGACTACATTGGGTGTACTACTTAACTGGTTTTACCACCCTGTTTGGGACCTTTCCAAACCAACTTAGTGCAGATTAAAGCAGACATCAGTGCCTCAAGACACCTTTTGTCCTGTCTCAGAAAAAAAATGTCACATTCAGTTGGTCTTGTTGGAAAAAAAACAGATATTTTGTTCATTTCTGGAAAATAGAACAGGTGCACAAGTCTATGAAATGTGACCACACAGCTTCCCCATGTACCCTGCAATTATCTTTGAATTTGATACTTGACAATTCTATTTTTTTAAACAACTTTAATCAAACCATTGATTTCCCCCCACCCCAGTTATTCTAAGGTCTTATTCTGAAATTTAGCCTTGTTCTTGGCCCACAGGAAGTCCATGCATGAGGATCATGGCACTGCCTGCTTCAGTCAAAGACCAGTGATGAAGGACTCCTGTGACATAGACAGATTTCACTAACTGATTTCTGAGCTAGATCACCAAGCCCTTCTTCCCAATTGATCTTGGTCTGGAAGCTCTGCTGAATGAACTTATTCCACATGAGAGCAGCGTGCATCCAGAGACAATAGTGGCTACTCATCCGCCACTGGCCAGTCAGCATGGGCCAGGAGCCAAACCTGCATCTTCAGCATGAAAGGCAAGAAGTCTGCCACTGAACCACTGATACGTCCTTGTTCCAGGCTCCACTCTGTTCCTTCGCTATGAAGTAAGTGTGCTGAAAGCATTCATGTTCTGTGGATGCTTGTGGATGCTCTAAGAATATTGCTTTGCTTTTATCTTACTATTGTAAGGATACTAGGTGCATTCCCTTATATTTAATCCTTTTATTTTATAGTTGCTTATCTGCCCCGCTGCCAGTGTGATTGGGGCATGCTCACTGAGCTCTTATTCACCAGGTCAGGGGTTCAATCCCATCAGCTGCTTTCATGGAGAAGTAAGAGGTTATTTACAGAAACTCAAAGGAGTGGTTCTGCTCTGTTCTATAGGTTTGATACCCACTCAATGCCAGTAAATTTATCGTTTTCCTTCCTTGGTTTTAACTACTAAGGACAATATCTAATATTCTCAACCTGTGGGCCACATTCCCTCTTAGGGTCAAATGACCTTTACACAGGGGTAGCCAAAGACCATAGGAAAGCACATAAATTATTCACAAAATATAATTGCATATTAGTTTGTGATTAAGTACGATGATTTAATTGTGTCCAGTTTGTAACAATGAAATTGCATCTTGCATATCGATATTTACATTGTGATTTATAACAGTAACAAGATAATAGTTAGGAAGTAGCAATGAAAATCATACTGTGGTGAGGAATCACCACACATGAGGAACTGTATGAAAGGGTGGCAGCATTAGGAAGGTGGAGAACCACTGCGTTAGGGACTGTGCAATGTGCTTTGCCAAGATTGATCCATTACACCTCGATGAGTCTTGATCTGTTCACCTAAGGTGCTGTCTCTAATTAGGTCAGAACTGATTGCTTGGCATATAAGACTCCTTCTGTCCTGTAGAAAGCAGACACAGCTGGAAAACTCATAAAGAATGCCTTCCCTGTGTGCACAGTCCCTCCCCTGGCCCAGAGCCCCCTGACTGGCCTAGCAGAATTGCCAACATGCACCAAACAGAGACACAGCTTCACTGATATGACAGGTGTCCTTCAGTGGGATTCTCCTTTGAAAAGCCTGCTTCCTTCTCCTAATCTAACTTTTGAGAGATGCTGCAGTTTCCTGTCTGGGAGTTAACATTTTGGGGCTTCATTTTTGGTTTCTTGCTGTTTTCTCACTAACTAATTTCAAACTGCTGCTCTGGTGCCTATTCTTCACAGGGTGATAACTCTCTTGTTCCTTGCGCAAGCTCACTTTTCTTTATTTTTGACCTCCTGCATCATCAGTGGGAAGCCATGCAAGTGATATGTTGGAAATAGAATAAAATATTGCTGCTAGGGCCCCATTCATATATGCATAGATTTCTTCAACACAAAATGTGTTCAAACATATCTCAGTGTTCAGAGGATGGAAAGGTTTCATCCAGGTAGGTTTTCTCAAAAGATGTTGGATGACTCTGGAACCTTAAGATGAAGGTTTCAAGAAATGTAAAAAAAAAAAATGGTGAGAAAAAACAAGGAAAGTTGTAACAAAAAATGTATTTTCATCAAGTCCAGGTGCTACTCATTCTTTAAGGATAGCAAGGGCCACCCTATGAAAATTTCACTGGACACATACCTCCTTCACTTTCTATATCACTAACATTGACTTTAAGATATTTTATATGAAAAGTGCCTTTAAAAGGAATATATGGAATCCCCCAAGGATGCCAAAACTGCCAGACTGACATGGTGCCAATGAAAGGAATCAATTCACAGTGGGGGTTCTTTTTAGATGCCTTCAAGTTGATTCTGACTCCTCAACCCTCTGTACTGAAGAACAAAATCTTCCCGCTCATGCACCATCAGACAATTGTTATCTTTGAGCCAGTGGTTGCTAGCACAGTGCCAATCTATTTTCTGGGGTATTCCTCTATGATAACTCATTCGTCTATCAAACCTGGTGTCCCCTGTAAACCATTAGTCTTTTTGATAACATGGGCCAAGTACTTGAGACCAAGACTGGCCATCCTCCCTATGAACGAGGATTTTAACTGTACACCTTCCAAGGCAATTCTGATTATTCTTTTGCCTGCCCATATGCTTTCAATATTCTTCAGCAACACCATAATGTAATAATCATGCTTTGGTCTTCCTCATTTACTCTGTTTCTCACATGCCCATGAGCGGATTGAAATTCCTGTGATTTCCCACAGAGGGAGGCACCAGGGAAAACCTGGCTGACTTGCTCTTGGCTACGTCTGGATCCTCCAATCTGGCTTGTTGGCTTCCAATTCTTGAACCTTGAACATGCAGACAATAATATTGCCTATTAATTCTAGGAGTGGTCAGTGGCTTGTCATATAACCTGTCATCTGACTAGCCAATTTTGAGGCCCATGAGCGTGGAACTTTCTCATTTCCTTCAGGGTGAGAGCCATTTCAAACACATACACATACATGCATGCATGTTACATATATTACATATACATATACACATATATACATGCATATGTGTATAGAGAGGCATAGATATATGCAAGGCAGAGAGAGAGAGAGAGAGAGAGAGTTTAGCAGTTTTTCCTAGAGAACCCAGCCTAAAATACTGTCAATGACATTTTCTATCTATTATTGCCCTATGTTCTTCAGTCATAAGTTTTCTTTATGACCTGAGGTTTTATAATTCCTATATTAGGATGCATAGCTTTATTGCCTAATTTGTGGTCTTATTTTAATTCTGCATTATCAGAATCTACGCTATTTAGCTATACATGCTATAGCATCAAGGGAAGAAAAGAGAAAAGCTTTTTCCTAGTTAAGAAATTAAAAAAGGACAAAGTTATTAAATTTTAGTACTCTCTATGGAAATTACTATTGAGACAGGTTGTTCCTTTCCAGGAAATACTTTGAATACCACCAACTGATGATTTTCACTTCCAAATCTCCAAAGATTTACCAGTCTATTGAAGACATACTTCACTTCAAAGCAACCCAGTAGTTTAGCTCAAAAAAGTTTCTGCCAGTGTGCGTGATTTCGTTTCAAGCTTTCTTCATTATTTATATTAATTGTTTTGATGCTGTGCTCCCAAACGCAGTACCAAGAGGAGAGAAGAAAGGAAGTCCCAAGAGAGTTTCTTGTGCCATCTCAATTATATAAGAAAAGCTAATTGATGGTAGAAAACTTAGTTGATGGAAAAGGTAGTAATTAGGTGGATTGATCATGAATGGAGAATGTTTGAGTATTTGGTAGCTAACTTGCAAACATATGAAATGCAGAACTATACGATATCATATAAGGGATAATGGGTGGCAGGGCCACGTCAATGGAGCATACCTTAAGCCATCCAATCTGTCAATGATGCTCAGGCAGAGAAGACTTCATAAGCTGCTCCATAGCAGAATGGGCTTCTTCTCTGTCATGTAATGTCCACATGAGTCACACAGCAGACTTCAAGGCATTCAGCCATGGGTTGTGTCAGAGAAAGTGGTCATAGTGGCAAAGCTGCAAGACGGGTAGGGGTGGTGGTTTTCTGACTTCATTGCCCCCGGTGCTGTATGCAAGGCACCCCCCGGGTGCAGGGTTTAAGCATAGGAGATTTGAACCCAAAAGTCACTGATTCAAACTCGCAGCTGTTCTGATAGGAGAGACTACTTGCCAAAAGCTTCAGAGCATTGCAAATCCTACAGGGCAGCTATACTCTATTCTACAGGGTCTGAACCAAAGTTGATGGCAGGGCTTTGGTTACATTTTGTGGATTGCTACATGACTATTTACGTGAAAAATGGTTTTTGATTTAAAAAAAAGGAAGCCTAATTATGAGCATGTGGCTCAATAGTCAGTAATGCTGCTCCTCTTGTCTTCCAAGACTGACACCTTCAATTGACATCAAACAGCAGCGTCCCCCAGCTAGCGGCGAGTGGGTGGACACATCTGTGGCTCTCTTCTCAAGCTTCTGAAGGTTGTTCCCCTTCAAGAACTTTCAACCACACACTAAAGCAAGGGTTTCAGACCTGAGGAGCATTTCAATGTTTGCACTCCATGTTTTTGTTTCCTTTTCTGTTGTTATGTTCTTGATTTTATTTCTGCGGTTATTTTTCTCAAGTGATTTGCAATGTATGCATTCAAATCCCACTAATGGCTAATTATAAGGCTTTGAACAATGCATTTGAACATAAATCACTCTAATTATAAACAGTAAGAATGAAACATTATTTGCTATTTCTCTTCCATATGGAATAAATACTCAGCTCCATGTCTTATTCTTGTTCTATAGCACTTCTTCATTCCAGATGGGAGGATATTTTTTATTAATGGAAGTTATTTTTCTTTATTCCAGATTGCAATGATCAAATCACTCCACTCAATCTTTCAAAATATATTTTATGATTTTGGTATGTTTGTTATGCTTTCTTCACTGCATTTAAAAGATAATGAACTATATCTTCACAAATCTTATCCTATTTGATTTAAACCATCTATGCATTGCCTATGTTTTGAAAATTATTTTTAAAATCCGGGTGCTTATTAAATAATCACATGTGGTTTAAACACGGAAGATTATGTTCAAACCTTCATGGATTTTTTTCTTCTTCTTTCTTCATTTTTAAATTTTTTCCACCCATAAATACAAACTTGGGGTGGTACATGGAATCTCTGAGTAGATATCTGTTTCAAACTCTATATTAACAGGGAAAAATCCAAAATGCATCACATTTATGTAGGCAATCTGATGATTAAAAGCAATCTGTGTATTGGTAAGATTATTTTGGCCTGACTGAACTAAAGAAAAAAGGAATGGAAATGAGAACATCACTGTATTTGAATTGTGTCTCAAATGTACAAGTGAATGGGAAGACCTGACACAGTGGTGGTTACACATTGGGCTGCCAACCACAGAGTCAGCGTCCTGAACCTCCAGCCCCACTGTAAGAGGAGCCTGAGGCATTCTACTTCCTGAACTATCACACTCTTGGAAAACCCACAGGGCCAATCCTACCCCGTCCTGTGGGGTAGTCAGAATTGCGTGAATGGCAGTGCTTCCATCAGAGTGGAAGTCGCTTTTAAATATAATGACCTTTAAGCAATGGATTTGGGTAATGTTTTGAAGCATATTGAGAATAAAAACTGTCAGCATAAAACCAATATACAGGGCCTTTGAGTAGGAGTCATGATGGTGTGGTGGAGAAGGGCGGGACTGTAAGCACAAAGTCAAGCGTTCTTGACAACCCAGCATCTGCACAAGAGAAAGACAGATTTTCCACTCTGATCACAAGTTACAGTTGGGGAAACCCTCAAGGGCAGTTCTATCCCGTCGGAAGGATGATTTTGAGTCAGTATTCATGACAGTAAGTTTGGTTTGGGGTTTGAGTAATAGTATATTTATTCAAAGGCTTTATGACTATTTCATACAACACAAAGGAAAACAACAACAATAACCACCCAAACACTCAAAACTCAATGCCATCAAGTCGAATGGAATTTGTAATAGCCCACCAGGCCCAGGAAGAAGAGCCCCCATGGGTTTCTGAGAACGTACCTGTCTACATGGGCCGAAAGCCCATTCTTTCTTCCTCTGAATGTCCGGGGGGGGGGGGGGGTGAAGTACAGATCCGAGGTTAACAGCCCAACACACTGAGATTGTATGTGCAGCAGAATAAAACAATGCCGGATCCTGCATCATCCTCATAATCTCTGTTATGTTTGCGCTCACTGTGGCAGCAACTATGCCCATCCATCTTGTCCATCTTCCTTTCTCTTTTGAATTGTCCCTCCACCTTGCCAAGCATGATGCGTTTTTCCTGGGACTGGTCCCTTCTTACAACATATACCAAGTATGTGAGGCAAACGCTTGCCATCTTGCCTCTAAGGAGCTTCTGGCTGTACTCCAAATGTATATGCTTAATTTCTACTTCAGTCTTACTTATTCTACATCCAACTTGCACATGACATTGAATATACCCTGGCTTAGGTCAGGCACACCTGAGTCCTCAAAGTAACATTCTTGCTTTTCAACATTTTGAAGAGGTCTTGTGAAGCAGATTTACCCAATGAAACTGACCCTTTGATGTCTTGACTATTGTTCACAGGAGCATTGATTGTGGATCCAAAAAAGACAAAATCCTCAACAACTGACATCTTTGCTCTGTTTATCAGGATGCTGCCTGTTTTTCCAGTTGTGAAGAATTAGGTACATTGGTTCATTGGTACATGAGCAGGAAGCTGCCTGAGGTTCCAGTTGTATTCAGAAGTGAACTAGAAATAAGAGATATCATTACTGAAGTCAGATGATTCTGCTGAATGTAGAAAATGCCAGACAGAGATTTACTAGTATTCTACTTAGTATACCCAAATATTTGGATGTGTGGATCATAGCAAACTTTGTCTAGTCTTGACAAAAATGTGAATTCCAGAACCCTTCATTGTGCTCATGTGAAACTTGTACATGGATAAAAAAATTCCTTTGTATGGACAGAACAAAGGAATAATATATTATTTAAAATCAAGAAATACATGTGTACTTATTGACTATGTCTTCAGAGAAACAGAATAACTGGATTATGTGAAGGGAAATGTTTCATTAGGATTTCAGAATGGCTTCTAAACAACCTGCAATAAGCAGATGACATAACCTTCCTTTACTGGAAGTAAGCAGGACTTGATGTCCTTGTTGATGAAGATCATGAATGTCAGCCTATCAGTATGGATTACAACTCAAAGTAAAGAAAACAAGAATAATCACCACACAAAAATCTTATATATGATTTCTTTTCTTGCAGTCTTTCAGGCTTGGATTCTCTACAGGTTTGCATCTTAAAGTTGCCCATTTTCCCCCTTCTCTTTGAATTTTCTTCTCTCATTTGGCCATTGTCTCAATTCCTATTTATAGTCATGTTTGAATTTTATGTCACTCGCCCATTACTACGGACTCAGTTCCGACTTACAATGACCATATAGGGTTTGGTAGAGTTATCCTAGAATGTTTCCAAGTCTCTGGTCTTTGTGGAAAATGATCCTTCATCTATGAAGAAGTTAGTTGGTTTGAAAGGCCAACTTTTCAGTTATCTTCCAAGGGCTTTAACTACCATGACAATGAGGATCCACTCTATTTAATGCAGGATTGCATATTTATTATTTATTTATTTATTTATAACACTCCTGTTTATCATGCTGTGTTGGTTTGTGTGCTAGTGTAAATCAGTGATTCTCAAACTTCCTAATATTGTCACCCTTTAATATAGTTTCTCATGTTGTGGATATCCCCCTATCCAGAAAGTTATTTTTGTTGCTACCTCATAACTATAATTTTGCTACTGTTATGAATCATAATGTCAATATCTGATATACAGGATGCATTTTTCACTGTTATAAATGACTGCATGATCAAGCTTTCCTTTAGCTTATCTCTCAAAGTGATAAGATGCAGACTTTTAAGAGTCACCTTGTTGAGATTATCCTGAACTTGAGTAATCATTGCTCGAACATATGAACACTTTTGAGGCGAATACAGGACACCTTAATTCTCATCTGTTGTCCATTGATCATTTTGAGTAAGCCCATGAGACTTTCAATGGCTCATCCCTCAGAAGTGGGCCACCTCCTCTTTTTGCTTTTACTTAAAATATATATATATATATATATATATATATATTATTGACGGATCACACAACTAATCACAATCCATCCATCCATCCATCCATCCATCCATCCATCCATCTAGTGTATCAAGCACATTTGTACATTTGTTTCCCTCATTGTTCTCAAAAAATTTGCTTTCTGCTTGAGCCCTTGATATCAGCTCCTCATTTCCCCTTCCCTCCCCAGCTCTCTCTCTCTCATGAACATTGATAATTTCTAAATTTTGATTATTTTTTCCCACCTCCTCTTTCTTTCTTATCTCTCTGAACCTGGAAGTGCTTCTGAAACCTTTTTATCATGGGTGGTCCTACTAGTATTTGATAAACAAGCTTACAGCATCACAGCTATACAGAGACCAACACCGTATGACAAGCTAACAGTCAGACTTCTGGGCTGATGCACCAGGCCTTCTGGAGTGATGGGTTTGTGTGTGAGAGCCCAGCCTCTTCCATTAGACTGGTCTCAGATGTTCTTTCATCTGAATTGACCCCCAATGTGACCTGCAGAGAACTTGCTCACCACCACCAACAGACAATGTATCTGCCTCAGCTCCTTCTCTTACACAGTACCCCTACTGGATGAAGGGCTTCAAAAAGTCCATGGGGGGAAATCCAGAATCTTTTAGTCCCATGTTCCCATGAATATTTTGAAGCTCTCATGTCTGTTCCAAATAAATGTAGAAAATATAAATCCATTTCTGATACTCTGATGGTTATCTGGCATAGTAATGGTCTCAAAAATAAAAACCAACCAACCAAGTCACTTGAAGTCTCATCAATGCCAACTGGTGTGTGTTCGAGTAGAAATTTGCTTCATAGCACTTCCAAGGGCAGGATTTTGGGGGGCGATCATGAGGGATTTCTTCAAAGAACTTCGGTTTCTCCACCAATTGTTGGATGTTAGTTAGGTGTTTAACCCTCTAGATGTGGTCTATCTCCCAGGGATCTTATGAGCAGACTGGTACAACCAACATTTTGATGCACAGGTGAATGCTTAACTTTGTGCCCCAAAGCTACTTTTCAGAGGAGGCAACATACTTGTTAAGGGAGGAAATTCATTGTGTCAACACGTGGATCAGTGGATTTGTGTGCAGAGACTGAGCCCCAGAGCTGTCTATTTGGAAATCAAGCATACGTAGATAGAGTAGAAAAGGCTCAATGACATCCCTAAGGGAAAACAAGGAAATCAGAAAGAGAGAGAAGTAAAGAAGAAACCCACAAAGAAAACCAGGAAGTGATTCCAAGAGCCTGATCTACTGGAGACCAATGCCAGAAAGCATTCCAAAGGCAGGGTACTGAACAGCTTTGCCAACCCCGGCCAGTGAGGTGAGCACTGAGAAATTTTAAACTCTGGGTATCAAGGAGGCCCCTGCAGAAAAGAGGTTTTGTAAAGGGTAACAAGAGAAACGAATACCAGGGAGCTAGGTCAGTAGGCTGAGTGCTGAAGACAAAGCATTTAAAGTGAGCGGGAGATAAGCAGAGGGAACTATATGTGGCAAGGACATTATTTTTCCCTTTTTATAAGAAGAGATTACAGTGTGTTTGTATGCAGTGAGTTCACGGAAATTAGGGGGCAAATTAAATATATGTTTATTAATTTCCTTACCATGACAAATTTCCCCTAAGGGTGCATCTCCAAAGAACATAATTTGATTCTCTCAGGCCTGAGGTGTTGGCAGGCCACTTCTCCTGGCAGAGCTCTAGGGGAGGGTCCTGGCTGGCATTCTCCAGATTCAAGTGGCCCCAGAAGTCCTTGGCTTATAGCAGCATCCCTGCAATTTCTGCCACTCTCTTCTCATAGACATCTCTCCTGTGTTTCCTTCTTCTCTTCTCTTAAGGCTACGAGTCAGAGTAGATGAAGGCCTGAAGGACTCCTTATTTCAACTCCTTACAATTGCAATGGCATACGAGTTTTCTTGCCCAAAATTGTTCTTTCTCCTGAAGAACCACTGGGTGGCTCCAAGCTGTGGGTCTTTTAATTAACAATCCAGTGCTCAATGGTTGTGCCACTAGATCTCCTTTGTGAAATGCTAGCTTCTCTTTAAATGCCACCTTTACTTCTGGGATAAACCAGTTGCCTAGCTGCTAGCAGAAGCTCAATGCCAGCACTTCATGTGTGAGAGTAGATCTGGGTCTCTTAAGGTTTTCAAGGGCTGACTTGGGGAAAGCAGATCATCAGGACGTCCTTTGAAAGCAATGCTAGGCACCCATCCTTTGTCTAGAGGCTTTTGGTAATCATTTGCCCCTGTCAGGGACTTCCCTCTTGCATTCGTTGGCATTGTATGCACATATGGCCTTGATCTGCCATCTTTTTTCTAGATTTCACTTCTGTGAGTCTCTCTTGGGCCTTGGGTATTTAACAGTGTTAATATGTTGTACACTATAAGTTTTCAACCCCTCTTTCCTCCAAACCACTTTCCGCTTCTTGCCTGTCCTTAGCCTGGAAGTTCCACTGACACATGTTCACTTTGGGTGAGGCAGCTGACATTTGAAATGCAGGTGACAGGGCTTCCAGCAGCACAACAACACACAAGCCACTTCCTACAACAAACTGATAGACAACTGGGGCTGGCAAAGAATATGGGAAGTACCATGGAGACTGATAACGACAAACAAATCTATCTTGGGAAGAGGTGCAACTTCTCAGAGGCAAAGACTATGCAACTCCTTCCTACCTATTTTGGATATGCTGTCAGGAGAGACCAGTCCCTGGTAAGGTCATCCTGCTTGGTAAAGTAGTGAGTTCATGAAAGAGAAGAGGTCCTCCAAGGAAACAGATTAATGCAGTGGCTGCAACAATAAAGTCAAGAGTGAAAACCATTGTGAGGGCTTCACAGAGCCAGCCAAGGTTGTTGTTGTTTTTTCCTGTGATGCATAAGGTTGCCAACCACGTGTTAAACATCAACATTTATCCTAAGAAAAAATACTTTGCTAACTGATAAGAGATGTATGGAACAAAAGCAGCAGCGTACTACTTAAAGTTCCAAAGAGATGAGTGTCACTTAGTTCTCCATCATTGGGTGATTTTTCTAGGACAAGACTCTGTAAACTGAGGAAAGGCCACACCACAGAAAGTGAGCAATCATTGCTCTGGAGGCGGAGGGTCTATACACGCCATGGCTGGTGACTTTGACCTGTCAAACGTAGGGTCTACTGTCCATGGCCTAACCCACAGTGCCACCAGGGCTCCTCAGACACTTACACAGGAGGGACAACATATAATGTAGGCATTGCTTCCTTAATTATACTCACAAAGTGGAATATTCTGCAAGGGCCCTTGGTGACATGATGGGTTATGTTTTGAGCTTTTCATTCCAAGGTCAGTGGGAGAAAGATGAGGTTTGCTTCTCCTTTAAATCAAATCAGTCTCAGAAACCCACCATTCTGCTCTGTCCTGTAGGGACAATATTAAGTCAGAATCAAATGGAAGTAGGGAGTGTGTGTTTGTAAGTATTATTTTCTGTTTCTCTTGTTATCTTCCATATTGTCTTTCCAAAGACTGTGCACAGCACTTAAGCATTCTTGGGTGTAATGAAAGGTGGATTTCTGAGCTTATGACTCTTTACAGAAATAGAAAGCTTTGTCTTTTTGTCAGGAAGCATCCGGTAGTTTTGCATGACAGGCCTCGTGGTCAGCTGCCCCATGCACAGCCACCACTTAACCAGGGCCCCTTACAAGCCAAATAGTCACAAAGAATAATCATGTCTTTTCTTCAAATAAGCCTTTTATTATTTTTGAGTAAGTAAAGATTCGTTGAATAATTTGGGGGCAAAACAATGCCATTTTTGTTTTTTGAAGAGAACATCTTTGGCATGTATTTGACACTGCCCCCTTTTTCCCACTGCCTTGGGGACTGCAGTCCCATCCCCACCCCTTCCCAGTTCCCCTGTCAGCCCTCTACTCAGGTGCCTCCGTGAACTCCTGTCATGGAGTTCTTCCGGCAGGCATTGGATTGAAGTTGATTTTCCTAAACCTACACTCCATCATTTGAGACTTTTAGCATGCTGCAGGGGAAGGACTAGTGCTAGATACGCACTAGATGGAAAGCTCTCGGTAGAGGGGGTTAAATGTCACATCCCTGACTCGCAAGTGGGTAATTCAAACCCAACAATTGTCCCATGTGAGAAAGAGGGGTCGGTCTGCTTACCCAAGATGGCAGCCTTTGGTCTTCCATGGGGCTGCTCTAGTCTGACCAGTGGGGTTGTGGTGAGTGAGAACAACCCCAAGGTGATAGGCTTGGTTTCGAAGGGTAACACTTTAGACTAACCGAGGAAGTGAGGGATAGAGGCACTGTAGTGGTGAATGCAATTTGTGCTTCAAAGACAGCAGTGTACTGAACACCCAGAAACCCACATGCCAGATTTTGTCTAAATGCCATTGCTGACGAGGCAGCCCAGTCCCTCAGTTTTAAGCACAGGCCATGTTCAAATGCCAAATGACCTCCACGCAGGTCTCCTGCCACATGCAAGCGATTACTTCTCAGAACTGCTCAAATCAGGGGGGGAAAGATCTGGGAAGAATGAATCGGCATATGTCCAGCAGGGTAGGGGGTTTTGTGGAAGCAGGGGCTGTACCAAACACTCAAAGATCCACTAAATGGAGTTCCCCTTCCTGTTTTAATTATTGATGATCGAATTTACATAAAGAGCAATCAGTGTTTATAATGAAAAGGGCGAATCTCTAAACAAAGACTAGTCCGATGATTCTTGTCCATAATGAAGACAGGAAAGGCCCACAGAAAGGTAAAGCACAGGGTTAGGGTGGTGTGTGTGTGTATGTGTGTGTGTGTGTGTGTGTGTGTGTGTTGTGTTGTGTTTTTTCTCCTGGCTCAAGCCTAACAAAGCAATCATCACTGCACCAACATTTTCCCCTCAGCGGGCACACACCACAACTTCATGGAGAGCTCAGCGGCCTGCTCTAGAAAGGGACCGAAATCAATAGCAGAGAGACGGCGACTAATGACGGCGCACTGCGTTTTCAGGTGCATTGACTGGCAACATCGCATCCCTCTGGACAGGCGTTATTTTGACACATCTTGAAAGGTACACGGTGACACAAAGGAGGCATGCAGATGCCTAGTCCTCCAGACTAGATTTAATCACCTCCTGCTTGTGACCATTTGGCAGCTTTGGGGAAGTTCTCGCCTGGGCCGGTGCTCTGAAGCCCCGCTATTACAGCACTAATTACAGCGAGTACAAGGAAGACATGATCGCTAGGAGCCTGGGGTAATTGGCTACAAAAAAGACAAGGCTGACACACGTCACTTTGTCTGCTGTTCCTGATTAGAGACTAATACGAATACCAATATTTCACTGCACGGCAAGGGCCTCTGGGAGACAAAGCTGCCTCTCCCGCGTGCTTGTCTGGATGGCTCTTGTGTGGAAAGGGAAAAGGCCCAATTTTGCTTTCTATTTAATCTGCTGGCACTGCTGGGATCAACATGGAAAGCCGGGGAAACTTTCCTCTGCATGTTGATCTGATTCACTCAAGATGAGAAGGCGGGAAAGAAAGGGGGGATAGGTGCATTTATATATACATTTTATTTCATGAAACCAATGAGCGGTCCCATCCTGAGACAGCATCAGCGAGGCTACCCGCTCCCCCAAGACAATCACGTTTTAGCTGCTTAAGGGTTGACCAGTTAACCTGTTTGCAACATAGCACATCTATGTCTCACCATAAATAGAACACTGACACTGACATGGACCAAGGGTGGGGGAGGAAGAGCTGGGGGTGTGAACTGGAGAAGGGGTGCGCCACAGCTTGGAAGTCCCATGGCCACCTACCCTGGGCCTGTGTCCTTTCATTCATCGCACCCATCAGTAGCCCACGGAATTCAGTGCTCTTTCCTTCCTGACTGAGGGAGGGATTGAAGCAGAGTGAGATGAAAGATCTCTGTGAGGAAATGCATAGCCAGTTCATGCTTTGTGACAACCAAAGGAGAGGATTGTGTGTGTGTGTGTGCTGTGTTGTTGACTAAGGGCCTACAACTGTTCAATCTGGGACCCAGCCTTTGAGCCTGAATGCATGAACAGCAGATTATATGCCCAATTTATAGACGTTTCTTTATAGTACCCAGGGTTACGAGTGGTCACAAGGACAGCTAAACACAAACAACCTCACTGCTATGGAGTGGATTCTGACTCAGAGACCCAAGGGGACAAGGGTGGAACTGCCCTGGGGATTCCCGAGACTGAGCGTCTGCATAGGAGTCGAGAGCCTCACCTTTCTTCCTGGGACAGCAGGTGTCTCTGAGCTGCACCCCTCTGAGACTAGCTGCCCAACCCGTAGCCCCCTCTGCTACCAGGGCTCCTCATGAAGGCAGTAACCTCCTTAGATGATCTGATGCTGTCAATTGTATTTAATACCAATATTATGTGAAGGCAAATAATAGTAATAATGTGCATGGAAACCTTTTTACTGTTGTCCCTGCGTCCTCATTATAGTCGAGTTCAGCTAGTTTTAAAAGCAGGCTGAAATCATGTCTCCCACATGGTAAAAACTGACATCATCATCATCATATATCAATAAGAAGATAGGAGGTATTTGTTCAACAAACGTGCCTCCATTTTCTTCAATCAAAAAGTTCCTGTGTCATATTTCAGTGAGAAAGTGACCCCAGTTAATGAAGGGAAGCTGAAATGTGCTTCTGAATTTTGTTGATTTATTAATATTTCTTTAGGGAATCCATTGTTTTAGAAGAAAGAACTTGCTTGCTGAGAGCTTTGGAAATACTTCCTGAAAAGCTGAGGGTTCGTGAGACTCCCCAGGCTTCAGAGGCCAAGGGCGCTATTGGGCAGACATGGGAGGCCTCCTTCAGCTTGCCAGCGGACAACGCAACAAGGGGCAAGGGGAGTTTCCTGGGCTCCTGGCAGGAAAGGGGCCATAGGAAGAGAGAACCTTCCAGCAATAGGGGATTTGTAATTAGGGGAGAAAAGATTGGACTTTATATCTATTGGATTCAACTATCTTTCTCCTCCACTCATCCCCACCATCTCTTCTTTCTCTCACCAGGTACAGCCCCATGCAATCACTGCTTATCTGAAAGCTTGTGAGAAAGGAGAGCACCGTGGAAGAGCCAAAGGAGGAAGATCTCATGATGATCTCAGGAATGTCTCCTGTTTCTCAGAAGCAGCCTGGGCTCCAAGTACTGGTCATTAGTTACCTGGGACTCTGAGAAAGGGCAGGTGACAAAGACCAGGGTGTCCAATCATCCTAGATGAAGATCAATACTGGATGGTGCCATGAGAAGCCAAGGCATCTGCCAAGGCTCTAATATGGAGACAAAGTCTGATGGCTATCTCTAATTGGAAGACGGTACCCCTGTGCTCCGGGATCACTGGTTTTCAAGCATCAGCTGCATCTGTTATTTGCACTCTCCTGGCAAGCCAGTCACCCCCTACACCGGCCCACCTTGGGCAAGGGGAGGCTTTCTTTGCCCTGGACTGTGCACACTGCTTACAGACAGTCACAGCTTGAAAAACACTGCTGACTCGCTCCACCTCTGATTTTAGTTAGCCGATTGTATGCAGAGCCTTCTAGACTTAGTTGTCAGCCGTAGTATCAGTTTAAATATGGTTCTTTTTATATTAGTTGGGATCATAATATATACAGCATATCTTTCCATATTTCAATCACGCCCAGTAGAATAGTGCAATTGCTGCCACAGTTTCCTGACATTGCTTTTCTACATGGACTCCCTGACACTGTCTCCCCTTTACCACTACCCCTACCTCACCACTACAGTACTTCCTCTCCCTCAGAATTCCTCAGTCTACTTGCTGTCCCTATAGATTGGTCGATCTCCGGTGTCACATACTGAACAATGGAGAAGCCTACATAGCACACCTTCAAGTGAGGGACCTCCATTGATGACACTTCTCAAGTACACTCGCATATGAACAAACAAAAACTGATCAAAACAATACAAACAAAAATACAGAAAATTTTGGAAACCAGGTCTGGTCCAACACAATCTGCTTAATAAATAATTATAATTACTTATACATATGCCTTTGTTTAAGTTCTTTAAAAGTCAATATTCTTGATGCTTGCTGGAGAAATGTTGGTGCTGCTTTTCTGTGTGTTACCAACCTGTCAGCGACAGCTGAGCATTTGGTCAATTGGAACATATTCTAAGGGGTCTTGGGGCCACTTGTTACAGATTCTGGATAGCTAACCACCAAAGGAATGGTTCAAACTGGGAGAAAGATGCAGCTGTCTGCTGCCATCCTGGAAATCCTGGAGGGTCACACTCCTCTGCCCCGAAGGGGATATGAGGCAGAATGGATACAATGGTTTTGTGGTTGTTTTATTTCTTTCTTTAAATTGATTGATATTCCTCAAGAGCCCAGTTGGACACCCACCAGCTTCACAACAGGTTGATGCCCACCAGCCATTCCTTGGGCTGCCTGACCACAAAGAGATTTAAAATCTGGAAACTTGACATTTGACAGGATGCATGAGCAGGAACTTGGCAGTATAGGGGGTGAGAACGTGGGATGAAGGCTGGCTATTCAAATCCACCAGCCACGCCATAGGAGAAGGACGAGACTTTGTGTTCCTGAAAACATGTACAGGCTCTGGAATGCCCAGGGGCAGTTCTCCCCTACCCTGTCAGGTTTCTGTGGGTCAGAATGCACCGTATGGGAATGAGTTGCTCCTCTTTTCTGATTTTAAGAGGGGGGTGCACCAGTCATGGTGGGTATTCAAACCTGCCTATATGTGTCCATTAGCTCTCTGTTATCTCGAAGAGATTCTGTATAGGCTAGAGAGGACAATTAAATTCTAGTTGGTGAGGTGAGCCAATATATATTACTTTCTGATATTAAATCAGGTCATTTACTAGAGTAAAACTCAATTTCTGAACCTGGTCTAGTTCCCTGTTGGCTCCCAGGAAATTGTCCTCCAAAGAAAATGTGTCAGCACTCGAAGCTGGACAGAATTCCAAGCAAGCACAAAGGATATGTAGTCTCCATCACTCTCGAGCTATGTATCTGGCACTCAATAGGTGAAGCAGGTAGTAAACAGAAGACACCAGGTGGGGTGGCATCCATCCCGGGGCCAGAGCCTGGAGCGCCACTCGGGGGAGGGCTGGGCAGGGATCATTTACAGCCCCAGCTTTGTGAGCCCAAATCCATCTGCTGCCAACCCTTTTGTTGGTTGCAACTTGCTTGGCATTCAGTTGCTGACACATTGCATTGCACATTTATGTCGAGGGCCATCTGGATCATCGGGTTTAACCACTATTTTCCCATGTTTCACTTTACTACCTCAACCCCTAGGTGTTCCATTGCTCACCAGATGTCTTCTACTTCCCTGGCACTGTATTTCAGGAGAAGGATGGCCAGGACAGCCTGATGATTAGCAAAGAACACCTCCCATAGCTCAACATGAACCCTGTGCCACATCAGTTTGCTCCAACGGCCAGAGCCAGTGTCTTGGACGTTACACTCAGGCTTATACCTACCAGCCACGACTTGAAATTGGAATGCATCTTTCTGCTCTGCTTATCATCTGCCACACAGTATCCCTTAGAAAATTCAAACATATACAGTGGCTTCTAGATGTCTTAATAAAATAGATTGAGCTTAATGGATTAGTTTACTAACTAAGCACTTTTTAAAAAAAAAAAATCTTTTTCTCTAAAACAGCCAATGCACAGAGAGGTGAATAGGGCCAGTCCCACCACAAGACACAGATAGGGCATCCCTCACATGCAGACTCATAGAACTATGGAGTATAACACTGGAGAGACAGTGTGGAAATTGTACCAAAGTGACCCCATCACACTGGGTTGAAGCACTAAGGGTGTGCAACAGAGCAGCACGGGGAGCAAAGCAAAGAAGTCCCCACGAAATACCAAAAGCTAGCTTTGGGGCCAGGATGTGACACCCCATCAGGTTCGAATGAAAAATATTCCTAAAAGTCAACAAATATACCTGGAATTATTCATAGGCATTTTTGTTGTGGTTGTTTTGGTTTATGCTTTCTTTTGTTCTTTTGTTTTGCTTTGTCTTGTTTTTGTGCTTATTTTTGTCTCTGCATGTCTATCTAGATTAGATAGGCAGGATAAACAATCCAGAGGAGAAAATAGGACTTATGGTATTTTTTTAGGGGGAAGGATTATGGGAGAGGTGGAGGTGGTGGAAAGGAAGTGGGTGTTAACAAACACAGGGGCAACAGAACAAGTGATCTAAAATCAATTATGTGGAAGGCATGGGATACTTGTTGGGGCTTGATCCAGTGCAATGGAGCTGAGAGAAATAACTGAAACGCATGACAGTGAAACAAGAGGAAAGTAAAAGGAAATAGAGCAAAAAATTAGGAGGCAAAGGACATTTATAGGGGTCTAAATACTGGTATGTAGATATGTAAATATACTTATGTGCAACAATAGGAAATAGATCTATGTATGTACATTTATATGTCAATCATTAAGGTAACAGACTAACATTGGGCCTCTACTTAAGAATTCCCACAATGCAAGAATACTTTGTTCTCATGATCTGACCTTCTGTGATGCTAAACATGATCACTGAAGAAGAAAATGGATGCATCAGCAAATGTAGTGAAGAAAGCTGATGGTTTGTGGATATCAAGAGATATAAGATCTGGGATCTTAAAGACTTCAAGCTAAACTAGTGGCCAACCAGCTGAGAATCAGCAAAGCCCACACAGAAGAAGCACACCTGTATATGGGATCACAATGGGATCAGATATAAGGTATCACAGACCCAGAACAACAGCAACAAATTATAGCATTGTGAATGAGGGGGAATGCAGTGTGAAGATTAAGTCCATCTGTAGACAATTGGGCACCCCCTTACAGAAGGCTCACAAGGAAGAGATGAATCAGGCAAGTTCTAGTTCTTTAATGTTTCCTATTCTCCACTATTATGACATCAATTCTACCTTACAAATCCAGCTATATCAGAGGATGTACATTGGCACAAATAAGAGCTCAAAACACAGGGAATCCAGGAGAGATAAAGCCCTCAAGAAAAATAATGTTGTGGAATAAATAGCAATATGAAAAGGGAAGGGGGAGGTTGGGGGAGAAAGGGGAAATGGATCACAATGGTCTAGATATGACCACTTCCCAGAGGGATCGACAACAGAGAAGTGTGGGAAGGGAGACAGTGGCCAGTACAAGATATGAAACAATATAATGTATAAATTATTAAGGATTCAAGAGGGAGGGAAAGTGGGACAAAATGAGGAGCTGATATCAAGGGCTCAAGTAGAGAGAAAATACTTTGAAATTAATGATGGCAATATGTATACAAATGTGCTTGACCAAATGGATGTATGTATGGATTGTGGTAAGAGTTGCAAAAGCCCTCCCCCCCAAAAAAAGTTTAAAAAACAAAGTTAAAATAAAAATGGTGCTGTAGAATATGTATATTTCAAGGAGAGACTCCAGTCAGGTGCTAACCTAGATGTTAAAGACACAAAAGGAAAGGCATGCATATGTGTCAGCCTCAGGGGATTGGACAGTAAAGAACAGTAGACATGACACTGAAGGCAAGGCCAGGCCTTCCACGTAAAGCAGCAGGCCAGTCCAAAATGCATTCTGCACCATGTTTCACAGGCAGTGATGAGATCTGTGTGGTGTTCCATAGGACTGCAGAAAATCCCCTCTTGCTTGGCAGGAAAGTCCTCGCAGTGAATCTTTCACTTTTCTGAATGACTTGTGTAGCAGTGTTCTCATGCTATCTGTCTGATGACTACTTTAGCATCGTAAAAAAAAAATGCCTACTTATATCCCAAAGAGTCTCTTGTCCAGGAGTTTAGGCAGCACACAGCTATCCCTTTCTGCTCAGGGTCCAACAGGGCTGCCAGCAGCTGGGAGGCAGGATGCATGCTCAGCGGGAGCTTCGTTGGGGAAGAATCCACTTCCACTTCCCTTGTGGAAGATCAAGGGCTATGGACTCTTTGTGACTGTCCGCTTTGGGATTCTTGCAACAGCTACATGCCACCTGGAGTTCCCAGAAGCCATCATGATCCGTGACAAATGGCCACTCCCTGCCTGCATCATATCAGCAAGGAAAACTTCTGCTGCTCGCAATCTGTCCACTCAGGGAAAACCCCATCCATCCTTGTCAATGTCAGATCATCTTCTTTAGGCCTGATGTGGAGGCACCTTCAAAGCCTTTTTATCTTTGTCATGTTGTGACAATCCATCACCCTTGCACTCTTCATTGGGCTAAACGAAAGCAGCCATTCCCTAATGCATGGCACAGCGTGCTCCCTAGGAGTTTGCATGACCCCACTGCATTGAAGTTGATTGTCAGTCATGGAAACCCTACAGGACAGAGTAGAACTCCTTCACGGAATATGCAAGACTACAAAGTGTTACTGGAGCAAACGACTTTGTCCTTCTCCCACCAAGAGACTGGTGGGTCTGAACTGCTTACCTTTAGCAGCCTAAAATAGACCCAGTGAGTCCCCAAGGCTCCATAGGGGTTGGGAGGTACAGGGGGTTGGGGGAAATCTAGGACATTGTTTACCAGGGAGAAACAGTCTCAAAACAAGAAGGAAACAGGGCCAAATTAATTCAGCTGTGTTAATTAGGACACGTTAGAATGCTTCGCTATTAGATATAATATTAGGGTTCTCAAACTGCTTGCGATTGAGATGGTCTTTGACTGTGTTGTGGCTGCTGCTTTCCGTAAGCCTGTGCCAAGTCTTTAGCTGCTCAGCTGCACTGCAATCTCCAAGACCCCGCCCAACTGGCTTCACTCTGGTACATGACATCACTAAAAGCTGTGAATATGAAATCCATAATACATATTAAGACACTTTGAAGATAGTGGTCTTAAAATTAAATTAGCCAACTGTGTATGAAGAATTATATTCAGAAAGCCACAAGGCCACTTTTATTGGCTTCAAAGACTCAGTCTGTACAGAGGCAGTAATTAGTTAGTTGTTCACGCCAGGAAAAAACAAAAAGCTCATAGAAAGGTTAGCCCAAATAAGCTATTATGTGTATGTCTGTTTATCTTGAAGCTATCATCTGGAACATGAAAAATAATTGGGCCACAGAAATCATCTTAAATGTTGTCAATGTCTCTGCAATTTTTAGGGGAGAGAAATGTGTTAGCCTTGGAGAGGGAAGACGACAAAGGGACAGATGCCAATGGCAGTCAGGTCAGGATATGATGTCTTAAAATGTGCCATTGCACCATTTTATGCATGACACCTTCACTCCCAAATGTAAGCAAAGAATCTTACATTCGAAATGCCAAACCAAAATACTTTTTAAACACTGCTCAATTTATTCTGATGTTATTGATTGACACCATCATATCTGTTCAATTCATAGCAACAGAATGTTCAATGGAAGAAAACAGCACCCAGTCCTGCACCCTCTTCACAATCACTGCTGCTTGTCAGCCCATTGTCACAGCCCCAGTGTCAGCCCATCACACTGTGGGTCCTTCTCTTGTTGGCAACCCCTCTACTTTACTGAACATTATGTCCTTCTTTCTGTGTGTGTAGCATCACGGCCCTGGTGGGAGTAGGAAACCCAGTCTTGCTCCTAGAGAGCTGCTGCTGGCCCTGTGGACCGCAGTCCCGCACACAACTACTATGCCACCGAGGCTCAGCACTTATGTCCTTCTGAAGGAATAGTCCCTCCTGATATTGCTTCCAAAGTATGTGAGATGAATTCTCACCATTCTTGCCTCTAAGGAGCCTCCTGAAACTTCTTCTTCCAAGACAAATGACAGGTGTTAGTAAGACAAGATCTCCATAATTCAAATTCAGGACAGGTATTATAATCATACTATTGAAACTTCATTTCCTGCATTTCATCTCCCCACACAAAAAAAATATTTAAGCACAAGCATTGTGTTTCCTGTTTTGATTCGTAAACATTCAAGAAATGCGTCTACTTGTCCTATTTCTCAATCCAAAAGAAAAGGAAAAAGCTTTCTGATGTGATCTTGTTGTTACATGTGAGTGCACAAGCAAAGAGGATGCTGGAGGAGAATTAAGTCCACATTTTGATATTTGCTAAAAATGGAAGGGCAGTTGTGATTCTGTGTGTTTTCCTTCCCCTTTCAAGAACAGTTGCCACTACAACAAGAACTAGAATATATGAAGTTGTCTCATAGACAGCACTGAATAACAATAGAAACAATTCTCTAACTTGCTTGGGAGCCTTGTCAGGCAGTTGGACATTGACTTGAGATAGCAACATTTGAAGGACTCTCAATTTCTTCCCCTCTTCTTTGATCTGAAGCACCAAGGCTCTGAGCCCTTTTTTTCTGGGTGTGACAAGGGCCCCAAAGGACAGGGATGTTATCAGGGAATAGCAGGACTTGAGTAGAAGTAACTCAGAGAACTCTAACTCCTGAGAATCTCCCAGGCACTGAGCCCTGAACCTACTTGCTCTTGTCATTTCCTGCCAATTAGATGCACCCTTGCTGCAGGCACTGATGAATTTGTTCTGGTTCACAGACCATGCTGTGCAACAGAACTAGGCATCATCCACCCTGTGCCAGCTTCACAGTGATTGCTATGTCTGAGCCCATTGGTTTAACTCTGGTCCCAGTTTAGCAACTTGAAGGCCATCCTCTTCTGCCCACCTCTACTTTTAGCAGTTTGATGTTCCTCTCTAAGGACCGATCCTTCCTGAAGACATGCCAAGATGACATGAGCCAAGGTCTCACCGTTTTCCCTTCTTCTTTTTTTTTTCCCTTCTAAGCAGTCTCTGACAGCACCTACTCTGAGAGAGCTTACTCAGTCTTCTGGCCTCCCATGCCCCAGTCAGTAGTTCTCACTAATAGTCCAAGCAGTTGCCAAGTACACACTGGAATTCTAACTCTGCCATAAATTCATAGCATATTTCAACCATAAGGCAAACGTTACCCTACCAAAGATGAGAGAATTTTTCAATTATTAAACAGAATTTCCCATGTCCTCTGATACTGAGTACCCCATAAATAAGGTGACCAGATTCCCGCTTTTTAACAATTTAACAACATCCCGAGGCATTTTAAAATTAAAATAAATATATTGCAATACTCCTTTTGTGTTCTATAAACATTTTTGCTGCTCCATATAGACCAAATTTTAATCAAGAACCCCTTCCCCACCTCCAGTCCATGGTGTCCCCCTTAAAAATCTGGTCACTTTACCCATAAAGGACATTCTCTTAGGTGGCTCTGCTTTAATTGGGTGAATATTTTAAAATATTTTGCTTTGTTTGCTTTGACGAGGCTATTACTCTCACTCTATTAGTTAATTGTACATCATAGCAAACAAACCAAGAGTCTTGATTAATAATTGAGCTATAACTAACTGAACGGTCAGTGGTTCACAGCCCCCAGTCTTCCTGAGGGAGAGCAATCAGGCTTTCTTCCTCCATCAAGAAGGGGAGTCTCTGAAAGCCACGTGGCAGCTCTACCCTGCCCTAGAGGGTCACACGGCGTCAGGAGCAACTCAATGGCAGTGACTTTATTTTATGGTTTATATGTTTAGGAAGGAACTCTAGTGGCACAGTGGTTACAAGTTGGGCTGCTAACTACAAGGTCAGCAGTTTGAAACCACCAGCTTCTCCTAAGGAGAAAGATGAGGCTTCCTACTCCCATAAAGAACTATGCTCTCATCAGCCAGCAGGGCCAGTTCTACTCTGTCCTATAGGATTACTATGAATTCTTGTTGACTTCATCAGTGGGTTTTGTTTATGAAATATAGCCTTATTGAAAATTAAGTTGACTGCTGGGGGATTACCAAATGGGGGTAGAATGGGGATAGTCTGAAGATAGAATGAGGTGGGAGCGGGGGACCTGCAGCGCAATGCTGCATCTCTGAAGGCAGGAAGAGCAATGGGGACTGAGAGGAGATGCACCCTGTGGCCAAAAATGATGAGGACTGCAAGAGCACAAGCGTTGTCGGGTAAGTGGATTCTGAGATATTGATGATGGTAGCAAGTCCTTTTCTCTATTTAACAGAGAGATATTCATCTACTCTGGCACAGGATAACAACTAGACATGGAACTATGGATATGGTTTCTTTTTAAAACATTTATTTATCTGTTTTAGTTTTTATAATTTGGGGGAAGGATCCATTTATTTAAGACAGGTAGGATAAATAAGCCCAAGGAGACAGCTGGAGACCAAAGACCTTGGGGAAGGAGGGATTCAGGAGTTGAGTAGGGGAGGAAATAGGTGTAGGAGAGCAGTGAACCAACTTGGTCAGGGGAAAAACGAAAATCAAGGGTACTAAAACAAATGGTGAGGATGGTGTAGGATTCCTGGTCATATTTGATTAATTGAAAAGTATCCAAGAGAAACTATGGAGAAGTTAACAATTGAAAATCATGTTGGTAGAGCAGGAGGAAAGAAAAAAGGAAAAGAGGGAGGTAGAATAAAGTAATGCCCATATAAGTATATATATGTATAAACATAGGTACATATGTGTGTATATATACACATACATATATATATATGAAGCAGATGATGGACTTTGGGTCTCCAGTCATATATTACCTCAGTACAAAAAGGGCTTGTTCTAGTAATTTGGTACTGTATGATACTCACCTTCCTGACACCACCACTGAAGTAAAAATGGGTGCACAAGCAAATGTGGTAATGATAGTAGATGGTGCCTGGCTATTGAACGATATGGAAGCTGGGCTCTTAAACACTTGAGGTTAAACAAACAACCATATTACAGGGATAAGCCCACAAGGAAGAACAGCCTTTGTGATCATGAAAGGTTGACAGGAATTGGTATCACAAGTTCATAAAAGCACAAACAAGCAATCGCATAGAAATAAAGGATCATCCACAAAGTGGAGGCTCCAAACCCATATGAAGATAATTGGACAGTCCTTCACAAGAGGGCCAGAGAAAAGGGATGGTAAGTCCAGACTTTGGTATAGCGCTCATCAAAAACACAACTATCCTCTAGTTCTTTAATATTTCCTCCTCTAACTATTTTGGTACTGTTTTACCTCACTATCCTTGTTAGACATGAGTATGCTCAGATGTATAATTATAGTCGTGTGAGGCATGAGAACCAAGATAGTTAACACTACAGAAACTGTAATGGGCATAATGATTTCCTGGGGGTAAGGGAAGGGGGTTAGGGGAAAGAGGGGATAGGAAAGAGGACTGTACAATCCCACTTGAGGGGAATGAATAACAGAATTGTAGGTAAATGGATATTTTTGAGGTTGTCACACATTCATAAGAGTAATTTATAACATACATAATATAACAATAAGACCTCCTGGTGAGTAGGGTGGGGGAGGGAAGGTATAAAGAGAAGCTGATAACAAGGACTTCAAGAATAGAAATGTCTTGAAATGGGTCTTAGCAACAAGTGAATAATCATGCTTGATCCAATTGAATTATGAATTGTTACAACATCTGTGTTTCTGACAGGGCAGGAGAACAGTGATGTGGAAGGAAGCTGGGAAAGAAGAAAGGGAGTCCAAAGGGAATCTGACCTTGAGGCTGCATTCAGGCTGCCAAAATCTAGGAAAGGAGGAAAATGGAAGTAGATAATCTGGAGACACCAAGAGTGAAGACCGTCACTGCAGACACGTCTTCTGAGCATGCCCCTCAGGGGCTCCCAGTGGGAAAGCCATTTGTATATAGAGACATGAAAATACCACTCCTAAGAGAGGGAGAATCAAAACTGAACATCTTCTCTTGAATAAACTACCATGCAGCATGTAGCCTGTGGAGGGGATGGGGGGTGGGATATGCAAGCTCAGTTTTCCGTTAGTATATTGTGTCCAACAAGCACTGAAATCTTTATCCTATTTTGTTATTTTATTGTAAAGACCATTTTATGGGGGGCTCTGAAAAGTCTTGTTATTATCTACACATCAATTGCATCAGACATATTTGTACATGTGCTGTCATAGACTTTTTCTGGACATTTACTTTTTGTTGAGCCCTTGAGATCAGCTACTCTTTTCTCTCACTCCCCCGCGCCCCACACCTTGTAGCTTTGATGGATTATAGATTGATATTTCAAAATCATTTTATTGGGGACTGGTACAACTCATCACAATTCATCCATCCACCCACTGTGTCAAGCATATTTGTACATTTGTTGCCATCATCATTCTCAAAACATTTGCTTTCTACTTGAGCCCTTGGTATTAAGTGAAATCACTGGGCTCAGGAAACGTCTGCTGAGCAGCTTGCAGCAACATTCTAGTGAAAAGTAGATATGAGATATTTAAAGTTCAGCTGAGCTCCAGTGGTGTAAGTGGTTGAGTGTGGGACTGCGGCCCGTGGACTTGGAGGTTCAAACCCAGCGGTAGCTCTCAGGAACAGCACTGGGTAGCTCCCACGACCATCAAAGGGCAGTGATGCCTAAAAAAATGATATTTAAAGTTTTCAACTGAATGTCATGATGGTCCAATCCTTTATCTGCTGACCAAATGGTCTGTCGTCTTCTGCACAACTGCTGTACAGAAGAAAGATACAGCACCAGATTCCATAAAAACATCCTTTCTTGGAATTTCTATAGGATATTTCTACTCCATTCTATGGGTCCTTACATGGGGAAATCAACTTGACAAGGCAATGGGCTTTGTTTGGCTGGCTTATTTATTCACTTTTTATGTGCATAAAATGAATGTTATGCATAATCCAAAGTACTCACATATTCAAAAGAGGCACTTGGAGGACTGTTCAAAATACTTAAATCATGAGCAACTCTGAGTGGTTTTCCTAATGAAAATGACCTTATGCAACCTCCTTGCCATGCACGTGTGGTCTGGTGAACCCCTCTCTAAAGATCTTGAAGCCACTCTCACTTGGCACCCATGCCAAAGGATCAGGGCAAACTCAATATCACAGAAGACCGCCAGACCACGATTTTATCATTGATTCCCTTTGTTTTGCCTGTGGCCTTACAGTCACATGAAAGGAGCCTCATTGTACTCTTCTAAGCTAAAAATAGCCAGGAGAAAGGGCATTTCTTTCACTGCACTCTTCTAACTATATTAATACAGCCTAAATAGCAATTGGGTAATTAAATCACACAGAGTGCTTAACTCTCAGTACAATTAAGACTAAACAAAGATAGGGGCATCCGTGTTGAGAGCGATCAATGCTAGGATGCACAGTCAGAGGAACTCCTTCCCTCTACAATGAGATCAAGGAAGACATTTAGATGATTTTCACACTCTGACACCCAAGAACCAGAGAGTCTATATGGGGAGAAGGTGTCAAAGAATAAAAGGTACATTCACATAATGATTTGTGGGAGGGGTGGGGGTGTCCATATTTATTATATTCTCCCTTAAAAAGGAAGAATCCTCCTGTGACTTCTCTCAACCTCTTAATAAGCTACTAAATATAGAGTTTGTCAATTATAGCCACTGGATGTGCACTGTGGAATCCATAGAATATACCTCTTAATTAAAGAATTCACAGAAAGCCAGAGTTCATTTACATTTTAAGAGATATTTGTGGTTAAGAATAGAGTTTTTCATTTATTTTTCTTGAGACATCTAATGGAGCTATAGAAACAAGCAAACAAGCATGAAACATTGAGTTTTTCTTACAATGTTAATGTCATTATACCTTAGCTTTTGTACATTTAATGACATCATCCTTCTCAAAACATTTGCTTTCTACTTGAGCCCTTAATATCAACTCCTCATTTTCCCTCTCTTCCTGCTCCTCCATTCTTCAAGAATCCTTGCTAATTTATAATTTATTATTATTTTGTCATATCTTACACTGTCTGACATCTCCTCTTGCCCACTTTTCTGTTGTCCATCCACCAGGCAGAAAATTATATTTAGATACTTATAATCGGTTCCCCCTTTCTACTGCACATTCCTTCCACCCTCCCGGTATAGCCACTTTCAGCACTGGTCCTGAAGAGTTCATCTGTCCTGGATTCACTGTGTTTTCAGTTCATATCTGTACCAGTGTACATCCTCTAGTCTTGCTGGATTTGTAAGGTAGAATTGGGATCATAGTGTGTGTGTGTGTGCGTGTGTGTGAAGGATTTAAAAACTAAAGGAAAGTTGTATGTTTCATCATTGCAATATTGTACCCCAACTGGCTTGCCTCCTCCTGCAATCCTTTTGTAAATGAATATCCAGTTCCAAACAGATGGGCTTTGGGTCTCCATTCCACACTCCTCTTCATTCACAATGATATGATTTTTTTGTTCTTTGCTGCCTGATAGCTGATCCTAGCAACACTTTGTGATCACACAGGCTCGTGTGCTTCTTACATGTGGGCTTTGTTGCTTCTGAGCTAGATGACCAACTATTTACTTTAAGCCTTTAAGACCCCAGATGTTAAATCTTTTGATAGCTGGGCACCATCAGCTTTCTTCACCACATTTTCTTATGCATTCTTTTGTCTTTAGCGATTGTGTTGCAAAGATGAGTATTATGGGGTTCCAGCTCTTACATTGAGGGAGTGCTTTAGTGGAGATCCAATGTCCATTTGCTACCTTAATACTAAACCTATAAATATATTCACACAAATCCATTAACCCATCCTCATATATAAATATATTTACATATGTACATATCTTTATTTAGGTTTCTATATATGCCTGGTTCTGTCTTATCCTTCATATAACCCAACTTCTTGGATCATTTGTTCAATCTACAAATAAAATCAGTAGGGTGAATGACTGTTACCCTGGTGCACACCGTTTCTGGTTTTAAACCATGCAGTATCCCCTTGTTGTGGTTGCATGTCAATGACTGCCTGTTGCTTTGTAGGCGATTTTCCTCTGAGCAAAAGTAAGTGTTGCTATTATTCCTGTTCTTTAATATTACTCCTAACATGTGTTCCACACAGCCAAAGCCTCTGCTTAGTCAAGTAGCTAAAGATAAAATGGAGTGTTCAATGGAGCAGGCAGAACCCTGGCCTCTGAACCAGAAGGTTGAGTTTAAATCCACATTATGCTGACAAATATCTGCGTCCCTTTTACATGACCACTCACACAGAGACTCACAGTTGATCTGGTGGATTGACTTGCAGCTCTGAAGATTGAAGTGAAATGATTCTCACCAGGTGAAATGCACGTGCTATGTCTCTTCTGTTTTGTTGCTTGTTGTCCCATCCATTCTGACTCTCCGGCTTCAGGAGAGAGAATTTGTCCTCTTTTCTTTTCTAGCTTTTACAGGCTTCCCACACGCCTAGGGACCCCTCCCATTTTCAAGGCCAACAGCACCACCTGGGACTTTCTCACAATTTCTACTCACTAGTTCTTCTCTTTTCCCTCCACTCTCCACATGTGACCTCTTAAGTTCCTCTGGATAAGCCAGGAACTTGTCCCAACTCAAGGTCTCAGCAGCACCACCTGAATTCTCCTTTGAATATGTTTAATGAAATGTGATTCTATTTAACAAAACACATTCACAGGTTCCAAAAAATTAGCACTTGAAATATTTTAGAGATTCACTCTGCCAAAACAGCCCTGGTCATGCTGTAGGATAGGTATTGTTCTTCTATCCACAAGGTCAGAAGGTTAAACCTACTATATGCCATAGAGGAGAGTAATAAGACTTTCTGGTCCTGTGGAGATTTCTAATCTCAGAAATAGGAGGCAGAATTGACCCAAATACAATATTTTGCATTTGGATTTAAGCCTGTTTACCATACTATCTGATCTAAAAGTGTCAAGGGTTGAATTTTGCCCTGCCTCATATAACAATTGGGAAACAAAATTAGGGCTCTCAATAAAGTGATCAATATGGTGATGCATAAATTCTTAGTGTTCAGAATTCATACTTACCAATATGAAGAGAACTGGAAGAATATTAGAGGAATCAATATTCCTATAATCTATCTCAGGCTTAAAATGCTCCATCCCTGATCAACATGTAGTAGCACTTTCATCTTCCTGGGAAGGATGGACATTCACAGAGTTCTTCCACTGGACAGGGTGACAGGTTGCCCTTGTCAAACACCTTGCTAAAGACCAAGATTGTCTTGACTTCCTCTATGTAGGAGGTTGGTTGGAAAGTTACTTTTATTTTCTAAAGCATGTTAAGCTCATGATTTGTTTTCAATGCTCACACCAGCAAGTATTTAACAGTTAGTCCAGAAAATTGCTTGACAATTGCCTTTCTATAGATTGAATCCATTTCCTATTACCAACACTCTTCATAGAATTTCATGCAATTATTTAAATTAGACTCTCCAACGCAGACCTCTAAAAAACATCAAAGTGGAAGTGTACCAGAGGAACATACAGACAGCCTCCACTCACTGGCTGTGTAGCCATGGACCTGATGCCCATGTGCATTTTTTCTTTCTATTTACTTCTTCAGCTCATAAAATCTCTCCTGCTAAGATGAGGAAATTTCGTCAAATTTTCATTGGGTAGCTGGTGGATTTGAACTCATGACCTTACAATGAGAAGCCCCAGGGGTTACTCACAGAGATCCTCCAATGTAACCTGCACCATCACACAGTCACCGAGGTGTTCAACTCCTTGTTGGAGCTGCTGTGTATTTTAAGTCTCTGTCAAACTAGCAGGCTTCATGGGGTGGCACTTTCATGGACAATAGTCTAATGTGACCCACTGGCTTTGATTGGCTAATTTTTTGAAGAAGGTCCTGGCAGCACATTTGATAAAGGTCAGAGTGCTAAACAAAAGGTTGGTGGTTCGAACCAGTGCAGCAGCTCAGTGTGAGAAAGACCTGGCAAGTATGTTTCCAAAAAGATGACAACACAAAAAAACACAGTCTCCCAGTATTGCTATGACTTTAAATCATCTCCTGGGCACGCCACAGCTATAGGGAAGTTCTGCAGTGGGGCTCTCTTCCTGACTGTCTGAAAGCTCCGCTGATCATAATAAGACTTGAAAGTAGCTTTCTAAATTAATGAAAATAAAATTAGAATTAAGAAAGTATGCTCTATCTCTAAAAACTAATTGTGCTGTAGAATGATATTAAAACAAAAATTGACCTAGTATCTCTTATAAAATATGTTTGTGTGTTAAACATAGCTTCCAAATACTTTCAGCTTTTATTAGTTACCCCAACATAATTCAAAATGTGTTTCGAAAGTATGTATTGAAATTTTTTTACAAAACAATCTCATGAGTTTCAAAGTTCTTTCCATTACATGTAATACATTAGTCAAATCTGTTATTCTATTCTTGGAAACATTTTTCAAACTCATCTCTTTGGAAGAATGACAACATATCCCTCATGTTTTTTCTTCATCTCTTCCTCTTCATCAAATCACTGTTTTTTCATGACTCTCTTCATCTTGTGAAATAAAAAGAAGTCAATGGAGTAGGGTCAGGTGAGTCAGGTATGAGAAGCTAGAGAGACATGCTGGGTTTTTTGGTCAGAAATTGGGGCACTAAGATGGTCGCATGCACAGGTGTATTGTTGTGGTGTCAAACCAGTCCCTTGTCTGATACAAGTCAGACCTCTCCCTCCCCTGCTCCCATACACATACAATGTTAGGCAATCTTTTCAGAACCTCTAAATCGGCAATTCTCAACCTGTGGGTTGTGACCCCTTTGGGGCCTCAAACTACCCTTGCACAGGGGTCAACCAATTCATAACAGTAGCAAAATTAAAGTTATGAAGTAACAAAAAATAATTTTATGGTTGGGGGTTCACCACAATATGAAGAACTGTTAAAGGATTGCAATTTGAGACCATTGATCAAAATAGGAATCTTAATTGACAGTCTGAACAGGTAAAACAAACTTCAAATGCACCACAAGTCAACATTTTCATTTATTTGAGAAATTGATGGATCTCTAGAATAAGGTTTGTCATCATTCATCATTTCATCTTTTTAGAAGTGAAAAAACAAAACAAGGCAAAAACAGGCAAACAGCAATTAAAAAAAACAGGGGTAGCAATCCTAATCTCAGATAACATTGACCTCAAACTTCAAACCATAAAAAGAGATAAGGAGGGACACTATATAATGCTCAAGGGAAGGGTAGACAATGATCCAGCAAGCATTTTGAACATATATTCCCTGAATGAGAAACCCACTGAATACATAAACCAAACACTCCAGAAGATGAAAAAAGAAATTGCAGTCTCAACAATTATAACAGGTGACTTCAACACACCACTCTCTGAGAAAGACAGATCACAGGGAAAGAAACTCAACAAGGAAGCTATAGATCTAACACTACAATCAAATAATTTGATTTGGCAGATGGCTACAGAATTTTTCATCCAAATAAAAAACAGTTCACATCCTATTCATCTCCACATGGGACTTATTTGAAGATAGACCACATACTGGGACATAAGACAAATATACATAAATTTAAGTACATTGATATCATACAGAACTCTCAGACCACTGTGCCATAAGGTTGGAAATCAGCAAAAGGGAGATGAAAAAACTAGAGAAAGTAATTGGAGAATGAATAACTATCTACTGCAAAAGGAGTGCTTACTGGCCCAGATCAGAGATGAAATTAAAAAATTTATAGAAACCAATGAGAATGAAAACATGACATATCAAAGCTTATGGGACACAGCAAAGGCAGTCTTCAGAGGAAGTTTTATAGCTATACATGCACACCTGAAAAAGGAAGAGCATCTCATAACTGATATGTTGGCACAAAATTTACAGCAACTATAACAGAGCCAGCAGGACAATCCCACTAATAGCAAAAGAAAAGAAATAATAAAAATCAGGTCTGAGATTCAGGACATGGAAAATAGGAAAACAATGGAAAAAATTAATGCTGCTAAAAGTTGATTCTTTGAACAAATTAATAAAATTGACAAATCCCGGGCAGACTTAACCAAAGAAAGGAAGGACAAAATTTCAATAAAAAGAGTAAGAGATGAAAAGGGGGACATTACCACTGAACCTAATGATATCAAAAGGATAATCACACAATATTAAAAAGGTCTGTACTCCAATGAATTCAACAACTTGGAAGACTTGGACAAATTCTTGGAAAAACAGTCTCTATGCAGATTACCCCAGTGGAGGTCAATAATCTTAACAGACCCATAACAATAGAAGAAATAGACAAGGTTATCAAGGGATTACCAACAAAAAAATCACCTGGACCAGATGGCTTTACAGGGGAATTCTATGAAGCATTCAGGGAAGAACTGACACCAGTCCTACACAAGCTCTTCCAAAGCATAGGAAAAGATGGCAAACTCCCAATCTCCTTCTATGAAGCCAGTATAACACTGATACCAAAACCTGGCAAGGATCCCATAAGAATTGAGAACTACAGACCAATATCCCTAATGAATATTGATGCAAAAATCCTAAATAAAATACTGGCCAACAGAATACAAAAATATATAAAACAAATAGTTCACCATGACCAAGTGGGGATCCTACCCAGAATGCAGGGGTGGTTCAACATACAAAAGACCATTAGTATCATTCGCCACATTGACAAGAGAAACTCTAAGGACCACATGATATTATCATGTGCAGAAAAAGCATTTGACAACATCCAACATTAATTCCTCATTAAGCCACTCTAGAAAATAGGAATAGAAGGAAAACTCCTCAAGACAATACAAGTTATATATGAAAAACAACAGCCAATGTGACAGTCAAAGGAGAAAAGACAAACACTATCCCATTGAAAAAGGGGACCAGACAAGGATGTCCCTTATCCCCATTCCTATTCAATATCATACTAGAGGTTTTAGCTAATAGTATAAGGCAAACAAAAGACATCAGAGTATTCACCTGGGGAAGGAAGAAGTTAAATGATCACTACTTGCAGATGATATGATTTTATATATGGAAAACCCCAAAAGTTCCACTAGGGGATTACTAGAAGCAATAGAGGAGTATGGCAAAGTTGCAGGATACAAGATCAACAAGCAGAAGTCAATCGGACTGCTATATACATCAGATAAGGCTATAGAAGATGAGATAAAAAAGAGATACCCTTCACAATTGCCAACCCCAAATTGAAATATCTAGTGATATAACTGACTAGAAGAACAAACGATCTATATAAGAGAATTACAGAACACTAATACAAGAAACTAAAAATGACTTCAATAAGTGGAAAAATATCCCATGCTCGTAGATCAGAAGATTCAACATAGTAAAGATGACAGTTCTACACAAGGCACTATGTAAGTTTAATGCAATACCAAAGCAATTACCCTCATACTCCTTCAAAGAAATGGAAAAAATGATTAACAACTTTATATGGAGAGGGAAGAAGTCCAGATTTAGTAGAGAACTCCTCAAGAAGAAAAACATCATGGGAGGGCTTGCTTTACCTGATTTTAATACATACTATACAGCCACAGTGGTCAAACAGCATGGCATTGGCATAATGATAGATATTCAGACCAATGGAGAAGAATTGAAAGTCCAGAAATAAAAATATCAGCCTACAGACAACTGATTTTTGATAAGGGTCCCAAAAATATCAAATGGGAAACAGATGCCCTTTTCAACAAGTGGTGTTGGAAAAAAATGTATATCTATCTGTAGAAAAATGAAGCAAGGCCCTTTTCTCACTCCATGCACTAGAATAAACTCAAGGTGGATCACATATCTTAAAGTAAAACCCCAAACTAGTAGGGCCATCAATGAGGGAATTAGGACCAACCTGAGAACACTGACACAGGGATTACATAGGCTATCAGAAATAGGGAAGAACACAAACAGAGAGGAGACACACATAGACAAGTGGGATATACTGAGGATAAAACACTTATGTACATCGAAAGATTTCAACAAGAGAGTAATAAGAAAGCAGACAGACTGGGAATGCATTTTTAGCAATGACAAGTTGGATAAAGGCCTTATAACCCAAATCTATAATAGCCTGATAGCTTCCAAGAAGAGTAAAACTAATTGCTTCCTGAGGAGGTGGGCAAAGGAACTGCACAGAAGTTTCACAGAGGCAGAAATCAGAATGGCCAATAAATATATGAGACAATGTTCCTGATCATTAGCCGTAAGAGAAATGCAAATCAAAACAACAATGAGATATCACCTAACATCCTCAAGGATACCCCAATTCAAAAAATTAGAAAGCAACAAGTGCTGGAGAGGTTGTGGGGAGATAGGAACTCTTATCCACTGATGGTGGACCTGCCGGTATGTACAACCATTGTGGAAATCAATTTGGAGATATCTAAAACAGATGGAAATTGAACTACCATATGACAGAACAATCCCCCTTCTGGGCATATACCAAAAAGAGACAAGAATCCAAGACAAGGCACCTGTGCCCCAATGTTCATCGCAGCACAGTTTCCAATCACGAGAAGTTGGAAGTAGTCCAAATTTCCATCAACTGACGAGTGGATTGAAAGGTTATGGTACATATATACAATGGAGTACTATGCATCGCTGAAAAGTAGTGATGAACATGTGAAACACATCTCTGCATGGGAAGAACTGGAGGAAATTATGATAAGCAAAGTTAGCCAAGTACAAAAGGACATGTACAATATGAGTCCACTGAGGTAAAGTTAATAATAATTTTTTTAAAATATATAAAAGTGGTATCGGGAAAAATCTACAGTATACAGAAAATCCTGGGAGAAGGTCCAGATAGTACAGCTGGGACCATACCAAATCCAGGGCTACATATAGTAGTCAACTAGGGTGGGGCACCGGGATGTGGGAGGTGAGATGCTGTTAAGTAGAGAGAGAATGGGGTACTAACCAACCCAAGGGGAGTGTATTTTTTATATCTCCACAGGAAAACAGGAATCAAACTTAAATAAGGTGTTCTCGGAAGTGAATGTAGCATGAAGCAATGAAGGCGAGAACCAGTGGAGAGGTCTGAGAACGCACCCAAATTCCAACTACCAGGGTACCAGTCTCTCCCCCAGGGGCATTTACCTTGGAGGTCAGCACCGAAGCTGCAGCTTGGGGAGAGAGATATACCTAACCAAAGTACACAAGAAAAAATGAAGGGGGAGGAAGGTAGAATGAAGTACATCCTGGCCCCACCGAGCCTTCAGGATGATATTCCCACTGAGAACTGCCGATACAATGAGAGGACCATATGGGCCGGCCCCAATATGAAATACAGCTACCCTCACTGACCCAAGACATCTTGGGGTCAAAAATGAAGAAACAGGGTCAGGATTATACCCTGTCTGACCCAACCACACCAAAATACAAAGGGTGTGCAACAAAACATGGAGCTCCAGATCGAGTACTAAAGATATACTTTGAGATACCCCATCCCACTTAACCAGGAGACACTCCTGGAGGTCAAAGAAAAGATCTTAAACTATATGTAGGATTTTATATTGTTATTATTATTATTATATTCTTGCATGTACATGTATATGTTGGCTATTGGGGTGGTTTGTTGATGTTTTCATTGTTTTCTTTGCTTGCTTTATTATAGGATGCCTTTTTTTGAGTATGTTATTTTCTCGACAGGTAGATCTGGATGGGATGGATGGGTGGTCTAGGGGTGGGGACAACGGGACTGATGCTACCAGGGTGGATGTGGGAGGGGGGGCTTTTGGCTGATCCAGGGATGGGGGAGTAGCACGTGGTTCAGGATCGGTGTCGGAGTGGGTGTGGAAGGTCTGATAGGAATTAAGAATAATGTAATAGAGAGACAATATTGAAACCCAAATGGAGGTCGAGTGTGATGAGGGGACGGGAGGAGGTATAGGGAAATAGAGAAAAGAACTGGGGAGTAAGGGGCATTTATGGAGGTTAAATACATGCATATACATAGGTACATATATTCATATGATGAAGCAGAAATAGATCAATATGCATATACTTATAGGCTTAGAATTAGGACAGCAAATGGGCATTGGACCTCAATCAGGTACTTCCTCAATGCAAGAACATTTTGTTCTATTAAATTGGCTTCCATTATGCGCAGCTCCCTGACATGATCACAGAAAACAAATGTGTGCACAAGCAAATGTGGTGAAGAAAGCTGATGGTACCCGGCTATCAAAACATGTATGTCTGGGGTCTTAAAAGCTTCAAAGGAAACAAGCAGCCATCCAGCTCAGAAGCAACAAAGCCCACATAGAAGAAGTACACCAGCTTATGAGACCAAGAGATACCAAAGGGATCAACTATCAGGTTTCAAGAACTAACAGTCATAACATTATATGCTCACTTTCCTGATATGATCACTGATGACAAATATGTGCATAAATAAATGTGGTGAAGAAAGCTGATGGTGCCTGGCTATCAAAAGATGTGCATCTGTGGTTTTAAAGACATGAAGGTGAATAAGTGGCCATCTAGCTAAAAAGCAAGCCCGCATGGAAGAAGCACAACAGTCTGTATGACCACGAGGTGTCAAAGGGATCCAGTATCAAGCATCAAAGACCTAAAAATATATATATCATTATAAGTGAGGGGGAGTTCAGATTGGGGACCCAAAGTCCATCAATTAGTGAAGAGCCATCCTCTTACAAAGGGGTTATAGCAAGGAGATGAGCCAGTCTAGGTGCAGTGTAGTAGCTATGAAATGTTCTCAAATGCTCCCTCCCACCGACTATCATTATCCCACTTCTGCCAGACAGAATTGGCTAGACCAGGGGATGTACATTGGAATAAAAAACATTGAAATTTAGGACAGATAATCCCTTGAGACTAGTGGGGAGTGGTGACACTGAGAGGGCAGAGGGATGGTGGAGTAGAAAGGGAGAACAAATTTCTTGGATCTACATGTGGCCTCCTCTCGGGGGTGTGGACAATGGGGGTAGTGAGTGAAGTGACACGTTAGACAGTGTAAGATATGAAGAGGTAATAATAATTTGTAAGTTAATGGAAGTTCATGGGGCAGGAGAAGGGGGAAGGGGAAATATGGGGAGTTGGAATTAAAAAAAATAAAGAACTAGAGGAAAGGGGAAGAGGAGCTTATGCTAGAGGGGTTCAAGTAGATAATGTAGATGAATGTGGCAACATGTGTACAAATATGCTTAATATGAATGATGCATTAAATGTTGTAAGAGCCCCCAATAAAATCTATATTAAAAAAGAAAACACTGGTACACTTAAGTTTTTCCATAGTGCTGTCTTTGAAAGCACTGGTCAACATTACAACAGTTTTTGCAGCACTTTTTTCCAAGGAGGAAACAAAATTACACAGCCTCACACTGCTCTCTGAAATTGACCACCCTCCAAAATGAGATTCAAACAAAATTACTTGTACAAACCCCTTCACTGTGACCAGAGAGAACCTTCCCCAGTGAGGTCTCTGGGTACACTAACTCAGAGTTCCTCCATGCTGGCCCAGTGGGAAGAATGCATACTACTGAAATCTCCAACTGATCCTGAGCAATTCATACATATACTTTCATACACATATGTGTATATTTGTATATACATATACACACAAGGATTTTACAGTTATTCTAACTATGTCTTTGGATTACTTTTAAATGTACTCTTATTTGTCTTTTATGCTTTTACATGCATTTGACAATACAAGCTCCTCAGCACATTCTCAGGTATGTCTATTGGACCTGGCCTCCTGTTTTTAATATAAGAAAGGGCTACATTTATCTTCCTGTCTAATCACTGGTGACAATAGTTCTCCTGAGCTCTAGGACCTTCCATCTGTTCATCTCTCTTGTCCTTGCAGAAGCTCACCTCTCTCACCTTCGTTATTGCTCTTTCATAGTTCCCCTTCCACTCTGCCTGCTTTTATTCTTTCTGAATTTCATTACAGCCATTCTCTTTCTCTGTTTTCTATTTGTTTCATTTTCTATTTTTTTTTACATTTCAATCACTTTACCCTTGTTCCCCTATTTTCTCTGTGTTTATAAATCCCTCCTTATCCCTAGATTCTTGTTTCTTATTAGCTTTTTGGAATGTATGTCTCAATGTTCATGATGTAATGAAATGCCATTGAAGTATGGCTATTGGGAGTCTAGTTCAGTCATCCTTTGATTGTTTCCAGTGAACTTCCAGGTTCACAAATAACAGATTTATCTCTGGCTCCCAATACACTCTTGATCCAAATCAAGCTTCCCATGAATGGGTGTGGTGCGGGTTAACCCCGAATGCATTGGTAGACATTTCTTAAACAGCCTCTTTACTGCATCTCTTCCTTCCAGTGTCTCTTCACATTGCCTGAGAGTTTCAGATTTTCTGTCTTTTACAAAATTATTTTCCTTTTATTTATTACTGGGAATATACACAGTGGAAATGCCAAGTCAATAGTTTCTATGTGGAAAACCATCTGAGAGCAGTCATATTCTTCAAGCTATGCAAACCATTCACACTGTCTTTTACTGAATTGTTACTGCCCTTCCAATACACACGCACTGCCCCTAACTCTTCCCCTCTTTCCAGATGGTCTTGTGAGTGTGATGCTGTACCAGCAGATGTAAAGGACCACGTTGTTCTAGGCAGAAGATTCTTTACAAGTCAGACCATTGTTTGCTTTTATTTGAAATGAACACCTAATCAGTAAAATTTTAGATCAAAGAAAGTAAAATCTTGAGGTGGGAAAAATAATTAGATGAGAAAGAAATGTCCCTGAATGTTTTTTTAATGTGTGTGTGTTTTTTTTAATGAAACTCTGAGACTACATCTATTTCTTTGAGTCTTAGCTTCCTGATAAGCTGCAGTTTGCACATTTCACTGCTTGGTTTTAAGAAGATTTTGGGGAATATTTTCGGAATAAGGTCTGTGTGCCCTGTCTTGATCAAGTGTTAGGTCACTTGATAGGGTTCATGGCTTCCTGTTTGTAGATTGCTCAGGGCACCGTGTCCTGCTTATCCTTCCTATGGAAATATTCTACTAAATGTTAACCCTCCTGAGCACTTCTGTCCTTGCCTCAGTCACGGTCCCCAGAGAATGTGGTATTCTATAAAACAAAATAAACATGTTTCAAGAAATAAAGTTCTATTGCTTAAGTCATCTTGGCAAAACCACCACTTCCCTTCCTTTTTGTGATATGTTAATGGTAAAGAAGGATCTTGTGCTCTATCTAAAATTTCAAAAATTTGGGAGATTATTTCCACCCTTCCTTACCATTTGCTGATATCTAGTTATGGACTAGAAACATAGAGAGAGAAGCACAGTAAGCAATGTGCAGGATTAGTATGAAAATCATCTTAGCAACATATGAAGCACCTCAACTAGATGAAAGAATTTTTAAATATCTCTAGCCTTTTATTGAGGGAGAAAGAGGAGACTTTGTACTCTTTTAAACAGCTGTTCTCACAAGCATGCAGGGTCCATACTACTGTCCTGCACGATGGCTGTGAGTCAGAATTGACTCGATGGCCTTGAGTTAGTCTTTCTTAAAAAGACACACTGGCGAATGAAGCTCTTGCTAGATAGCATCCTTTAAAGAGTCATCAGCAAACATGTTAGTCTTACATTACTTTATACAAGGCTACAGTATCTTCCTGGGAGAGAGCAAGAAGAGAATGTCAGTCCTCCTAAGATTTAAAGTCTCAGACTTCCAATACAGGACAGCTTGTTGTCAGCGGGATTGTTGTGCTGCTAATGTTTACAGGAGCAGAAGCCTGACCCTTCTCTTATGGAGCTGATAGGTGGATTCCACCTCCAATTCTCTAGTGTTGTGCATTTATTTAGAGACTTGGCTTTAACTTGCATTGGAAGAACCTCAACAGGAATCCAAGCCACTTGTTTTTGCATCATTTTAAAGTATTCAAAAACCAGCACTGACAAATGAACAATAGCTGCTGTCCTCTGTCCTGGTGGTACACATCCCTCACAAATCTATCCTCTCTACCCCAGACATAAAAGTCACAGTCTACTCAATGGCATTTTGTCCAATAAAGATATCTTTTTACTCTTGCTATCAGCTGCAGCTTATGCCAGATTCATGATAATAACTGCAGCTTTATGTTGATCTCTATCCACATAACTTTTATACAGTAAGTTTAAGACACCAATGAACTTTTAACAAGCTTCTAAGAATCTTGATATTCTTTCATGTATGTGTCCTAGAAGAGAAAAAAATGTCTAAAACGTGGTCAGTAGTTTAAAGGAGAACTAGACACACACTCGAGACGATCTGATATGCTTGTGCTGTTGGTGGAAGGGACCATCTGTGAGATCTGCTCCCTGGTTGCCCAATGATACACAACAGAAGGATTCACTGCTGAGCCCTGAGACGCCTTCACAATGGTCATAATGAGTGAGGACATTGATACATGGTGGAATTGGAGGCAAGGAATCAGAAAGTGGGAATATATGAGGGTCATTATTAATTTATTGATAAAACTATTGATAATTTTGATAATTATTCATTATTAATAAATTATTGATAAATTGATTATTGATAAAATAGTGTTTGCTTAAATTTGTTCCCACATTCAAAATTTTTCACTGTTGAAACTCTGAAACAAAGTAGAGACACATAGCATAATAAGCCCACCCTTCCCGAAAGTATTTGACTTTTTCCAGGAAACTTCTGCAAGGTTTTACTCTTCAATCAACATTGAAGCCACAACTGGTGGTCCATCTCTAAGTTCAGTGCTTCCTGAATTCTGTTGAGTCCAAAAGTCCAACAATGTCTGCACAATTCTCAATTTGGTCCTCACCTTAATACTAGATGTTAGTTTTCCCTGAATGCAATTGAAAGTTGAGCACAGACAATACATTCCTTTTTTTTTTTTTTACCAAACTGTGGGTCACAAAAGAGTTAAGTTGTTGAGTCATTGTTTTTTTAAATTATCAGAAAGTAAGAAATTGTTTAATGAAGTAGGATTTCTTAACATGTATTTCTAAGTTTCCGTATATTTATGGACTGAATGGAAATGAATACATACAAATAATTGCATATAGTCATTATTTGAATTTGCATTTAAAGTGGTTTCATATACTAAAACTGTAAGGCTACCCAATCAAATGGAAACAATTTATGTTGAAAATAACAAAGGAATTTATACTTGCAATCTTTAGTGTGTGATTGCTTGAAATGACTTTTAGGTTTTAATTAGAACCTTCCTTTGTAGAGATCTATGATAGCTTCATAATATAGTTTACGATGGCAATTTGAGAGGGGAAAAGAAATGATTAGTAATTAATTTTAAAGTTATTAGCATTGTTGCCTTTATTTACAACCCCTTTGTCTCAAAATTGAGAAATTATTTTTGGGGCGAAGTAGAAAATGGACAAAGAAATAAAGTTTACAAGCTCAGTTTGGGTTTTTGAAAAATTAGTCTTTTCTTGCAGAGCTGAAAAGAAGTCTATTCCTTTATGGAAATAAAATTTTGGTTTTGTTTTACCAGGTCTGTGAATCCTCACATTTTACAGTATGCCCGCTCCTCCCTTATTGACACAGTTAGTTTCCAAAGAGCAGATTGCTATACCAATATTAGGGTAATGCAGAAACAGAAGGTTACCATATCAGATTTGAAAATGGTGAATGGCTACCTAATGACATAACTTCTATATCATACAATTGTATAATGGTCAAACCACTAACCATCGTTGCCCAGTCAAGTGGGCCCATAACCTTAACCGTCACTGCCTGTGTCACTGACCTTGCACACAGTAGTGTTCATGACCGCTAAAAGAATGTCTGGTCTGGAACATGCCAAATAATCTAATAGTAGACATTTAACTATTGCTGTGAATGTGAAATGGTGGCTAATGAGCAAATCACTGTGAGTAGTAGATATATTTATCTCATTGCCTTCACTTACTCTATCAACCTGATAGCCTACTGCCGGCCAGGCATGCTTGCCTGTCAATGGCAAATGATGGGACTCAGTCAATTGTCATCAGCACTATTTGTGGCACAAATTATGTGCAAATGGTTAACAGACCACTGGGTTCTCTCCAGTTCTATACCAGTTGGGGTCAGAACCAGTGAAGAAGCAGCCCTTGACACCTGAGAATTAAAATGAAAGTGTAGACATGAGTCGTTACAGATGACCCAAGAACCTGAGCTGATACTTGTTTTTAGATAAATGGAATACATATGCTTATGTGTGTGTTTATGTATGTGTGTATATATATACTTCTTTAAAATATATATGTATATAAATTCCAAGGGGCTTATACTTTGATTTGTAGAATTCTTTATGTTTTTGAGTAATTATATAAACATAAACTTCAAGACAGCAAGCAATTTAAATGTCCACTATTAAGATTATATAAATTAGGTTTTTTCTTGAAAATTTCTCTTGTGACCTACCCCAAATATAGACAACTAAAGTTCAGTAATATTTAAAGAAAATAAAAATTAGGTAGAAATTAAGAGAAACTTTCATTCTAAAAATATGCACAAATATACATATACATCAAGCCATGCATAAATTACACTTGTAAGTGTGAAAGGGGTACATTACTTTACAAATATGTAAAACCAGAGTAAGAATTGGTAAGCTTATATTTATTAAACATGACCGACTAAACCAGATTATTTCAAAAAGAAAATTCTGTTTGACTTACAGAAAAGCTGGAAACCCTGTAAGTGTATAAAATTCCAATATCTCAAATACATGGCATGCTAAAGAGAGAAATAAACTTGTTTTAAAATATTTCTTTTGGCAATCACTTGCTTTCTTTGTATGTAAGCCACACCAAACCTGGCTATCCTAAGCAATAGAGAGGAGGCATTGGATTTAAGAAGACTAGCTAAACCAAGTTAGGGAACAATGGTAGAGTCTCATAACTGGAAAAACTGGAACCCAGTCCTGGACAAACGAAAGTATTCATCCAGCAACCTATGAATGGCTTTTGTTCCTCTGCCTTTCCACTCCCGATCCGGAATCAAGTGTGAGAGATGAAAGGAACCCAGTCAATGTAACCTAGCTGAATCAGCCTTCCCTGCTTCCTGTCCTTGTGGCTAGATGACACTTCCAGCTTCTGCTTGCCCTTCATTAGGGCATAGGATGGAGCACCCTGGTCGGTGTATTACATTATCTCATTTTGATTCATGTGCCTGCTCCATCATCCTCTCCTCCCATACCCCCCCCCCCACCCCCAAATCACAAAGGTGTCTCTGTTGCCGAGTCCTCCTCCAAATAGCCCCTGAGAATACTGGAGATACAAGGTATAAGGACCGTAGGTCTGAATGACCTCGTGAAGAAGAGAAACAGTGGACCATCCTATCCTGTCAAAGAATAATACACACTCATCCTCTTTAAAGTACTGGATTATTGTACCGCTCCAAGGGAACACCCTGCCTGTGCTACCACAACTCCAGGTAACCAAGGGGATTCCTACAACTTGGACTAGCAAAAGAGGCTGCACTTGAATTGAAACGACAGTTTGAAGCTACACAAAATTGTAGGAGAGTAATTCCCTTGAGTGAAAATTGAGGTGCATTTTTCACAAGAGGGAGAGAAAGATAATAAGCATGCGAAATGGCCTTGTCTTTGATCCTTAGTCTGGGATGGGTGATAAAATGAAGATGCAGCTATGTTCTCTCGACCCATTCTCTTCCATGTATTCACGAATTCAATTGTGAAGTGAACCATTACCTGTAAAATATCCAAAGGCATAAAAATATCCAGCTTGAAAAAATTAAATATCTCCCTTTCTGCTCTGTCCCTTTTTACCTTATGTCTTATTTATACTGAGACTCTCTTTAGAACAAAAAGATCTTTAAATGTCTTTAACCACTTTCCCCAGTGGTCTTTTGTTTCCACTCTCCTTGGTCCTCAGTGACTCTTTCGCTGAAGTGATTGAATTAGATTGCGAAGGCATTTTGATTTGCATCTCTACATTGCTTCCCCCAGGTTCCTTACGTTTCCTTTAAATCAGGACCACTCTTCATCGTGGCCTTGTACTTTATCTTAAACTTGACATTCTGTGACACACAGATAGGGATTGTCTGTACATTCATTTGAAAGGATGTCTATAGTTACAAATTCTTATTTGTGATTGCTATCAGCTATGGAGTTCTGGCAAGGACGGGCTAAATGTAAACTGCCCATCTTCCACAGTGATCAGAATCACTTTCAGATTCTTCTTGCTGTCTGTTTCATGAGAGATGTAGCTCTTTAGTGTGGCAGTGTGCTGTGCAGAGAATTCTGACTCATGGAGACTCCATGTAAAGCCATAGATATATCCCATAGAGACTGTAATACTGGCCCCTAATGAACACAGTGGTGTTGCAAAGCCAGCCACTCTGTGGGCAAGGGCTATTTGGGGTGCACAGCCAAAGATTACTGCCTCACAAACCCCGTGGGGATGATTCTGTCTGCCCCAAAGTGTCTCTATGAGTTGGACCTGACTATTTCCATCAGTTGATTTTTGGTAATCTTTGCAGTCATGAAAGGCCAGCGATTTTCTACTATAGAACATCTGGCGGGTTGAAACAGCCAACCTGTTAGTTCACAACTGAGCCAACCCATGCACCGGGGGAGCCTGAGATTTTGCCAGTGAGTGGCCAGTGGAGGGAGTTTTAGCAGTACTGTCCAGCTGCACACAGTTTCAAGGCATGGCATCTTGTCCTCCCATCTGACAACTAAAGAAATGCCCTTTGATACGGAGACCAGACAAGCCCATGGCATGGGGAGGGGGGTGGGAGGATGATGAAGATGACTTACCATGCTGCCTGTTGGTATCATTTCATTTCTGAGCCCGAGGAGTTTCCTTTTCCTTCTAACTAATTCAGCTATATCTTTGAATGGATGTTTATTGCATAGTATTCATCACTTTTATATGTAATACCAGTGAGACTTTCTATGATAGCATTATAAGGTGTTTCTGTTATGGAATACATGTGGGTGAGAAGAAATATTCATTAAAACTGTATTCTGTTATTTTTTCTAGCATCACTCCATAATTTTATTTTGTTTTAAACTGTTTTTAAATAGATATTAGAATACACTAGCCTTTTTAAACTGAGTGGTGAATCACAATAATGGAAATACTCACCTAGCACTCTTTAAAAAGAAAATTATATCTTTTACAGATTCTGAAAACATTAGCAAAATATTACTGACATCCCTGGCAATTAAATGAATACATGAAGAAAAGACTCATGATTTAATGTGGATGTGGGAGGAAGGCAATGCAATTCTATGCAAATAAAGAGACCTTTCCCAGGAGCTCCTGAAGACAGTGGGACAAACAAATTAATAGGGAAAGAGCTCCCAAATTGAGCTATTGCCAAAGGAATTGGGGGGGGGGGGGACAGATGATGAAGACTGGAGAACTCTATAAGTCATTTATACAAAAACTTCACTGCAATTGAATCTATATTTCACCTTATAGAGGTGGTACATGAAGAAATAGAGCTCTCTGTTTTGGATTTCTGATGTTGTACATCTTTGTGAGGATAAAGCGTCTCATTTTTCTCCCACAGAGGAAAATAGGAATTGAACTGCCGACCTTGGGACTGCAAGCACTTTAGGTACTCATTTACATCGCCAGGGCCTGAGGAAAAAAATAACAGAAGCTATAGTGAAAAAAGAAGCAATTTTAAAAATAAACCCTTGTCTTTACCCAGCACCACCCACCCAACCCTTATGTTAGGTGGCAGAGAGTGAAACAGATCAGTTCCCAATGGAATGGTTAAAGGTTTGACTCCAACAGGAGTTCAGAAGGAGAGAAGGCATGATGAGTGGTCCCTCTAAAGCGTGAAACCTAGGAACCCCAATGGAACGATGCTACACTGTTGATTCTGCTGAGTCCCAATAAACTTAACAGTACATCACTAACCCAATGAGTAAATCAATCTGAATATCAAATGTCTTAACTTTCATAATTCTATAACCCTATAATAAGACCAAGGGAACTATGTTAAATTATTTTTCCATTAATAGCAGAAGAGAAAGTGTCCCATAAAACAAATTTCATAATGAGATTATTCTCTTTAATAAGTGGTACTGGCAATAATGTATATCCATTTATAGAGAAAAGAGAGCACATATCTTACACCATACACAGAAAGGATTGAGCTAGACTAAAGTTCAAGGTGTAAAACCTCCAACTAGAGCAATCAGAAGCACAGAGGTGCTGCGTGGGGCTGGGCTCTTGGTTGAGTTCTTGCTGTTGGGATGACTGAGTCAGCTCCTCCTCAGACCGCCCCAAATACAAGCAAACAGAATAGCACCCTGTCCTGCACCTTCCTCAAGATGGCTTCTGTATTTGAGGCCATCCCGTAGCCCCTGTGTCAGTCTAGCTCATTGAGGGCCGCCCTCTTCTTAGCGACTCCTCCACTTTACCCAGCAAAACATCCCTCTCCAGGGACTGGTCTCTCTGACAACATATCTGACCCTCATATTTGAGAGAATGACTCGGTCTTTGGCGGTAAGGAGAATTCTGGCTGGACTTCTTTCCAAAGAGGTCTTTTGAGAGTCCAGAGTACTTTCAGTATTCTTCCCATTACCATGAATCACATGTATTGATTTCTCTTCTATCATGCTAATCTACTGCCCAACTGCCACATGCATAGTAGGCAGTTGAAGCTATCTTGGCTTGAAGATTCAGATAAGTTCAGATCTTTCCCCTAAAAGCATTCAGGCAAGACTTCAATGAAATGGGTTTAAAGGAGAGGTTGCAAACTTGTGGTGAGTAGGTCATTAGGAGGGCCAGTGGGTGGTGTCATTCCCAATCCCATTCCTTGGTTCCTGCATTCCAGAATTGTGATTACTGGAGAAGCAAGACCATATATCAGATGCTAGTTTAAAGTATATATAGTCTCTAAGAACACAGCCCAACCTTGAAAGATATTGCCATCCAGCTGGTGTCATAATTGTGCTTTTGTGGGTCTATTCCACCGTTTTGTCAAACCAGATGCTATAGGATAGTAGGAAACATGGTAAGACCCAGGATAATACATGGTAAGACCAGCAGATTCCATGAGCAGGAGCCCAGTTCCTCACCCCATTTGCTTTGAAGTGAGTCCCTTCATCTGAGGTCATGCTGTGTGAGATATCATGTTAGTGGATTAGCAGTTGTGTGAGTTTTAACAGAAACATTGCCTGCAGGGAAAACAAATCTACACCTAGAGTGACTGCCCCTTCTAATAAGGATAAAACACCATATGTTCCATCAAGGACATGGTGATATGATTTCCCCTAAAGAAGAATGAGGTGTCTGAGACCACTGTCTCAATCTTCCTAATGTCTCAATTCTTTAATACAGTTCCTCAATCTGTGGTAACCCCCAATCTCATAAAAGTATTTTTGTTGCTACTTCATAACTGTAATTTTGCTACCCTTATGAATCAGGCAACCTCTGTAAAAGAATCATTTGATCTCCCAAGGGTCACAACCCACAGACTAAGAAACACCGTCCGAGACCCAGTCTTGGTTTCTGCTATGGGTTGACAGGGCACTCTTAAGGACAGTAGCAGCCCAGTCAACCTTGATGAGAGCGAACCCTGGTTGCTGAGCCCATGCATTCCCCCATGCCCACTACTGCCACCACCTTAGTCATGCACCCACTGCGTAAGGATGGAAATTGCAGGGGAAAGAAGGACAAGGGTTTCCATAGAATGTGGCATCCTATCCTCTTGGTAGTTAAAATCCTCCCCTGCAGAGGTCCCCTTCAGGAAACACTCGTATAAGAAACAAATAGCTTCACTGTTTTTCTTCACTGAGAGACAGCTCTCCACTTAGCTTTTCCTCACACCTGCTTGTCACCAATGGTCTAATCATATAATTCAAAGAAAATTGGACAATGACTTAAAGTTTTCCCAGTAGGGGGATGGGTTCCCTTCCTCACCGCCTTCAGGAAATTCTCAGAATGGGGGCTGTGTTGCTGCTGCTGCCCTCTGTCAAATAGGACCAGGATATTGTGTTGAGCCTTAGGGAAACCGAGCATGCACTCCTTGTTCTCCCATCAACTGATCATCTGGATCTTTCCATAAGGCTATAGGTGCAGATGAGATGAAAGATAGTGCTGTACCCAGAGTAAGAATCATAGGCTTCACAAAGCTTGCTGCGCCTTTGGGTGCTGTTCTAGCCCAGTCTCATCTAGACCACTTCATGTAATGATGGGGTGCTGCTGTGCATGTCCAGCTAGGTGACTGGGGCCAGCTAATACCCAGGTGAGGATAGGCAGCTCAAGCCACATGGAGAATTCATGGCCCATGGGAAGCTGTTCAGTCTCCACTAAGGCCCAGTAATAGAGTCCAAACCATTTTCAAAGGAGGAGTAATTGTCTGCAAATGAGGGCAGAGTTTTGCTCCAACATTCTAAGGGTCTGTGTTGTAATTAATCAAATAGGGTTCTGCCAAAGGCTTCAAGCTGTTTGTCTGTCTACTAAGGACACCTCAGTAGTTGCATCACATGGTCCAAATGCCAGAGTGACTCACAAGGCCACCTGAACCTGATGCAGTACCTCCACTTGTTCTGGCCCCTCTCACAGTGGGCAGCTCTTATGGACATCTCATATAGAAACCACAGTAGCACACCCCAAATGCAAAGAGGTCTAGCAGGTACTGTGCATCCTTGTTTTAGTTGTAGGAAGACAGGATGCAATAACGCATTTTTCATTTAAGTGAGGCTGTCTGGAATAATACCCCACAGCACTGGGTCCCTAGAAATTTCACTGGTCTGGAAACAGTCTGAATTTTTGTCAGGTTAATATCATACCCTTTAGCAAGCAAATGTGACCTTTACCCTAAACATCACAAAATTCTAACTCACAGCCAGAGAGTCAGTGTTGCCTCTTTGTGAGCCTCAGTGACGTTCTAAGACTGTGACTGGTGATGGGACTGGAAAGCCCTGCCTTTCTGCTGTGGAGTTGCTGGCCGGTTTTGAATTGCCAATTAGGTGATCACAGTCCAATGCATAGTAACTACACTGCCAGATCTCCTCCTTATGATGACAAGCCCTAATACAGGGCTTAAATACACAGACACACACAACTGAAAGGGCAGAAACAGCAGAGGACAAACTAGAGGGAAATACCTTTGCATAATTATGCACTGATGTCCATCAAAAGAATTCATTGAAATAGTAAAAAGAGATTTCAACAGCTGGAAAAATAATCTGTCAATGAATTATTGGACTAGGGATTAATCTATAAAATGCATAGATATTTTCAACATGTTCACAGTCAAAGACAAATAATTCCATTTTAAAAAGGAAACAAGAGAAATAAACAGAAACTTCACTAAAGAAGACATTCAGGTGACCAAACATATGAAGAAATGCTCACTGCCATCAGTTACTAGAGAGATGCAAATCAAAACAGTGCGATATCATCTCACCCTAACTTTAATAGCAAACTTCACACAAAATAGAAAACAGCAAATCCTTTAAGGGTAGGACGAGACAAGCATCCTTGGACCCTGCTGTTGGGTCTACAAATCAGGGCAACAACTGTAGACAATGCCAGGGAACATCCTCAAAAATTCAAAATAGAACTAGCATAAGCCCCAGAAATACAACATTGTATTAGCATACAAAGATCAATCAATACCTCTCCTTCTATCCCCAAACTTCCACAATAATGTGGAAGTGCTACAAACCAGTTTAAAACAGCCACAATGTATCCCTGTATTGCCTGGAGGCCAGAAGTTTGCAAATAGGGTGTCAGTGAAGTTGCTTCCTTTCTAGGTCTTAATCTGATGCTTCTCTGAGTTTCTGGTGAGAGCCAGCAATCCTAGCATTTGCTGTCCAGGAGATCCATCACTCCAGTCTCAGACTCCATCTTTATACTCCTGTAGCTCTGTCTCTCTCTTTAGTAACTTCTTTTATGAAAACACTAATCAGATTGGACTTGGGCCCAACTACTCATTATCTTATGTGAGCTTAACAAATTATACTTTCAAAAACATTATATCCACATTAGGTCACATCCAAAGATAGAATGTAACTCAGATCAATCCAATTAGAAACAATCAAACAATTTTTTTAAGTGAGCAAAAGATTTGAAAGGAATCTCCCCCAGAACCGAGATGTAGATGGTGCATAAGTGTATGAAAAGATGATCATCACATCAACCATCAAAAAACAGAAAAGTCAAAGCACAATCAGATATACACCCATTGTAATGTCAAAAAAATTAAGTTATTTTATAGAACAGGAATTCTCATACTGGACTGGTAAAAATGTAAAATGCCATAAAGAGTTGGGGAATAACTTGACATTTTGTTGAAAGGTTAAGCACACACTTACCATATCATCCAGGGCTTAAATCTGTAGGTGTATGCCCAAAAGAAAAGAAGAAAGCCTGCAATCAATTGAAAGGACAGTAAGCACCTATTGATAAACCAAACAATATGCATGCATCTCTGAATAACCATACTCAGTGAAAACAACAAAACAAGAGTCTGTGCTATTTTCTTTATAGTATACCACTGAAAGGAAGCTATCATGGTGGAAATCAGAGCAGTGGGTGCTAGGAGCTGGGTTCTGCATAGAGAGGTGAACTGGAATGATTACACAGAGGACTAACATTCAGACTGTGGGTTTGTTCATAAGCTTGAGTGTGGTGATAGTCTTATGGATATATATCTATATCTATATATCAAAGTTATCAAACTGTAGGCTTAAAATAGGGACCATTAACAATAACTAAATTAATAAGAAATAAATTAATGTGGGACTAATCAGGAATTAGTAGAGAAGCTTTTAATACATTCAAGTATACTGCAACTCCCTGTAAGTATTACTTCCACGATGACAGTGTCATAAACCACAAGTCTGTCATGTTCTCAATGACTCAGAATCATATGGTGAACAATAAAGAAGGGACATGTTCAGCTTGGCTCCTTTTTATTTTTTAAATATTTGAAAGAAATGCATAGCCAAATGAAACACTTGTACATAACATATAGTGCATGTATGAACATGTGCAGTAACAGTATGTGTTTATTTAAAATAACAAATTTAAACAATGTTTAAAGCAAAATAACAGGAAAAGGAATGAAGCTTCATGAGTGTCTGTGTTAGTCCAGGTAGACAAGAGAAACGAATTCATATATATATATATATATACATATATATATATGTATCCTAGCCCAGTTCAAGGTCATAAGTTCAATATTAACCTATATGTCCAATATTAATGCATATGTCCGATACCAATCCATAAGTCCTCTTCAGACTCACAAAACACATGCAACAATGCCAGGAAAGTCACAGGCCAGTGTGTGCAGTCTTATGTATCCAGTGACAGTAGAAGCATCTCAGTGCTGGCAGGGACCTCTCTGTCTCTTCTCAAGCATCTCAGCACTGGCAGGAGTCTCTGCATGGCATTTTTCTGATTTCGAGGTCTGGTTACATCAGGATAAGTCCATGTGGCATCTAGTCCCTGACAAGATAAGGAGTCAGTCTTGTGTCAAATCACCCAAGCATTTCTCACCTCCATGGGGGAAATATGCCTAGACTTCCCAGAATTCTCTGAGAAAGCCATGCTCTTCTAGAGGTCTCATTGGCTATCTCCAGATTGGCAGGCTAGACTTCACCCCTACACTCCCAATCCTGAAATTGACACAAGATTACATGGCTACCACAATGACTCTAACTTTATTTTATTAAAAGAGAGACTATGAAATAAAAGACTGCTAAAGTTAATATACTCTTGGGCTAATGAATGAATATATTTTATCTAAGAGATTTTTCTGTTTACTTAACACTTTTTTTCAGATTTTGAAAATAAGCATAATCGCATACTCAGTAAGCCACGCCAATAATACTATCACATATTTATAAAACTTTTTCCAATGGTTATCATTTAAGACCTGCTTTTTATGTCTCAAAACCTGCACAAAGCACCTTATCTATGTTATCTTATTTTACTACGGCATCTCTTTGAAGTGTACAGAATTTCTATCTTATTTTAAGGTTCAGAAATTTTAAATAATTTGGGGAAAGATGAATGACTTTTAAGTTTCAAATTTAAGCACAATCTATTTAGCTCTTAAACCTGGGCTGTCAGCTTCCATGCTAGATTGCCTCAAGGTTGCCATAATTTATGTGCTATAATAGTCAATAGTCTGCAGAGTGGAAAAAAGTAGGAGGGGATTGTTAGTGAAAGGGATGGATTCTGCTTGGTCCAGCTATCTGATGTGTTTCTATGTAGGTATCATAAATTTTAAAAACATTTTATTTTCTTGGGATCAAAAGAGTGTAATCAATAATAAATAAAAAGATAAACTGTGTTCTGTATGGTCACACACACATTTAATCAAACAACCATTGAGACATGAATGGCCAGTTATATTGCACTCATAGATGTGATGAGGCACGTTGATGTGACGAGTAGGAAGAACACACAAATCATCACTCACGCTGAAAGCACTGAAGAAAATATTCAAACCTCAAGCTGTAATATTGAAGGAGTCTCTCAGCAAAATACCAAATGAGATAAGAATGAAGCTGAATCACTGTACCCAAAAGAATTGGCTGATGTTTAGAAGGTGACACAAGAACAAGACCCAATTGAACTGAGGAAAGAAATACACATGCCACTGAAGGCACGGACAGCAGGAAAAAAATTCAAGAAATTTATGAGATATCAAATAAAATATTTCAACAAATAAAGGTCAAATCCAGTAGTGCTCATTCATCTCTGCTAACGTCTTTGGAAGAATGTTTCCATCTTGATCAGTAGAAGCTGTTCGTATTTGAGCATTTCCAAGTAAAGGTGATGCAACAGAATGCAGAAATTATAAAAAATCATAATTAATCCCACACATAAGTAAAATGTTCCTGAACATAACAGACAAGTGAATGGAGCAATTCATCAACAAGGTGTTTCACAAATTTAAGCCAGGTTTCAAGGAGAATGAAGAATAAGGGATTCCATTGCCAATTCTGCTGGATTTGGCAGAAAGTAAAGCATACTGGAAGGATGTTTTCATGCACTGTATTGACTTCTCAGAGCAGTACACTGTGAGGGTTGGAGCCACTATGGCTAGTGTGGCAAGAATGGGGACTCCAGAAATTAGTTGTTTTCATAAAGAGTCTATCCCTAACTAAATAGACAGTTGTTGGAAAACAGATAAACCAAAGAAAAGAAAATATTTTGCAGCTTAAAAGTAATGTGAGGAGATACTTGAGTGGAGGTCCAATGCCCATCTGTTGTCCTACTACTAACCCTATAAGTATACACATTAATCTCTTTTCTCATCCTCACTTATAAATATATGCCCCTATGTACATACCTGTATTTGAACCTCTATAAATGTTCATTATCCCCCAGTTCCTTCCCCTATTTCCATTTGCTTCCCTCTTGTCCCACTATCATGCTCACTCTCCACTTGGGTTTCAGTATTTTTTCTTTGTTACATTAGTCTTAATCAACCCCTATTGGCCTTCTCTCACCCACCTTGTCCCTGCATTTGTATCAATTGTTATTCCCTTTTTCCTGGACTGGTCGGCATTGGATCTCCACTCAAGTGTCTCAGTTCAAGAACACTTTGTTCTATTAAATTGGCATTCCAAGATGCTCACCTTTTCGACACGATCACTGAAGACAAATGTGTGCATAGGCAAAGGTGGTGAAGAAGTTGATGGTGCCCAGCTATCAAAAGATGGAGCATCTGGGGACTTAAAGACTTGAAAGTAAACAAGCAGCCATCTAGCTCAGAAGCAACAAAGCCCACATGGAAGAAGCACATTAGCATGTGGAATCATGAGGTGTCAAAGGGATGAGATACCAGGCTTCAAGAATTCAAAAGCACAACTTTGCATGCTCACTTTCCTGATATGATTCCTAAGGACAAATATGTGCATAAGCAAATGTGGTGAAGAAAGCTGATGGTGCCCGGCTACCAAAAGATATAGCATCTGGGGACTTAAAGGCTTGAGTAAACAAGCGGCCATTCAGCTCAGAAGCAATAAAGCCCACACGGAAGAAGCACACCAGCCTGTGTGACCATGAGGTGGTGAAGGGATCTGGTGTCAGGCATCAATGAGATAAAATTATATTATTATTAATGAGGGGGAGTACAGATTGGGGACCCAAAGCCCATCAATAGGTGAGGTGACATCCTTTTGCAGAGGGGTTACAAGGAGGAGATGAGCCAGTTAAGATACAGGGTAGGAGCTATGAAATATACAACCTTCCTCTAGTTCCCATGCTGCCTCCCACCCACTATCATGACCCCAATTCCACCACATAAATCCAGCTAGACCAGGAGATGTACAGTGAAGTTGGAAACATGGGAAACTTAGGATAGCTGATCCATCAAGACTAGAAATAGGAGTGGTAATACCAGGAGGGTGGAGGGATGGAGGAATAGAAATGGAGAACCAACTTCAGGGATCTACACGTAGCCTCCTCTCTGGAGCACAAACAACAGGGAAGTGAGTGTTGGGACACATTGTACAGGAAGTGAGTGTTGGGACACATTGTACAGTGTACAGGATGAAAAAATAATTTGTAAATTACTAAGGGTTCAAGAGGAAGGGGAGAAGGAAGAGTATTATAGGGAGCTGATAATGGGGGCCTGGAGGGAGGGAGAATGTTTTGAGAGTGATGATGGCAATGGGTGTGCAAAAGGGGCCTGCATACAACTGATATTGTTAGGGATTGTGATGGGAGTTGTATGGGCCCCCCAATAAAATAAGTCATTAAAAAAGGGGGGAGGAGGGGAAAGGGGAGTTTTTTTTTTCTTTAAAGAGGAGCTTGTACCAAGGGCTCAAGTGCAAAATGTTGGGAAATGTATGTGGAAACATGTGTGCAAATGTGCTTGATACAAATGATGTACTGAATGTTGTAGTAGCTGTAAGAGCACCCTATAAATTTTTTTAAAAAAGTAATGTGAGGGCTGTATCCTTTCATTACACTTATTCAATCTCTATTCTTAAAACAATGATCTGGGGGCTGAGCCCCGGTGGCGTAGTGGTTGTGCATGGGACTGCAGCCTCTGGAATGGAGGTTAAATTACAGCTCCACAGGAGCAAAAGTAGGCCTCCTACTCCCACCACCAGAGGGCAGTGATGCCCCCAACCAAAAAATTAATCTAAGAACTTAAACTGAAGGAAATTAAGTAAAGTGTATCAAGAAAATGCAACAAGTGACAGTGTCAAGGAGTCACTTGACCTGGATCTATAGACCCTGCCCCTGGAAGCAGTGGGGAAGCAATCAAGTCATATAATTTTAAGGGCAAATCTGCTCCCCGGGATCACTTTAAAATGTTCAACATCAAAGATATCACTTTGCGTCATCTCCTCTGCATGTAAAAGTAGGAAAATGCATAAGAAAAACCAATGAAGAGTTGATGTCTTTGAATTATGGTGCTGGTCAAGAATATTGAATACACCATGCTCTGTCAGAAGAACAAAGAAATCTGTCTTAGCAGAAGGGCAGGGAGAATCTGACATTGTGTTATATGATTTTCAGTTTCTCAGTATATGAAACCGAGGATTGATGAACCTATAAGGGCAACAAGTAAAATAAGGACTTCAAGAGAATGGCATATGATGAGGGAAGAGGTGGGTGGAGTAAAAGGGAGATGATTGGAGGAAGGAAGAGAATGCTTGGAAGTTGGTGGTGGTAGCAATTGTACACCACTGATTAATGTGATTGAACTATGGAATGACATGATGTACATATTAACTCCCAATTAATAATAACTATGTTTAAATAACTTCATAGAAGACATTGGTGAGCTTTTACTTCACAATGTTGAACATGTTATTAGGAGGGCCCGGTCTCTGGAGAAGGACCTCATGCAGAGGGTCAGCAGAGAAGAGAGACACTCTCAAAGAGATGGTTCAGCACAGAGACAAGGGGTGTGAAGTCACAATGCTGCTGCAGAGGATGTAGACTCAGGCAGCATTTTGTCCTAACGTGCAGTTTGCTGTGAGTTTGAAACAACCTCACTGAACCAACACGATGGCTCCTCAGGACAATTACAACCGTTAGAGAAACAAATCACCAACGACCACCCCCGGAGCCACTAACCTCCATCCTTTCCATTAGCAAGACTTCATGTCATTGCCCTTTCCTTGGTCTCTTTCTCCTTCTAAAAAATGCAAACAATTCTCATGATTTCACTCTGAATCCTGGCAACCAGTTGGGCTATATTGGACTGCTTCATAAGTTTTCCAAGGCTGTAAATGTTTGCACAAGCACACCTCCTCTTCTTTCTCCTGTGACACTCACTGTGCACCTTTCAGTACACAGCCGAGCGCCCGGGTGCATCCTCTCCTCTGGACGTGGAGAGATGTCTGCTGGTGATGCTGAGCTGCTGGCTCTGGTCACACGCTAGTTAAAAGTCAAGAAAAGGAGCCAAGCCCTTGGGTTGTGACTCACTCTTCTTTCCAGGTTGTTGATACAGTTTAGAAAGTCCATTTTCAGGATAAAATTTTAAACCCAAACAAGGGGAAAAACCCACCCCCTCAGGGACTTTGAAACAAGGTTCTTAGTTGAGCAAAGGGAGAAAAAAAAATCATTAGCCTGAGTTAGAAAAGCAAAATCCTTTTCTTGCTGCAGACATTTCTTCACATTTTTCTTTTGATAACCGCTAACAGAGCTCATTTGTACTGTTTTCTTTTATGTTCCCTGAGCTCATCCCATTCCTCCCTTTAACTATGGAAGATTTTTTCAGGTTTTAAAATCAAGCCTTGAGCTACTGAGGCCAAGAAGATTGATAACCAAGCAGGAAGCCTTATTAGCAGAGGCTGAAAACACCGAAAAGCCCCCAACATCTCAGTAAAGAAGATTTTAGTGTTCGTTTCTTCTCATGGCTATAAAGTTCTTCTATTTTATGGTGACTAAATTGGTGACTTGCTCCCTGAAGAAACTCCTCATTAGCATGAAGCTATACAGTATTAACAAAGGAATCATTCTTTCTTTGCAACAGGACACCTTGAACACGCTGCTCAATATCTTTTCTATTTGGACTTCCGAGTCCATTGAAGAAACTGTCTATCCAAATAGCCTTGGGAAGAAGGGGGAGAAGCAGACAGCACATAACAGCCAATGATGCGCTGAAGAATGGGCCACCCTGCTGCCTGACAAGTCTTACTGAGAGCTGCATCTGAAACTCACCTTGGCACCATGAGCTTCACAAGACTCTAGTGACAGAAATGCTTGCAGAATTCCAAAATATTTCTCTTTTGAGCAAAGTTTATTTATATCTGTCCTGAATTGTCTGAAGACATATGTAAAGCTGACCCAATGACTATGAAAAGACACTAATTTAAGATACATTTGGTGTCTGTATGTGTAGCATTTTATCGGCTCAACAAAAAAGTCACCTTCAATGTAATTGCAATCATTTGCTTTTCAAATTTTCCAAAGCTCTTGTCCTAGACACGGCAGAAACACAAAGATGACCAGACACATTTGAGATGGACCCAACACATTGTAAAAGAGCAGTGATGAAATTTTCTCTGAACACTTGCTTATTAATGTTCAAGTTCTAAAATGGTAGCAAAATGCTCTGTTGCAGAAAACTGTATTATAAATGAATAGATTATTCAGCACAGTATGTCTTACACCGAACTCTCTCTGTCCCTAATGTATGCAAAAGGCCTATAAATGCACCCTCCTGTGAAAACAAACATACACCAGGGTAGATTGCCAACGTTGCATTTGCAACAGATTGCTTTGGAGGCTCCAGTGAAATACTTGGCTAGAAAATTTAATGAACATTATCAGCAAGACATATATTTTCAGAAAATTGTAGATTCTCATTCCTCAAATATGTAATGGGGGTTGTTAAAATGTCCCAGGTTCAGAATAGCGACCAGGGCTTCCATCTCCAAGTTGCATGATTTACCTCCAGGATTGAGACAGGCAACAAAAAATAGCTAATAAGGCCGGCATCTCACCCAGACATTCAAAACAAACAAACATATTAAAAATGCTGTGAAATCAATTCTGACTCTCAGGATCCTATGCAGGTCAGGATAGATCTTTGCATTGTAAGGTTTACAATGGCTGCCTATTAAGTAGACTCTAATGGACTGGATTGTACACTGCTCCTGGAAATATGTATCACATTAACTAGACTATGACTCTAAGTATCCCCATTCTCCATTCTCTAATCTGATATGATGATACTGTGTGCTTTGATGCCTACCACTTGGGATAAATGTGAGGTGGGATTAGAGGCAGGTTTGTTAAATGCAATCAATAGGATTCGGTTGTATGTTGAGTCAATCTTTTTTGAGATGTTAAGGGGATTAAATTATGAATAACTGTCAGAGGAACCCACTGTCAATAAGAAAGAAGAGTTAGGAGCAGAGCACGTCCTTAGGACCTGGTGTCTTCGTTCTGGGAACCTCCTAGAACCAGGACACAGGCAGAGAAACACTCCCCCATTGAGCCAGAGCTCTCAATCTGAACTAGAAACCTCGTAAATGGTGAAAGAATGCATGCTTGTTTATTAAATACTGATCAACATTTAACAAACATATTCTGCTAATATTCTCATAGCCACAGCACTAAATAAGACAAAATCATCAGGACTTTCTCCCCAAGAGCTTCTGGTTGGACAGCTAAAGCCATGCACCATTTGGACCACCTTTCAAGACCCTGCTTTGTTCTTTGACAATGAAACTCACACTGAGTTGATCCCGACACCCTCCAACCTATAGGACAGAGTTGAGGTGCTTCCAAGGCTGTAACTATAAACCAGTGTAGAAAACCTCATCTGGGGGCTTTGAACTGCTGATCTTGAGTTAGCAGCTGTGTTAGTCCAGATAGACTAGAGAAACAAATTTCAGAGACACTCATATAGGTATAAGGAAAGGATTTATATACAAAAGAAATGTAACCCAAGAAGGCATCCCAATCCAGTCCAGTGCAAAGTCATAAGTCCAATAATAACCCATATGCCCGAAGTGAGTCTAAAGTCTGCTTCTGACTCAGGAAGTCACAGGTCAGTGGGTTCAGAATTCTGGCGCTGGCAGGGGTCTCCCCATGGTTCCTCGCTTCCAGGGCTCAGGTCCATCAACAGCATGCTACTCCAGCTTCAGAGGTCTGTCTTCATCAGGGCAAAGCCGAGTGGTCTCTCCACTGGCTCCTCCAACTTCTCTGACGCTGCCAGCTTGTCTGTGATTAATTGTCTCTGAAACTAACTCCCAACAACTGGGGAAGATAGCGTCTCATCTTCACGAGGGAAATACCGCGAGATTTCCCAGGAGTCTCAGGTGAAAGCCATGCCCACACAGAGGCCTCATCAGCTACTCAATGGCTTTCTCCTGATTAACAGGCCAGATTCCACCCCTATATCTCAATTATAAAATTAACATAAGCACATGACCGCCACAGCAGCCCAGTGCAGAGCCCACAATTCCACCAGATGGCCTGATTAGCTCTTATGAAACCTCGTATGAAAACCAACATTTATGGATTTGTTTGGTTTTCAGCTTTTCAAGATGTGAGTGTTTAGACACATAACCATATCTGAGATACCTTTAGGATAAGCAGTGGAAGCCCTGCCTGAACTGTGCTACCATAAATATCTTTCCACCCAGCTCCTCTGGCCTACACTGTACTGGTCAGTGATCTGTAAAAGAAAATAACCCCAGTTTAGAAAGAAGAGTTTTAATAAAAGTCGTTTACAATGTATTCTGGTAATAAAACAGTAAGTTATCACTAATCAAGAGAAATGTCAATGAGAGATCATTGTTCTTATTGTGTCTACCACTCTTTCTCTAAAAATTAGGGCTTGTTTTCTAATCACAGATGTTAAGAGCAGGCCATGAAGACAGCCACACCTGCTCACACCCTCCTATACCAATGATCAGAATGACCCTGTCTTTCGTTTAAACAGGGTGAACCCCTGGCCTATTTCTTCAAATAAGAGAACAAATATTTATTTGTTGTGAAATTCAAATAAAATTGATGCACACTAAGCAGGATGCAGTATTCTCCATAAAAGGAGCCTGATATTACTAACCACCACCAGTCCCCCAGATGATCATGGTGTGGTTGCTTGCAGGTGGCTATGATACTAATTGCTATGCCATGGACTTCTCAAATGGCAGCCAGGTCACCCGTGGTGACCGGCTTCATGAGAACTCACATGATGAGAAAGAGTAAATAAAACATGCTTGCAATGTTTGTTACCTTCTGAAAGTTAACAAACCCCTATGAATTACAGAGCATCATCCCAATTGTGCGGTGCTCACAAGAAAAGTCATGGTTCGTACACTCTGAGTGGGAGTGGGGCAGTAAGGGCATGGAAAGCACTGAATGATGTGGGTTAAGCTGCTAGGCCCAACAGTGGACTTAAAGATGCCAAGGATCATGGAGGTGGGGCAATACCAGGCAACTTACTTTTTGCAGTACACCAGGTCAAGGAGCTATGTTTACATGCTTCATCACTCACTGACCACAAGGTCCCCAGTTCAACATAGAAGCAAGATGAAGAATTGGGCACTGGTGAAGGATTCTAGCCTAGGAAACACACAGAGGCATTTCTGTTGGATCCTAAAAGGTCCTTGACCTGAATCAGAATCAAAAGCATTGAGTTGAGTTTTCTTTTTGAAATAATTTTATTTTATTGGAGGCACTTACAGCTCTTATCACAACCCATACATATGTCCACTGTGTCAAGCACATGGGTACATATGGTACTATCATCCTTTTGAAAACATTTTCTTTGTACTTAAGGCCCTGGTATCAACTTGTCACTTTCTCTTTTTTTACACAAGGTCACCATGAATTGGAGTCAATCTAAAAACATAGGGTTCCTCCTTCCCTTCCTGACTGCCATCAAGCCAATTTGACACACAGCAGTCCTGTAAGACAAACCAAAATTTTACCTGTGGGATTTTGAGGCTGAGGATCTTCAAAGACTAGAAAACCTCTTTCTTCAGTAGTGTGGCCAGAGCTTTTGAACTGCTGACCTTCCAGTTAGCCTTTGCCACTAGGGCTACTTATTGCTACACTGGTTGAAGTAACCTGTGAGACTTCCTAAACTTGATGTCAAGTACACACATTTCCATATACTACAAAAATCCCACGGAAGGATATGAAAATATGGAAGGTGCGTATCAGTGAAGTCTTCAGCAGAAGCACTGATACAGTGGACTCGCCTCCAAGTATGGGACTGTGCTTCCATGTGGACCCTGACAGTGACAGATTCCCTGGATTAGTTTCAGGGGGACATAGAGCATCAGGCACCTCATCCCCTCTTCCCCAAAGCGAAGATGTATCTTCTAAAAGATTTCCACAAGCACTGCAGCTCATTGGAGACAGAATCCTGTTCTCTCTTTGGTTAATAAAATGTACTATTTTAGAAATGAATATTCTGTTCTAAGATAGTTTTAAATTTTGAGATGGGGAAACACTCTGAGATAAACATTACTGTAGGGTATATAAACTGTGTATCAAGGATTATCTCCCTTTTTGACTGTGGAGTTGGATGTTATTATATTCCTTCTAGGCACTTTTTTGTATTTATTAATGCTTACTAAAATATTAATCACAAGGAAAATAGAGGTTTGGGTCAGAAGAGATGTTTTTGAGTATACCCCCCATCCTGAACAAATTGAACTCATTGTGCACTTTATTTGGCTCCATATTAATGAAGGAGCTTTGGTTGTTAATGATCCCTTGTTTTTGTAGTGATTAGCTGTTAAGATGTGAGCTGCAAAGTAAGCAGTTCAGTGCCCCCAGCAGCTTTTTGGGAGAAAGATGACACTTTCTATTCCCATATTTCTTTTTTCAGTGAGACGTAGAGAGAGACAATTCCACCCTGTCCTATAGGTGACTACGAATGTGAGCTTACACATGGGAGTTAGTTTGTAATACATGGACAATTACAAAAAAACCCCTGTATTTCTAGCAAAGATAGAGCATGGGATCAGATTGTGGGGGCTCAATTATGAATGTCCACAGGGCCCCAACTGTGCAGAGCTTCATAAATTGAGTGACCTGTTATTTGATTGAACGGGACACTGAAAACATGACATGAGATCTTGTTAACAATTTTGTCAGAGCAACCGGTGCTGAATTCATGTGTTCTCAGAATTCAGCTGTCTTCCTATCTATAAGCAATTCCTAGGATTTCCATTTTTGCTCAAGTAAGATATGAAGCTAATGGAAAGTGTTATGGCAAGAGATGATGTCTTCTGCCTTGTGAGCTAAAAATGAACTTTCATGAAGAAAATAGATATGCATTTTCTATAAAATAAATTATAAATTACATAGCTCCACTCTCTAATCAATGTTGGGGTAAAAGATAGATGTATCCTAGAGATAGTGTAAGAGAAATAAAAACACACATGCATGAGTATGCGGACATGGTGAGCAAGGAATACCCAATCTCAATAATTGTTTAAATAAACATTGTCATTCATTAATACTTTAAGGAAAATATTGCAAATACTTGAAAAACTTTGAAGTACGCTAGCATAGAACTCTTTAGATCTCAGCCAAGCCTTTTTTTCCCCCTTCTGGTCTAGAAATCTGGCAAAGTCTAGAAATAGGTAAAATTTTAGCCTATTCCAACTAAAATTCATCACAAGAAAAATGTAAGAAATAAGAGGAAATGAATTATTGAGGTGGAAATAGCTATGAATAGTAATTATAAATTGTGGTTGTTATGGTGTATAGCAGCTGTTGTCAACCTGTGGGTCACTACCCCTTTGGGGGTAAAACAACCCTTTCAAATGGGTCACCTATAACCACTGGAAAACACACATTTCTGATGGCCTTAGGGATGGAGACACCACTTCTGTAATTATCTTTGGGTGGGTCTGCCCACATTCGGAGTAAAGACTGTTACCCATGCCACACCATGCTTCAAGAAAAAATTCTTTTATTTGTCATTAGAAATAAGTATCTCATAATACATAATTGCATATTATTTTGTGATTAATCACTATGCTTTAATTATGTTCAATTTGTAACAGTGAAAATATATCTTGCATATCATATATTTACATTATGATTCAGAACAGTGACAGAATCACTGTTATGAAGTAGCAATGTAAATAATGCCATGATTGGGGTCACCACAACACGAAGAACTATATGAAAGGGGTACAGCATTAGGAAGATTGAGAACCACTGGTCTATAGGAAACAGCATTGATTCCTCACAACTAATTTCATCCTTCATTTTTGCTTTTGAGCAGCTTAACCTGCTCATGAGGCATAACTAAGATTTAGCAGACCCAGGATTTGAACAAGACTCTGTTTTCAAAGATGGTGCTGTGTGCCACACAGCTATCTGAAGAAAGCATTGATTCAATCCAATGTTATCACCTGTCTATTTTACTTTGCATATTAATGTGTAAGATGTAGAAGGAAATGATGTATTTATTGTTCTACTTTGGAAAATTGGATCTATTTTTTCCACTGAGAAAGAGAATTCCCATGAGATAGAAATGTCAATCATCTTAATTATGTCCCTCTGCCAGACATTGTTGATTGGTTCTCATAGTCAATTCGCTCTCCAAGGGCCCCAGGGTTGAGAAGAACTGGAAGATGGGGATCAGCATTTACCTCCCATCAATGGGCCTCTAGTCCAGAGTTCAGCAATGAGAGACACATAAGCTTTCAGCATCTGGACTTGATATAGAGGTGGAATATGGGCTCACTTCCTATGGCAGTCTGTGTTCTTCTCAGGGTAGATGGGTCTCAATTCTCTAGCAGTCTCAATGACATGTGTATTAGACAAAATAGAGTTCAAAACTCCCCAAAGTAATAACAAAGAGTTATTTCAACTCTTACTTGACTTTTTCCCCTCTTGGTGACTATAAGAAATAAATCTTAGGAAAAGGGAAACTGTGCACCATAGTTTAGTCTACTGCACAAATGGATGGCCCTGAGTATCCACCTTGGAACAGATGTGGTGATGATAAAAGACTACTGAATTAAGTGAGATAATGAAAATAGAAAATAAGAATGATCCACTAAGATTTTGCTTCTCTGATAGCTGTTATTTTGACAAAGGATATTTTGTGGTTTAAGATACATTTAAAATTATTAAAGGAACATATCTTATTATATAAAATGTATCTTTGATAACTCAAATATCCCCAAAATTAAGTAACTGAATTTATGTGAAGAGCTACTTCCTTATTAGGATAAAAAACTTTAAAAATTTTCCCACTAAAATCCATGCAGAATTTAATGAAAATCATGTCTATGGGAGAACTGAGAAGTTGATATTTATATTTACTCTCAGTCCAATTAACACATCAGTATCAGTCTTTGTAAGATGTAGGTCTAATGATGCTACCCTGGACTTGAGTATATCTTATGACTCCCTCACGATCTACTTCATCGAGTTCTAGTGTCTGATGAAAAGATGGAAGATATTCTATGCTGTAACCCAACCTCTGAATCATCTCTCATTACTACTCTACATGGAGATTCTCCTTCAAGCAAAATAATCTTGGTATTCTAAAACATGCTTCTCTTAAAGCCCTGACCCTCTAGATAGATTCTCTTTAACTGTTGCTGTGATTAGGTGCCCTTGAGTCCTTTTTCATCTGTGGTGACCTCATATGGAATAACCCCTCCCAGTGTCATCAGCTGTAGTATCATGGACCCACATTGTCAGGTCTTCGCGGTGTAGACACCCTGTGCAGATGCTAAATGCCAATCTTTCTCTTGGCAGCAGAGTGTGTAATCGGTACACAACAGGAGCCTTTTCTGTGTTTGTTGTCATCTTCTTGCAAGTCAAAATGATTTACATGAGATATTATCTTTAATACTATCTTTTACACATAGCCATTCCCAATTCCTATGCTGCATGCCCTCCCCCAAGAAACTATGGCTTCATTCTCTTTGTGACCCCCATCTTTGAGTCTCTGCATTAAATAAGACTTGATATCCATGAAAAGTCATGATAGTACTTGTGATAACAATTAGGATATAATTATGCTCACAGTTTTGAGTTTATGTTACTCTGAATATTATTAGTTAGGGGGAAAAACCTTGAAAAATAATAGTGGGATGAAGGCAGGTATGAGAAATTTGAGTTAAAGAAGAAATTGAGAAATTAGGTAATTGATACACACCAAGAAAGAAAAAGTGAACAACCTGGAGAAGAAAAACTTATTTAACCCATAAGGTTCAAGCCAAGGTGGAGTAGGTCTATTTCTTAGACCCTCCTTCTAACTACTAAAAGCTCTGGAGTTAATACAACCAACCATTGTATCTGAAGACAGCAGAGAGTAGGTGGAATTCCTAAAGACTTTGGAACTGAATGCATGGCACAGTGATGTTCCCTGGGTTTTTTAATCTCCCTGTAATATGCCTGAGAAGAAAAAAGGCAAATGAGATGGTGTGAGGTGGACATACACTTTCCCCCCACTCCATTGCAAAGGGGCCCAATAGAAATTTGAGGCTACACTTGAACCCAATCTGAGGTAATATGAATCAGCACTTCACTTTCTCCAGGGCACGCGTGGCTATGTGCTACAGCACAGTGCTGCATCAGCCCTGCCGAGACCTAACCACAGGGCTTGTCTGCTGAAAAGAATAAAGTAGACCCCCGAATCTCACAGGAAACAGAATGAAAGTCATTCCATATACAAGATCCAAAACTATCACAAATTGAATGAGAAAAGACCATCAACAGATGCAAACCCAGAGATAGCTAAAATGGTGGGATTATCTCACAATGATTCCAAGGAAGATGAGCAAGAGTCTACACACAATTGGGAACACCCTTGAAACAAATTAAAGACTAGAAAGTCCCAGCAAAGAGACAGAATATATAAAATATAACTGAAGGGTTCAACCAGGAAAAGAATGCCTTGAAATTGATTGTAGTAGCAATTGTACAATACTGCTTGATGTGATTAAATTATGGAGCAATGTGATATCTGTATTAACTCTAAATAAAATGGTTTTGAGGAAAAACATATAACCAAAGATAAAATATAACCAAACCCACGTGGAAATCTCACTGGACAGACTTGAGAGCAGACTGGAGATGACAGAAGAAAGTGTGAGCTCAGAAGAAAATCAATAGAAACAAGTCAATCTGAACAGAACAAAAATCAGAATAGTCATGTTGTATTGTGTTTCTCTTTTTTCAGTAAGTGCCATTTTCTGAAGATCTGCCTAAGATTCTGGATCCTAACTGCTGTTCCATCCCCAGTAAGTTGATTCACACCTTTCATCCAGCCCCTTGTCCAGTCAGAAGCAATGCTGGACACTACCACAATTCATATCATAATGAATTTTCACACCAGTGTAAGCATAGACATTTAAAAACATTTCCTCAGGGTAAGGGCACTTTGTAGAACATATGAGGCTCACTTATACTCACCTTTAATTACAATGCCTGGGTTCAGGGTGTTACCCAGGATGGTTGGTGATTCCCGTAAGCAGAGCCAGTAGAGAGGCTGTACCTGTTGTTATAATCCTGTATGATTCCAAGTAGGTAGCTTTGTCAAAATGTTCATGTTTTCTTACTTTCAAAGGGCAAAATGCATCTCATTCTTTGTCGTTTCCCTGGAGCATCTGCAATAACCAATGAGTTCGAGTTTGAGGACATGTTTCCTTGTTAATAATATTGAGGATTTGTTAGGTTTGTCAAATGGGTAATCCCTCAGTTCTTGGATTCCCAAGATGAAAGAATTCATGCTGAAGCACATTCTGGGTTGTTGTTTTTAGTTTTTTTTTTTGTTTGTTTTGTTTTGTTTTTTAATGAAGGACTGGACAAATGTCAGGTTTTACAGTTTCAAAGGGGTTCACCACTGGGCACAGGCAACCCCTTGGAAAAGAGAACCCATGCACGTGTGCAGAACCTGCAGTGGCTGAGGACAAGCGGTCAAGGGACTTAGGGCCAAGAAGGCAGAGAGGCTAAAGAGCTGAGGGGCCAGAGCACAGGCCAAGAAAGTTACGGGTCCTGTCAAGTAGGCCTGGAGTGGGTGCAATTGGGTGTCAAGCAGGTTCAGAGTGGCCCCTGAGGGGGCAAGCTCTGGCGAAAGTGTGGGCCCTTACCAGCCAACCTACCACTGACCAGGAGCAGGGTACGAGAGAGCTAGGCCTTCCCAGTGCCAAGATATTTCAAATCTCTGGCTGGGGAGGCTTGGTTGATGGTATTGGTCAAAACACATTGGCTACATTAAGCCCACAAGGGTGATGTCATGAGCCTCAGGCCTAGTTTGGACCATCCATGTGTCTTCCCCCACCTGGTTTGGGGACTTGAATATAAGCTTGCTCAGTTTATGGTCTTCATCAGTGCCCACTGGTTGGCTAATCTCTTTCCAACCTCCTTCATGGGATTTTTGCAGGCATGAGAGGGACAACTCCTATATATAAAATTTTTATTTTAAACTCACAAAATCTAGGAGTTAATAGTTAGTGCTCTCTAATCTGGATTACCTTGACTGGCCCAGTGATGTTTGTCTATGTTCCTAATAGAATTGCTCTTCGGTGTGTTTATTTGCATGATTCTCCTGCACATTATCCACATTTTGTCAGATAAATACTATAAACATTTTCTTTCTTGTTTCCCTATTTTAACTTGGTTCAGATATTCTTTATTGAGAAGAAATCCTCATTACTTATATACTTAATTCCCATTGCTATTTTTGCAATAGGATTATTGTGCAAGACATTTCATTTAGTGTCTTTCTCAAATTCTAAGTAGGGGGTATAGAGAAAGCATATTTAAAACAGCTTTTCTGTAATGCATCTACTTCTTATAAAAAGGGGGATCTCCCTGGAACAAAGAGAAGAAAGCCAGGTCCCTGTCCAAATGCTTTTGAAGATGCACATCAGAGTAAAATGATTAATGATGCTTGCATAAAGAGAAATAATTTATCCTTTGAATCTTCTTAGCAACATATACCTAGTTAAGGAATACTTATAATAACAAAACCGGGATCTATGGATTTTTGAGGCAAGGCTCCCTGGAAAATGTCATATGAGTTATATATGTCTCTGGGGTATGAAAAGTAACTTAAATACTGCCTGCCGTGTGAGGTAATGGTCCATTAAGCCCTGCTTAGAGAGCTCATCTATTATTCTGAACTAGAGCATATCTGGTATGGAAATGAAGGACCCAGGGAGCCACATGGGATTTCCCAGAATTCCCTAGGCCTCATCAGTGCCTCTTGATCACATCAGCCTTATAGGAGAATTTGAGACTTTTCCACATGAATCTGAGTTAACAAGATGATACTCTATGTTAGCCTATAAATTAAACTTTCCATATTCCCTGTACTAATTGCACACAGTGACGTATTCTAATTGCATCTTTAATCCATTTGGAATGAGCCTTGATGGCTCAACCAGTAAGGACTTCACTAAAGGCTGGTGGTTCAAGTCCAAGGAAAGAGTCCACAGCCAAAAGAATCATGATTGTTCTCCTTTGGGGACAAAGAAACCATCAACCAACAACTGTAAGGTTGTTCTCTTCTATCCCCTACTATCACACAGTCCAACAGGACACAAAGGCACCCAAAATCCAGTCATCAATGTTGATTTTAAGCTTCTTTGAGGAGAATTTTAGATGGTTCATTTTTTTCAAAATGGTGGGCCATTTTCCACAATACCATGTTGTAGCCTATCAGTATTTTCTCCATTGATGTGTAGTGTCCATTTTTTGCCACACCTGGAAATTAAGATTGAACTAACTTAAAAAAACGATTGTATTAACTCTTCTTCTAATTTATAGAGCAGCTTATTAAATATAAGAATGAATTTTTCCTTGTATACCAGGAAGAAAACCCTTTTGCTGAAATTTTAACTTCTGTGACACTTATCATTCACTCTAAAACCTTTATGTCTTCTTACATGTAGTCAACCTTTACACAAAATGAGGCTCAACTGGGTCTATTTAGATGTGGATATCTTTTAATGGCAGTGAAATGACCAGTTAGTCTTCCCACTAACTCATATGTCTCAGTAAAACATGACTTCTCTCTCTTCTCCCATACTTGGTTGTGTTGTGTGCAACACCGAGAGACTTGAATGACACCTATAGCAAATCCATCAATGGCGCTGGCAGTGTGCTCAAGAAGCAAAGCACAGTCAGGACATGACTAGGACAGTTGAATTGCTGGATTGAGACCTGTTACTGTTGTTCTAATCATTTGAAGATCAATTAATCAAAATAAAGATCTTTATTACAACATAAAATGAAATTGGGCAAGTCCTTCCTTCATCTGGGCCACTAGGCCCAGAAATCTTGAGCATTTGTGAATTTGATGCCATTCTTAGCTTTAATACTACAGTCTCTATTAAATACTTTTAGGTTAGCCTGATGACTAACTGATGACATTTTTCCAATTTTCTTCTTATTGAAAATTATTTTTGTCTTTATGGCTCTTTTGGATTTTGAAATAAATTTTAGAAGCAACTTCTTAAATTCTAGAATTAAGGATAAGTTTGAATTAGGATAATATTTACCCTCTAGCTGAGAAGTGTTCACATCTTCATAATGCTTAGTATCTGATTTCACCATATGCTAGTATAAATTTATTTAGGTTTTCTCCATACATGACCTACTTTCCATTTATGAATTTTTCCTAGCTTTTATTACATGCATCATTCATAGTATGTATTTTGACACTCCTTCGAAGGATCTGCTAAAACTTCATCTTCGAACTCTCATTGTATGCAAAGGGAAGTGATTTTCCCACATTAATTTTGTATCCAGAGATTTTATAATTCATAATGAAAGTCAAACTTTAATCAATAAAATATAATTATGACTAGAAAAATTAATAAAATCATTTAAGAACTGAGCATATTTTTAATAAAGTAAAAGAATTTATGATCATCAAAAACAGCTGAAAAGGGCTGAGCCCTGGTGGTGTAGTGGCTGTTTGTGGGACTGTGGCCCACTGAGATGGCAGTTCAAATCCAGCAGCAGCTGTCCAGGAACAAGGCTGGGCCTCGTACTCCCACCAGAAGGCAGTGATGCCCCCCCTAAATAAAACAGCTGAAAATAGACAAACAACTGTATATTTTTAAAAGGAAAAAGTGTTAATGCAGGTAATTAAAATGGATACATTTTCGAAACATTCAAAAGATAATTGATTCTTTAACAGCACAGGACTGAGCCACCATTCCTCCAACCAGGTGAAAATTTCCCTGGAATTTTTGACTCATCCAAAACATAAGAGCTTACTGTTGACTAACAGCCTTACCTATAGTGTAAATCGTCAATTAGCACAACTGTTACCTATTATGTACTGTCCTGGAAACTCGCTGGCCCACTCTGCCCTGTAGACTCATTGTAAGTCAGACTCTACTTGGCAGCACTGCATATATAGCACCTTCATAACAGTTGCATCTTCCACAGTTAGATAAGTCATAAAGACAGAGGTAAGTTTACATCAGCGTGTGGCTTTCTGTTTCTCATGGAAGTGATGTTGTGGTTCCACATTTTCTCTAGAAATTTCATAGCAGAAAACATTTAATCAAACTCTTATCAGCATTTAGATGACATGAGAATCCCTGGAGGCCAGAAGATCCTATCAGCTTCAGCACATCTCCCCCAGTGTTCATCATCTGTCCCAAATCCCCATTGGTCATTCTCTTAGACTCCAAAAAAGAGGATCTAGAGTAGTGGTTCTCAATCTGGGGTCACCGGTGCCTTGGGGGTTGAATGACCCTTTCACAGGGGTCACCTGATCCATAACAGTAGCAAAATTACAGCTATGAAGTAGCAGTGGAAATAATTTTATGATTAAGGGTCACCACAACATGGGGAACTATACTAAAGGGTCAAGGTATTAGGAGGGCTGAGAAATACCTATTCTTTGTTTCTTGGTCCCTTTTTACCCTTAGATTTTGTTATTTGAAGTTTATTTAGAGGTTTTCCTATGAAGCATGTACTGGTTCATAAAGGCTGACAGTTGTAGAAAAAAACTAAGTCTTCGTCATAATACACTTTGTCTGAAGACATAACTTTGGAAAGTCAATTGGTACTTGACAACAATGATGAGAGAGTGACTACTAAATAGAAAATGAGGGTATGAGAAATGAAAAATGGATGCATATGAAGATGCAAAGGGTTAAAATAAATAGTTCTGAACTCTCATTCAACATATCCTTCAAATGGCACGTACAAAGCAAATGTGTGTAGAATTGTGCATCATAGGGTTTTCAATGGTTGATTTTATGAAGTAAACTGACAGCTCTTTGTTCCAAGATACTTATCAGTGAGCTTGAACCTCCATCCAAGTTTGCCAAGCATGTGAGTCACTTGTGGAACCAGCTACTCTAAAGAACTCATAGTGCTCTTCATTTCATGAACAATAACAAGCACATTCTATGAGAATCCTTGAAGAATCATGTTGGCAGAGTGAGACCCTCACTCCCGCAGTTCAAAACTACCTGCTGCTCCATATAAGACAGAGAAATGTTGTATTTTTGTAAGGAATTCTCATCTCAGAATCCCACAGGGCACTTCTGCCTTGTCCTGTAGGGTTTCTTTGAGTCAGAATCAACTTCATGGACAGGGAGTTTGGTTGTATTTTATGGGAATCTCTACCAACAGCTCTCAGGAAGAATTAATATACTTTTTTGACTTGATGGATAGATAGCATGACTCATATCTACGAACATTCTCAGGTGGAAATTTCACAGAGATAAACTCTATGTACCTGTCAAAAGAGTAGTGTCACATCTGTGCTACCACTACCATTGTGTACGTCTACAGCATGGCTTCCCAAAGTGGGTGCCAGCGCCCCCGGGTGGTGTGTGGAATGATCTAAGGGCATTGTAAGATCAGATACCTACACTTTATCCCGGGTTCTGGGCTGGAGTAGAAAAGATTTTCATTGTTAGGGAGGTAATGGGGAATTTTTTTTTAAGAGGACAGAAGACCATATAAGTTTGTGAACCTCTTGTCTACAGCATCTTAGGGCTACGACTTAGCCTCACTTGGGCGCCTGTTTCCAAGGACAGTTTTAGGGTTATAGTGTGAAAGTTCCTTAAGATCTACTGTGATAATGGTATGCTTTCAGGTGTTCTTGACAATAAGTAGTGGAAAGAGCCCTGTGTGTGCTCTCTCTGTGAGCAGTAAGTTATAAACCCCATGTGCTCTTGGTGATCACTGACTAGAGGGCATGGGCAGGTTGTCTATGGTGGAGGATTTAGTTTAAATGAATTTTGAGAACATTAAATTACATTTTAAGGGCCCTCCATTATGGGTGAGGTGCCATCGTTGTAAGGAATTTATTCAATAACTCGGTTAATCTTCACAAGAAGTCAATGAAAACATCTTTAAACCTTAAGCCAAAAAGACCCCTAGAATCTTCTAAAATCAAATGGTAATTCCGTCTGAATCATTGTGTTTTCAAAATCTATGTATATGGAATCAAATTGACAACAGCACCCGGGACAATTCCTTAAAAAAACAAGGGATTGTGCATTTATGTGAATAGGGAGAGAACCACTGAGTGTGTGTATTGGGGTGAGAATGCTTGTATAAGACAAAGAATGTGAGTAATGTCACTGAATTTTGTTTGTGGAAACTGTTGGATTATTTTGCTGTGTGTTCTCAAAAAAAAGGTAGATAGGTAGGTAGGAAGGAGGGTAGGTAGAGATAGAGATGATACAGAGATAATAGATAGCTAGATAGAAAGATAGATACATTGTGTTTTGCTTTTAAGTCTGAAATAAGTAATATAAAAACCATGGCCTGCTAGTCAATTGCAACTCAAAGGTACCCTATAGCCTTGAGTGTAATTCTCCAAAGACTTGCTCAGACTTTATGAAAGTAAACTTCCTTTCTCTCTCTTCAAGTGTGGCTGGTGTTTTCCAACAACTGACCATGTGGTAGCAACCCAATGCCTACACCACAAGGTCCTCATAGTTTCTGGTGAGATACAATGAGGAAGTAGACACAAAGACAGTTTAGGGGACTTCTCTGAGCTAAAGACCCCAGGTTTCTCGGCTCCAGAATCTGTCCCCTGGGCACAGCACAAGCAGAGAGAAGCACAGCAGGTTTCTGCGTCTCTGTGTGACTCTGTTTCGACAATGAGGAGGAAAGCTCTAGAGACGGACAGTGTGCCAGGAACAATGAGCATTTTGTATTGTTTTGTTCACATTTCATTGAGCTGACAGCATCAAAAATATAAATTTAAGGATAATCTACTGACTATATATATTATATTCAGGGTCTACTTTTAGTCTTATCTTGATGCACTTTATGATGTAAACACTGTCTCTTAGGAAGGCACCTAATAGAAAATGTGCAAGGACTGGGGAAAATAAATGTTTGGAAATAGGAATTATAAACTGACAAATTTAAATCACTGCCGTTCTTGATCAAACAGCGCTGGGCTAACCTAATGAAAATTTTAAAGAAATGAAAAAGTTGAAAAAGGAGGATTCCCAAAGGGCTTTCTCAATACTTATTCCATCTTCAAAAGAATATATATTTTTTTCTAAATGAAGTTTATTCTCATACATTTCATCATTCAAACTCTGATCAGGTCCATGAGGAAATAGAATATGAATATATATTTATGTGTATTGAGTTTGTTTTATTGGGTATATATACATACATATTTATATACTTATATAATTTCTGCTTTTGTTTCAAATATTCTTACATTTCTCAATATCATGTTGACATTAAAGTGTATTCATTTTTATTATGATTTGCATTTCATTGTATTCAAATATTTATTTGTGTATTTATTGCTCATATAGCTATAAATGTTTGTTAAGGATCTGGGGCATTTTCTTATTTGTTCTCATGTATTTTCCAAATAATTTGGAGTCTAGCTTATATAAGGCTTTGTAACAAGATACTCTAGCTGAGCCCTCTGCCCCTTTTTCTACACTTCTTCCAAAACTTGCAATCATTTATTAATCAAACAAAAGCATGAAAAGGAAATTCTTAGGAGTGGCACATGTTGTCTCCATAAGCTGAAGATGCCAATAAAGTGGTTTCCTCTATCTTGATGGCAAAAATCCTGAAGCATGCCAACTTCCCCTTTATTTAGAGGAAAGACCACACACACACACACACACACACACACACATACACATATGGCCTTGACTATCAGATCCCCATAAATTTGACTACACCGTTGTCCTGAATGCTTATGGACATTATGTTCCATTTGTGACGCACCTGTGGCTTGAAAAAGCATTCATGATATTTGTTGTTTTCTGTTTATCATATGTAATTAACTTGCTCCCAACACTAGAATATTCCAGCAAGACTTTCTTTATAATGTCAATATGAGAGCCGACCCTTGTGAAAGTATGAAAAAATAGCATCATCTTGGAAATGTACAGTTATTTTAGTCATTCATTAGCAAATGTGTTTTGCTCCTCACTGATAGTGGAAAGGGGAGCAGTTGGTTGGCAGATACACACCAACAGATCAAGAGTCTCTGGTGATTTCAAGACAAGTTGACCATGAGTCAAAGACCAGTCTATAACAGACAGTCTGTGTAACTACTTGAAGAGAACGTTGAGAAGGTCACTGCTGATCGGAAATAAAACCTCCTTGCCATCCAGTCGGTGCTGCCTCATGGCTACCTCTGAGCCTGGAATGTTGCTGCTGGGGTTCCCCATTGTGGACCATTCAGATTTCAGTCCAGTTCATAACCACCCCACCAATGGACACTTCTGAGAGGGACTAACCTCCTCATAAAAGATTCAAGAGGTTAAAATAGGATTCTTTTATTTAATGTGTCCTGAGAACAACATATGGGGGGGGGGGTGCCATGCCATTGATTGATTTGGACTAACTGTGTAAGAATATACTTTTCTCTATTGAAAACATTGAATCTGAGACATTTTATTTGAAAGTGGATAGCATTAGGTTAAGGAAAAGCCTATCCTTGGACCTGTGCATCCCTTTATGTGCTCTCTGGACCCGAATACAGAGCCAACTGTACAGTGTTCTTTACTCTTGCCACTGCACAGATTGTCTTTCCAGTGAGCAATCTTGAAGAAGAGGGTCAGAGCACCCAAAAATATTTTATTCACCAGGGTGCAATATCTGTGCTTCTCAATGATGTACAAGCCCCCACATGTATCATATCCATCTGGGTCACTCTGCATTACCCTATGAGATATGGAAGCATGGATAAATAGTACACATGTGTCATAATACAAAAACATTATTTGTTTCAGGTTTTCTGCCAGTATCCATAAAATATGAACAAGTTGGTTTACTACTTTATAGTCAGGACAAAATTATGAACCCCAACCACAGAGTATAGCAAGATCAAAGGCCATGAATCACCTGTTTGTGACAAGGCCACCAAAATAAAGAGTAATTACTGTGCTTCTCTGATGATGATTCAGTCACTGCAATTCTTCCAAGACTTATGAATCACTTCTGCTTTACATGACCACTCTTCTCTCAGATGGTCTTCTCATTGTGACTCATAGATTGACGTATTACTGTAACCTTTGTCACCAGCAAGGTCACCCATGGTGAACAGATTTTAGCAGAGTTTCTAGACTAAGACCAAAGAAGAACAAGGTACAGGAGTGTACTTCTGAAAGCTGCAAATATGAAAAACTGATGAATAGCAGAAGGATATCCTCTGATAATATTTTTTGGGGAGATGGGACAATTGCATAGAAAGAACCTAAAAATCAGACTATAGAAAAGTTCTCTCCTCAAGGTAGAATTGACTTTACTAACACAGATAGAGTAATATTTAGCTCAACATAACTCAAAATGAAAATAAACAGCTGTAACCAACATTTTCAAAAATATCATGCAATGCCACTCTGCAGTGAGGCTGAATAGGTTCAAACTGCCAGCTTTAGGTTAGTAATTGAGTATCAAGTGTCCTCAATGTGTCTTCAAGCATTCCAATAAGAGAGTATTGAAAGAGAAGATGAAAGGTTGAAAATCAAGGTTGAAGCTATATAAGGAAGGATTCCAAGTCAAGAAATGCAGACAGCTTCTAGAAGCTGAAGGCTTGTCTTTCCCACGTCTCCAAAAGAAACACAGTCCTGCCAATTTATTTTAGCCTTCCAACCTACAGATTATTACACACATTTAATTTAGCTCACTGTATTTATGTTTACTTCCTTCCGCAATGAGATAGTAAGGTTTATTGTGTCAACCTGACTGATAAACATGTGTGGCACTAATTGAAGGGCTGAGAGATAAATGGCTTGGTAAGTCTCACCTTTATAGAGATAAATGACTTGGTAAGTCTCACCTTGGTAAGTCTTGCTTTCTGATGGTTGGACCTGGGTGCAGCTGCCTTAGCCAGTCCCCTGCTTTAGCTGGCAAGACTCCCTTTCTACATGACAGTCCTGAGGACAAGTAGCACGGATCTACCCCAATGCAGTAATGGGTGCTCGAGCATCCCTGAGGAGAGTCCAGCCAGCACTGAGATGCATACACATTCACTGATTCAGCTTTCCTCCTGCAGTTGGCATCACTGTTTTGTGAGATGGAGGAGAGATTTGTGGATTTGGACTTGTGGGCTTGGACAGCATTAGGTTAAGATGCTTTCTTGATGTGCACTTACCCTTTATATAAAGCACTCTCATACACTTGATTTTCTGTGGATCTGTTATCTAACATACCCAGACTAACACAATATGGTACCTCAGGAGTGGTGTGCTAGAGAAACAAATCATAAGATGGAGAGTAGATGTATGTTTGGCCTCTCTCTCATAGCAGCTTTTCTTCCTTGTATAGCCAGAGGTCAGATAAAGCCTCACGGCTTACTTGATTGTTTTCTAGGGAAAACTAGGGACATAAATAAATAAACAGCTTATAAGTCCTCTCACTTTTAGCCATTAAAATTTCAACTTTAGATGGGCTTAGGCCATGCTTGTAAAAAAAAGCTTTGAAAGATATGCCCTGTCCAGTGCTTTGGAGTACTCAGGAACCAAGGGTCTTTGTCAAAAGCTTGAAAACATCTGTGTGTCAGTCCGGGAAGACCAGAGGAACAAATTTCAAAGACACGCATATGTATATAAAGAAAAGATTTATATGCTAGAGGAACAGGACATTGAGAAAACATCCCAGCCCAGTCCAGTGTAAAGTCATAAGTCAGATATTAATCCATATGCCCAAAACCAGTCCTTCCAACTCACGAGGCACAGGTCAGTGGGTGCAGAGTCCGGGTGCTGGCAGGGGTCTCTACATGGCTCCTCACTTCCAGGGCTCAGGGTCCATCAACAGCAGAAGCAACTCATCATTGGCAGAGGTCTCCATGTGGCTGTCCCAGCTTCAGAGGTCTGGCTCCATCAGGGCAAAGCCGTGTGGACTCTTCGCCAGCTCCTCCAGCTTCTTGGATGCTGCAATTTGTCTTGTCCATGATTCATTGTCTCTAAGACTAACTCCCAACAGCTGGGGAAGATAGTTTCTCATCTTTATGAGGGAAATATTGGGAGATTTCCCAGAAGTCTCAGAAGAAAGCCATGCCCACATGGTAGCCTCATTGGCTACTCAATGGCTATCTCCAAATTAACAGGCTAGACTCCACCCCTACATTTCAATCATAAAATTAACATAAGCACATGACTGCCACCATGAAGAAAACTCCTCTCTGGGACTCAATGCTAAAGGGAGTCTGTGGCCAGGTTGCGAAGCTTGCTAGATGAACACATGAACATATATTAGTGAGTGGAAGTGGGAGAAATGCAGCAATAAAGAGATGGGTTGAGTTTGGGCACTGACACCTACTGAGTTGGCTTACAGGAAAAAGAGAAGAGCCTGTTGACTTAGCTAAAAGTTCATGACCTAGAACAAGGGGGGTAAGTTTGTCAAGCATGGATGAGAGCCCATGGTCAAAAAGCAAGGTAACCAATGGGCACCCTGTGGAGACTGAGTGGGGTAATGCATTTTGAGTTGACCAGAATTGACCAAATGAAGATATTTTTGACACTGTAAATTGGTGTATATTGTTGCTGACTTTATGGTTAGCCTGTCTTGATTTGACTTTGCATTTGGATGAAGACTTCACAAGGTTCCAACTGGAATGAAGATTCTTCATGCCAAAAATTTGATTGTCTTCTCACAGTCCTGGGTTGATAAGTTGGATACAAAAATTAGGGGATGGGTGGGGGGACATATTCACAGGACTATAGAATTAAGGTGTAGATGTTACTTAATGGAAATTGTGAGGCTAAAGAATTTTGTACAGGTGCCAAGTTGGCTAGGATTTAGCTGAGATAGTTTTCATTTATTGTGCCAACCTATTCAATAAAACACTCTATTATACATATGATTTTCTGTGGGTTTGTTTCTGTAATGTACCCAGACTAATATAACGGTAAGAGGTCACTAAAATACCTGATAAATTGTATCTTGTTCCTTCTTCTAGCTTCATGATAACCTCTCAAAATCTATTCTTCCATATATTCCCTAGTCCTTGATAATAATCTCAATGAACTCTGAAATCCTTATGTGCAGGGGTAAATGCCTCTGCTAAGATTGTTCCAATACCATGGGAAGAAGAAAGAGCAGTTCTCCAAGAAACCAGCAGGATAGACATGGTTTGCAAGGAAAACTAAGCTTCATGTGAAATCAGTCCACCATTAAAGGATCCTCTACCATCCAAGAGCTCTCAAGGAGAATGGGAGTCAACCTATTTTGCATATATTTGCCCAATCACCCAATCCTGAGTGTCAGAGGAGCATTTTTCCAGGAGAGCTTCAAGTTTGGCAACAGAAACGGGGAAAGCACAGATGGAACCTCCCTAGTACCTGGACCTTGGTCACAAAATGATCCAACACTAGTTTTCTTTCTTCCTGTTATTATTTTTCTTTTATGAGTAAACTTACTCTGAAAAGGTATGAGATAAAGGTGTCCAACAAAACCATTCTTTGGACTCATGTGTCCCTGGTTCTGACAGTGACCTGCTCTGAACATATTTATCCGAGGCATTTTCATGATCTAACTCTTATTCTTGTCTGCATGTGATTGTCCCTTAGATTAAACAAAATGTTTGGGATGGCCAAGCACAATGATCAGACCCTACAAGAGAAGGTAGGGGATGAACTGAGGATTATGTACATTGCCAACACCTGGCCAACACCTCTCCTCCCCCAGGTGAATGCCAACATCAGTCTTCTCTAACCTCCATATGTAGTCAATGGAGAAAAACCAGAGGCTGATAGAGGAAGTTTTGTTCTCCTCCTGACTCTCCAGGCACTCTCCACTGAGTCATTGCATTTCAGTCAGACAGTTTTAGTTTCTGCAGAAATGGAATCCTGCCATTCAAATGGTTAGGAATTGCTAATTTCTTACATCAAAGAAATGCTGCATTTTCTCTTCTAATGATTACTGAGTGAGTAAGAAGGGCACACAGGTATAAGCTTTTGGTTTTGACAATGGTGGTACTTTTTCCTCTGTCGTCAGTGTAGGGACTGGTACGTGGCATTTTTCAGAATTAGGAACAGTGCTCTGCAGTAGGAATCTAACTTTTAGTGAAGTCATAAGTTAGAGAGTTTTCTTAGGAAAGGAAGTCTGATGTCTGGGGTGGAGAGATGACGATCTGCCTCCTATGAGTCCCTGACTCATCTAGGAATTATCAGAATTGCCTGTTACTCAGATAGTACATTTATAACAATTACTAAACAGCATCCCTACTTCTAGATATTTTACTTCCATTTGTAAGAAAATGACCATAATGAAATGATTTTGATAAAATGGCACTTTATGCTCTTACCCAGGACAAGAAATTGCCATAATGTACACATACCTCGATGATGTGTACAGAGACTGATTCACACTCAGAGGCTGTACTTGGTGCCCCTACAACTGAACTCTGTCAGAAGGACCAAGATTTCAATTCTGCAGACATGAGTCTTGCCCAGTCCCACCTGTGGCTGGTGGTATATTGTGCCATTGGCCAAGATCCCACTAAAGGCAATAGGGAAAAAAAGAAACACACACAAAAACCCATGCCTGGTTCTATATCATCTGAACCATGGTTATGTTAGAACCCCCTGCTGCAGTCATGGTTCCTTCCAAAGCAGCCACGAAGGGTCTGCTCTCTTTTCTCTTCCCTTTCAGGTGCCAAGCAAAGTGTCCTTTTCAGGGGGCTGATTTCTCCTGATCATACAAACAAAGTTAGTGACACAGAGTCTCATCATCCTTGCTTCAAACAATTGTTCTGACAGTTTTTCTTCCAAGACATTTTGGTTTTTGTTGAGTTCTTTTTCTTCTGGCAACCCATGACTGTGCATCTCCATCATGCTTTCAAATTGAGATCATCAAGCTATGGCTTTATTGACAAACTAGACTCCACCCTTTCCCAAGTTGACTGGTTGAATTATATCCCACTACATCACACCCCAAGAAAGTCTCTGGGACTAGTCATTGAGGCTCAGTGTGGTGTCCAGAGTAGTGTCACACACACACACACACATTTTGTCCCAAACAGAGAGTTTAACAGACTCCAGTTTAAGGAGTTACTGAATGACTTTGTTTGAGTAAATGATACTGCTTATCACTGTGAAGCTGTGAATTATGGTGGCTTATTGTGGTTTTACCAAGTGAGAGAGGAAATCAAGCATTTCATAGACATGAAAGAACAACCTATCGGGGAACTCAAAGATAGCAAGTGAATGTGTGTTTTCTTGTTCATGAGGGACATTGCCAAGTACCTCTGGAACTTGAAATTCAGGGTATAGGGCCCAAACCAGTTCCCTGATTTCAAAAGTGAAATCACTTGAAACAACATGAAGGTGGTGGAAAGGGCAACTTGAAAGGAAGAAGAGGGTGCATGTGCCCACTGTGGGAGGACAAACACCAACTATGACACTTGAAGGTGGGAAACTTAATTGGGGAATTTATTGACAAATTTGGGGATCTTAAATGGAACTGAGTAGCTGTGCTACACCATTTAATGGGGAACAAGCAGATGAGCCTGATAGCCCACAATACATATTTTTTAGCTGAAGACTAGGTATAACAACCTTCCACTGCTTGAGTTCTATAAACATTATATAAGCAATGATGCATTTCCCACTTTGAGGAGACTTGCATTAAAATATCATCTGGGTTTGTTACAACTTACGCCTGTAAGCAGTTATTTTCAATAGTTATCATCACAAAGTGTTACTGGGTCCCAGAGAGACCAATGTAAACTTGGAAAAGCAGTTTTGAGCAGCCACATCGTCAAACCTGCCCCACCACACCCACGTGCCCCACCACACACACAAAGAGCAGCAGTCCAACCATCAGAAGGGAAGGCAAATAAATCAGGCTACCTTTTAGGTTGAATTTGTATGCCATCCCATTAATTGATACTGTAAACATCCAAAAGACCGCTGACAGAAAAAGAAAGAGCACCCATCCTGAACTTAAGTAAAAGCAAAGGAAAAGTTTCTGATGCACAGCTTGGGAAGAAAAAAAAAGTTCCCAGGATGAAAATGGTAGGTTGCCTGACAATGAAGAAGAGAACACTTTGGTACAATTGGAAGAGGAAATTAAAAGTACAAAATCATAATGGGAAGAAACCCAATGATGGGAGTCCTAGGCAGGCTATCTAAGAGCTGCGACTTGGCAGTGGTCGAGGTAGAGCACACACAAAGGAACTCTCATTGGTTCAGGGGACTTAGACGTAAGCACAACTGGTCATACAACAATGAAAGAGCAGGAGTTCCGGGTCACTTGCTTGCTATTAATATTGCTTTCTCAATCATGTTTGTTTCTGAGGTCAATTATAAAAAGTTATTTATAGTACTATCTAATGAGATCCTTCATGCCCCATCTTGAAAACGCCTTCTGGGAAATGTGCACCAGCCAGTGCTCACAGGAAAGAATATCCTTTAGTGTATATTTCTATGTTAGAAGAGGAAACTTTCAAGTCTCAACATGGATTCCAAATTTATATTGACTCTAAAATGGAATTGAATTGAATACAATTGAATTTGAAATGTAGCTTCAAAATACTCTATACATACCAATTGCCTCTAATTTTTAAGCTCTCATACAATAGTATCTTTATTTATAATTGCTCAAACCTGAAAATAATCCAAATATTCATTAATTGATAAGTGAATAAACATACCATAATGCATCACTGTTATGGAATACTAGTCAGCAATGAAAATGAAATAATTTGTGATGTATATTTCCTGACTAAATCTCAAGGGTGTTATGATAGATTAAATAAATTTGACTTAAAAGACTATAGATGATATGTTTTTATTTGTAGGACACTTGTGGAGAGATAAAACTAAAAGGACAGAAGGAAAAGGCAGTTGTGACAAGGTGTCCGGGGAGAGCGGCCCTGGGAAGGGCTCAGTGGAGATATAGGAGTCGAGTACTGTTATGAAATTGTCCTCGTTTCTTTTTTATTGCGGTGGTATTTATAGGCCTTTATGGATTTGTCAAACTTGTAGAACAGTATATCAAAAAGATGCATTCTCCTACTCCCACCACCGGAGAGCAGTGATGCCCCCCCCCAAAAAAAAGATGCATTCTATTTCATGCTAAGTATACCTCAGGAATAAATATGAACTAAAAATAAGACTAACAGAAAAGTCTAAGATGTCAGGTTTATGTCCAAATTTTAATGCAAAAATTGAAAACAAAAATGAAAAGTATTCCATCTATCTTCACAGAGGAATTTGAATGCATCTAAAACATGTCTGAAGAAAATTCACTTGATAAAATGTTTACCATTATTATAAGGGTTTGAATTTTGTTGGTATTTAAGCATTATTGAGTTCATTCAACTGATCGTGGCCCCAGGGGCAATCAAAGGAAACCTTGCCCAATATTGCCTCGGCCTCATAACTTTGGTTAGATTTAAGCTGTTAGCATCTACTCCGATAACCCACTGGAGGGCTTCCCTTCTTTTTGCTATCAACGTCACCCAGCAGTGTCTCCTTCTCCAGGGACAGCCCCTTCCTGGTAACATATCTGGAATATATGAGACAAAATCTCCCTAACAACATTTGTTTCTAACTAGCAACCCAGCTGCACTTATTCTGAGGCAGCTCTGTTCACTTCTTTGGCAATTCATGATATCTTTCAATAATTTACACCAATGTCATCATTCAAAGACATCAACTTCTCCAGTCTTCTCTACTCACTGCAGGGCTTCCAAATACCTAAGCACCAATTTAAAATGCGATGGCTTGAGCCAAATACACCTGAGTCCTTGCTCTTTAACCCTTGAAAGAGGCCTCTTGTGGCAGAGACGGCCAATGTAAGGCACTGTGTGATTTCCTGACTGCCAATCCCCCACCAAAAAAGAAACTATTGGCATGTTTTTCTCCGTACAGAATAATGCCATTATTGATCTAGTTTAGATAATGTGTGGCTTCTTTGTACGTTTAGTTACAATCCTCGTTGAAGGCAGGCGTCTTTGATCTTCATCAGCAAGTTCTTTAAGTCCTTTTAATGCTCAACAGCAAGTTGAAGTCATATGGGTATCTCAGACTGTAAATGAGTGTCTCTCCAACCAGTTGCTGTTATCTTTTTTCATGTAGCCCAGCTAGGTACAACACTAAAGGGCACCAGTCCTGATTTTAAACCACTCAGCATATGTGTGTTCTGTTCAAAAGATTCTCTATTGTCTATAGATAAGTTCTGTGTGAGCACAGTTAAGTTTTCTGGAATTCTCATCCTCTGCAGTGTTATCTTTGTCTGTTATGGTCCATGCAACTGGAATACCTTTGCATTGTCAGTAAAAATCTTCCTGGGATGCTTTGCTTTCTGTCAGAATTTATGGATAACATTAGGAAATGTCAATTTTCTATATGTTACCAACATGTTAAAATTTAAAAATAAATATAACATAAGTTCAAGATCTAATAACACTGTAAAAATTTGTAACTTTGAGAACTATGCTGACTTTATCTCTACCCTTTAATTTCTGTGCTGATTATAGGTTACCAATTTATCTTGCATATTCTCTTGAATAGCTGTGGATACTCTACATACACATATGCACAAGCACAGGTAGCAAGTATTTTATACTTATATTCACAGTGACCAGGTTTTTATTTAGAGAGCTACATATAAATGATAGAAATACTGTTTCTGTAGTAACCACAATCACTGGCCCCCTGGAGTTAGTGGCCAAGAATAGTCAGTGACTATCAGGAACCCATGACCTTCAGAAGGATAGAAATACAGGCAGGAATCAATGGATGCCCTATGGAGATGCACAAAGCGATGTGAAGAGGAATGCTAGATGCTGGTAGGGAGGCCATTACTGTGGCAGAGCTAGAGACCCAGAGACTGTTCAATGAGCATATAGGGACAAGGCTGTGATTAGCCAGCAACAGTCATACATCACTTGGAATTAATGTCAACTCTGAAGTCTAAGAAGAGCCTGATTACCTGGCTGACATTCTGTACACATACTGAGTCAGGAATCTTAGTAGCATACCAGAAAACTGCTCAGGCAATACCCTTTTTATCCCATTTGATAAGAACACATAATGTGCATGTATTTCTATATATATGTGTGTGTGTATAAATATATACATACCCGCAAAAGGAATGTGTGTGTGAAATCAAAGATCAAGACTATGCTCAATTTTCTTTTGGTTTTTGATGTGAGGGAATAGTGTGTTTGGAGTTTGTTCCACCAGGTCAGACTGTTGATCAAACTTTTTATTTAGAAGTTTTCTGAAAATATAATGCACAGTGTGTGAAAAAAGCCTGATTTACTGTGCACAGGGGACTGGTTTTTCGACCAGGACAATGCATCTGCTCATAGAGCCATCTCAGGGAAATGCTGTCAGTCATCCAAAAAGATGAGCTTGAAAAATGTTTCCAAGAATATAATTGTAGTTTTGACAAATGCATTAAGTGTAATGGGGAGTATATTGAAGGTGATAAGGTTGATTTTGAAAAAATAATAAATAAATAAATACATTGCTTTGAAATTAAATTTGTTTGGGGGGATATGCCTATGTGTGTGCGCTTGTGTGTATACAAATATATTTGCATATGTTGGTGCAAAAATGTCTAAAACAGATAAAATCAATAGGACACTGGTGAGAGGTGCTGAGGAGGATTCTTTGACAGGAAACGCGGAAATAGCAATGCCTCTGTCTTGCTTACGCTGGACTACCCCCCCACACTGGGTCAGGGAATCACCATCATTGTGGTTTTCTGCCTTCCCATTGGTTATGATTCACCGGGACATCAATTCACAGAGTGAAACTGTCCCACTGGGTTTCCCAGGCTGTCATATCAAATGTGAAAAGCACGAAGTCCTTTCTCCTTTGGGAGAGCATCCACATGCTTTAACCTCTGTGTGACCAGCCCCCTGCGGTTAAGACAAAGGGCATCTTGGACTGTGTTTGTAATGACTGAATGAAAGATGAGCATTCCAGTGAAGTAGAAGGGCAACTATTGCCAAGACTCCGGACATAGAGTTTTGCAGCTGTTGAGCAGATCTTACCCTCCCGTGGCCCCTATCCCACCAATTGCCTTCCCTGAATGGAAGTACGTGTACCATCCAGGAACACCATGAAGCTCTAGATGGAGAGGAGGAGCTGAAGTTTCAACTCCTGAAGACAAAGAGGACAATGATCTCTCCCTCAATGATTCACCAAATCATGTTTCACCACACAGCCATGAATGAAAAGCTCACGAGTGTTGCAGTTAGGCAGTGTGTGTATGGCGGGGGGTGGGGGTGAGGAGTGTTGTGTTGGGGTGGGGGGGGTCACTTCAACTAGAATGTCATTTTAAATTCAAGGCTGGAGCTTTCTTGAGCATCCAAGACGTAAGCTCAGGAAGTGGATGTGCAGACTGCAGAAGGAGGGTAAGGATAACGTGCAAACGCCATACGGGACTGAGAAACCAAACAGCCTGGGCAAGACAGCATAATCAAACATCCACATGGCTTCCCCATCACTTTCAGATCTCATGAACTTCTGTGGGCCTGGTTCATGATATCTGGGATTTCAATTAATGTATTCATCTTTCAACTAAAGAGACCTCCTACTTTGTGTCACATAATGAACCAAATAAAATGTGTGTTCTCATGACCTGTATTCTAATATGGCAGAGAGAAGCAGAAAGCGAATGAACAGATAAATTATTCTCTGTTATATGACTTTACATTAAATAGTGATTAGGAAAATGAAAAAGGGTGAATAGGAAATGGTGGGATTTGATTGCAATTTTATAAAAGTTATCTGAGAAAGAGTGGTCAATCAGGTAAGAAAGAAATGGGTTACAGATTTTATATGGCTTTCTAGACAATTGTCTGACTTGGATTCTAAAATAGGAAACCATTGGGAAAAATTTTTTTTGCATCTGAGGTATTACCCTGAGCAATTTAAATAGTGAAGGAGAAATTGAGATAAGAAATATAAGACAGAAATAGGTTTGTGTGAGAAATGATGGGTTTGGACCATTGGTATATATCACTTGGAGAATGAGGGCAAGCAATGGGTCATGATTCTAGATATCTGGGAAACAAATTTAAAATGAAGATCAAATTAAGATTACATTAACAATGGTATCAAAATTCATGAAGTTGGATGAGACAACCATGTAGAGATAAAGAAAATGAAAGGAAAATCTCTTTTCCCACTAATTTCACCAGACCTGTGTTCCTTGCAAGTTCCAACAAAGAGTTGTCATGTAACTGCAGAATCTCTGATGTCTCTTGTGTTCCCATCCTGGATTCTAATAATCTAATAATGTGCCTCTTTCTTTACATGACCTCTCTGTTATTGAGTTCTGTCAGCGGCCTTAATGAAAGCCCCCTTTATCATTAACACAGATTGAAATACTATATGCTTTTTTAAACTCCATCAGAAACTCTTCACATCTCTGAAGCAAAATGTAAATGCCAATATTATCAATTGTCTAGGCACCTAAAAAGAGATTTGTGATAATTTAGTGTTTATCTTTAAAAAAAAGGTAGATGTGAGAGATTAGAAAAAATCACACATTATCAGCAATTTTTTACTTTACAAAGTGAAACATATAGTAATGCCTACTTTCATTCTGAATACAATGAAAAAAAAAACTATCAAAAGTGGAAACCATATTTTGAACAACTTCCTCCATTGCCCACTACAAGAATGATGTCTCCAAGACAGTTTTTTTAATAGAGGAAAGAAGTGGCCCTTAAAACCTTTTGCTGTGGGTTGAGCCCCAGTTGTGTAGTGGTTGAGTGTGAGACTGCAGACCGCTGGCTTAGCGCGTCAAATCCAGCAGCAGCTCTCCAGGAGCAAGGCTGGGCCTCCCACTCCCACTAGAGGGTAGTGATGCCCACCCCCCCAAAAAAAAAAACTTTGCTGGCTATGACTGAAAGCTTTTAATATTTTTTCTAGTAAATTGTAGAATTAGAGAGCTTTCTGTCAGTCCATATATTATTGTCCATCATTTAAAACAAAGCTTCCATTTGGTTATTCTTAGTAGAAATCAAATACTTGGCACTATTTTATTAAAATTGTTCATTATTACTATATATTTTTTGCCCAGTAACTTAGAGATGAGAAGAATGTTGATGTGAACTGTCATCCACCTACTAGGTCTCCAATTCATGGCAAACGCATTTGTCAGAGTAGGACTGTGAATAATGGGATTGGATATAGCTGAAATGTCCAAAGGAGATTGCCAGGGTTGTGTTCCATGGAACCTCCCAGTGGCATCAGCCTGTCACATTTTGTTGTCCACCAACTAATTGACCAACTTACCTCACCCAGGTCTCTATAGGCAAGATAATGACTGAAATAAAAGCCAACATGTAAAACAACTAAAATAAAAGCCAACCCATCCACAGATTTTCTCACCTGTCAGACACTTTTCTTCTATTAAATTTTAAAAATACTGTTCTTAACAGAGTTTTTAAAAAATACTCCTGAATTCCAGGTTAAAAATCAATCTACAATCCCTGTAAATTACAGGTTTACATAGAAAACTATGCAAATGTGCATTACAAACTCCAGATGGGGGACAACAAAGATAGAGAAAGGAACAATAACTAGATATGACACCTTTGATAAGTTTAAAACTGAATACCCATGCAACCATTGAAAGCAGAAAAAACAGTATGGCCCCTCACTGACAACCAATCAGCATGGAGAGAAGGAAGAGATCCTTTGGGGCTAGAGAATTCCTGTGCAGTTTGTCAGGGGACAAAGGACAGGACGTGGGCCTATGCAGAAAATACGTCTAAAGTATTGCTCTAATGACCTCGAGCCTTCCATTCAGCAACTGTTGATGTATAAATTGTCTCCAGTGCCAAAAGGATTTTGCAGTTTAGGAAGCTGCACATCCCAAAAATGTAAATGAGATAATTTCTCTGAACTCAGAGGGCTGTAGCAGCTCCTGAGAGTAGAACAATTGTGTACACAAACAAAAGTAAGAACACATTATTGGCAGATGAGGAGAGTGTGATGTTTAATGCGAGGAATTGTGCATTTCTTAATTAGCTCATTGTTATCACTATATTTCTCTTCTTAAAACTTGGCTCAGAAAAAAAACCTGGTTCAGTTGTGCTATCAATCATATTGGATTTGATAAGAAGATCTAAATAAAGAACTTATGGCAATCCTACTTTTTGTTCTAAATCAGAAACTATATAAGTGGCATAAATAGGGGAAAAGTTGAGCTTATTATGTTTCATACATGGAAGGGCATATTGTGCTTTCATTTTACCTTGCATAGACACATAAAATATATATAAACAAACATCAGTATTTGTAAGTGGTATGAGTTTGTTTGTTTCCCCACATGCCACAATATTCAAATCTTTCCCCCTACACCTGTGAATGTGGCATGATTTGGAAAGAGATCCTTTATAGAAGTAATTAGTTAATGTGAGAGCCTACTGGAATGCAATGTGTACTGCTCTAATATGACTGGTGCTCTTTCTATTAGAAAGATGAGGGGAGAATGAGGAGGGAAAGCTGTGTGTGATGACAGACTAAGAGGTCAGTGAGTACTCTCCATGGCTACTAGAAGTAAAAAACATGCAAGAATTATTCCTAAAATATTCCAAGTCCGTGGCTCTACAATAATTCTGATTTTAGATTCTTATATTCTGGACAATAGGAAGAATGAATTTCCGTTCCTTAAACCAGCCAGCTTGTAGTATTTTGTTGTGGCAGTGCTAGAAATGCATCTTCCTTTCATATGGATGGCCTCTGTACAATTCCACAGCAGGGAGATGAAGATCATCTTTTTGGGGAGCCACCAACTCCTGGCCTGCCCAGGTCACCAATGGGTCCACAGACTGAGACTATCACAGGGCAGCCTTCCCTTTCCCCTCCAAGTCTTATATTCACAAAAAATTGAGCAGTCCAAAAGGAACACACATTTGGACATTTATTGAGATGCTCTTACTGGGGCAAGGATTCCTACTAGTATGTTGGTGATGTTTTACATTGCTAAGCACAGATTCAGAGATTGGAACCCAGCAGCTGATCCTCAGGTGAAAGATTGTGTGGTTTTGTGCCCCATGACAAACCTAGAGTAGTCTGCCCTATTGGGTCATTGTGAGTTTGAATTGACTCGATCGCAGTGAGTTTCACTGAAATTAGATAAACCACGATTATCTCATATCTCACAATTACTCAGAATACACAATTATTTGTAAGGCATTGTGCAAACTTCTCATTCAAAGCCCTGGACTCTTCTAGCTGATGTTCTTGTCCAAACACAATTCTGGATTCAAACTGACAAAATAAGAATGAATCACATCACCATTAATTTAACATTAGGGTCATTCTTTGATTTGAAAAGTCAGATGAAAAGCAATGTCACTTTTGGAGTGGAAACATGCAGATAAATAAGGAATAGAATCTGGAATTACTCAAGTTTTAATTGATTAGTTTGCGTTGGAGACATCAGCATGAATTGATGTTAATGTGTGAGAAAGAAGGCCTGAACATCAGTTGGTCCAATAAATAAACAAATAAATACACAAAGGAATAACAATTAGAGATCATGTTGTACCTTTGAAGCTATAAATAAATATTATAAAGAGAATAATAAAAAATCCTAAGATGTTGGAGAGGTAAATGAAGCAAATGGATTTTTATTTTTCTCAGATAGTATTGTGTTCAATTGTCTTGAGGGTTTCAGTTAAGGGGGCTTGAAGGAGAACAAACATTTGATAGTTCTATTTGGAATAAAATTTGAAGTGTAAAGATCATTGACAAACAATAATAAATCATGGTGAAGTATTAAATTTTGGCATACCTTTGTGGAGAGATTAGAACACTCATTGTTTAGAATAAAAGGTTAATGCTTGTTTGGCTGATTGGTGATTTCATGTCTAAAAGCTGATCAATTTTCAAAGTGTTCTAAGGGTACTGTTTCTAACACAATTGATATAAAGCTATGATTCCACGTGGAGATTTCAGAGGAAGATTTCCTAGACAGGAAATAGGGCCAGTCCAGTGAATGTTCAAGCAGGCTTTTTGGTTTTTTGTGTAGCTCAAATGTGTCAGCTTACAAATCAAATGAGGAAACAGCTCATCAGTATAATGTATGTTTAGTTTAACACATAGGTAGATATACATAGAATATGTATACACATGTTAGTATGCAACTTGTTCTGTCAGCTGTGATAGCATAGAACAGTTCTCACTAGAAGTGTTCTCACACTTCTTCAGCATACGAGTTATGTATAAAATGATCAAGTCAAAATGATCTACCAGCTACAAAAATGCAAAACATTTATTTTTATTTATTCATTACATTTATTCATAGTGCCTTGAAAATTTTTATATGTGTAATATATGTTTATGTACCTTGCATAAACATGTTTATGTGAGTCCATATTACACAACACATAATGAATGATGTACATTTTTTGTCTTTACCTGAGTTTACTCTGATGACTTGCACTGAATGGAATAAGCCAGGGATGCATAGTCTGGACAGTAGCTGCTGACAACCACTCTCAACCACACTTCCAAATGATCATCAGTCATGGTGGAACAGTACTCGAACCTATTGATCTTTATTGGGAAAAGGCTGACTCATGTCAATAAGCAGAGCTGAATAATGCAATCAAAGAAACAGCACATTTTCTCATGTTTGGGTACTTTCCCTCTATAAGTTCCAGAACTGTTCATGTGCTCTGGACTTGAACTGAATGTTGTCTTATAATGACAAAATCTGCCATTCTGTATGAAAGAAATACAGTTTTGTCTGCTTACTTGGTCCAGCTCTCCCACTCATTTTATACCCATTTTTACATTTAAGGGGGAAAAAAAACAAGTCTAAAAATTGGTGTGGTAGTCATGTGCTTTTGTTAATTTTGTGATTGAAATGTTGGGTTGGAGTCTAGCCTGTAAATCTGGAAATAGCCATTAAGTAGCCAATGAGACCTCTGTGTGGGCATGACTTTCTCCTGAGACTTCTGGGAAATCTCACAATATTTTCCTTGTGAAGATGAAAAGTTATCTTCCCCAGTTTTTGGGAATTAGTCTCAGAGACAATTAATCATGGACAAGACAAGATGGCAGCATCCGAGAAGCTGAAGGAGCTGGAGCAGAAGCCACATAGCTTTGCCCTGATGGAGCCAGACCTCTGAAGCTGGGGTGGCCACATGGAGACCTCTGCCAGCGATGAGTTGCTTCTGCTACCACCAGATGCTGTTGATGGACCCTGAGCCCTGGAAACAAGGAGCCATGTGGAGACCCCTGCCAGCACCGGGATTCTGCACCCACTACCTGTGACTTTATGAGTCAGAAGGAGACTTTATAAACTGATTTTGGGCATATGGGTTAATATCGGACTTATGACTTTGAACTGGACTGGGCTCAATGTGCTGTTCCTCTTGTATGTAAACCTTTTCCTTATATCTACATGCGTGTCTATGAAATTTGTTCCTCTGGTCTACCAAGACTACCACAATTGGCGATCACTTAACTTGTCGGTTTTGCTGCACTTAGAGCACTTGTTTGCACATGCATTTGACACCTAAGATTGCATCTGATTGGAGGCACTGTAAATCAATTAAGTGACAGGATTGATGATAAGGTTTACACCTATTTTTTAATGCCATGCAATCTATCCACATTACATTTGCCATCAACTAGTAGATTGTAATCAATGTACTGAGCACTCCTGAACTAGAAGCAATAAAAATAAATATGCCTGAACTAGAAGCAATAAAAATAAATACACTAGCAATAAGTGCAGCTAGAGTCAAGATTTGTTTTCTAATATCATCTTCCAAGAAAGAAACCAGGGATCCCTGAAGAATTGATGGGGATGATGACAGAGCTATGAAATATGTAAGATGAGCCTGATATATCTTGTAATTGCAGAGAGAAGCATGTGTTTGTAAAAAAAAGAGAGAGAAAAGAATGAAATACTGATTATGGTCTGTCAAAGAGGTTGAGGAGTCAAATGGAAGGATACTCAATGAGTGAGGTTTAAAATTTAAAAATTGAAAAACACATCCATAGAGTAATATTGAGTTTTGGTCCTAAATGTCACATATCCATGATTGCCATTGACATAAATAATCAGATCAATACATAAATCAGATAGACGAGACAAATCTCTCATGCAGAGTAATTCTAAGTTATTCAAGTACATTCAACACCTGAAGGAAGGAAACTTTAATCCCTGCTCTTCAGATGTGTGCAGCATACACTGACAAAGGAAGGACACCATTGGACAGCTAGCCATGAAGTTATCAGTTCAAAACCAGAAAGCCCTCCCTCAGAGAAAGGTGATGCTTTTTACTGTCATCAATACAGAGTTACAGTCTCTGAAACCCACAGGACCAGTTCTACCGTGCCCTAAAAGGTCACTGAGTCAGAATCCAGTTGAGCATGGCACATTTCTTAGCATGACAAAGAATGATTCTTGATAGCGCTGTTGGGTGAGGGTAGAATTGCTAACCGCCTCATCAGGAGTTCAAACACATCTGCCAATCCGATGCCCAAAGATGAGGCTGTCTGCTCCATAACAACTTGCAGCCTATTATAGGGTCCCAGTGAGTAGTAATCAACTTGATGACAATGAGAGAGTAAAGAGATCATCACTTGGAAACAAGGGATTGGGGTGTGACCTCACCCAGGATATCAAGACCACTATCACCAGTCAAAAAATAATGTGGATTGACCAGACCCTTCCTATATTTTGATAAAAAATGTCTCTTTGTCTGAGGTCTTTCTTCCAATGACCCAGAGTCACTTTCATAAGGTGGCAAAGTGTCAGACAAATTCCAATAGCGTGAGAATCTGCACCACTCTTGGTCAGTGCCCCTCACAGCTATGCTGGTGGCTGGTAAAGCAAGTGAAAGTCAAAGCAATTGGCATAGGTGAGAGAAGTTACAGGACACAAAAAAATCAAACACAAAATAGCCTGGCATCCTACCCATTAAGTAAAATCTAAGAAAATAAAAAGTGGATATGAACTTTCATACACAATAATACTTTAATATCAATTCACTAGTTATAAAAGTACCCTAGTAAAGTAGCCAGAAAACTCCAAACTCACTGCCATCAAGCTAATGCTGTGGGTTTCTGAGACTGTGACTGCTCACAGGAATACAAAGTGCAGTCTTTCTCCTGCATGGAGGCTGGTGGTTTCAAACCACTGACCGTGCAGATCAGAGCTCAATTTGTAAACCACTGTCCCACCAGCACTCTTGTCTCCTATTGTAATGTGCTGACAATTGTGGGGGCTGCCTGGTAGTACTGGTGGGGTAGGGATTAGACATTGGGTTGCTAGCTGCAAGATCAAGAGTTCAAAATCACCAGCTATTCTGCGGGAGAAAGATCTAGTTTTCTACTTCAATTACCAAAGTAAAAAGGGAACTACACTCTTGGGAGCACACAGTCATATGGAAATTAAATGCACTAAATAAAATAAATAAATAAATATATTTTTTGTTGTTTTAATTTTATTATGATTTAAAATTTGAGTAAATTGATTTTCCATTCAACAATTGATGCATCGAATGCAGTCTCCAAGATCTACCAGCACTTTTCCCATGCCCACCTTTCCTGTGTTTGTTTCATTATTATTCATTCTTCTTTCCTGTCCCTTCTTGCTTTCAGAGTTTTTATCCCTTAGCAAATGCTATCCTTTTTATTTTGTATGCTTGGTAATTCTGAAGAGCGCATACCTCTCGAATGTTATTCTTCCCTGCCAAGCCTGTATATCTTTTGGCTGAAAGTTAAATCAGAGAAGGGAGCATAGTTCGGAGTGTGAAAGGTTGCTAAGGGCCATAGTTGGGTATTGCATGTATCCATCAGACCAATAAGCTTAGTCTGCTTTATGACTTTGCTTTTGTTCCACTGTGTGCCCGCACTCTACTCAAGTCCCTCTTTTGTGATTCTTTGCAAGTAATTAGCAGTAGTAGTTGGGCATCATACAGTTCTTCTGGTCTCAGAGTTGTGGAGACTGAGGTTTGCTGTGGTCCATTCATCATCAAAATGAATTGTCCCCAAACAACTTCTATTCCTTCATTCTTATTTGTTATTTTTGTGCAGTCTGGTAGGGCAGGCACTATTGGGTGCACAGCTACTTCTTGGTATAGTTGTGATCAAGAAAGCCCAGATCCAGTTCTCTTTCGGGCACTGAAAGTCAGAAGAGCAAGGAGGTGCCCAGTGCTGTGGGGAGGTCTGGATGCTCCTCTCCCCACAATGGTGGGCCACGTCAATAGATGGACAGCAATTCAGAGCATGGGAAACCACATTATAAGTCATAATTTCCTGGTCCCTCATACAGCCCAGGATAAAACTTCCCTCCTCTTCCTTTATTTTGAAAATTTTGACATATACCACTGAAAGGTTTTCTCATTAAGAATTTTCTCATGTTGGATGATCCTTGACTTCCAGATATAAGATTTTCCACACATCATGCCAAAGGCCTTTTTTTGTGTAAAAAGGCTGATGTGCTGTGAAACATCATTCCTGACTGAAAGTTTTATCACATTACCATATACATGTAATTTTCCAAGTATGTGTTTGCTGATAAACAATGAGTTCACTCTTCCAGGAAAAGGCTTTTCCATATTCATAGTGTACATAGGGTTTCCTTCCAGTATGAATTCACTGATGAACAGTGAGGTCCTTCTAGGAAAAGACTTTTCCTCAGCAGATACATGGGGTTTTGTCCAGTAAGAGTTCACTTATGAACAGTGAGTTCCAGCTTCATGAAAAAGGCTTCATTTACCCCACTAGCCACATTCTTAAGGCTTTCTTCTCAAGTATGAATCAGCTGATGAGCAGTGAGAACATTCTTCCAGCTAAAGGCTTTTCCACATTCACCACATACATCGGGTTTCATTCCTCTGTGAAAGGTCTGATGTGCTGTAAGACACTGCTTCCAGATGAAATCTGTAGCACACACACTGCATACATAAGGCTTTTCTCCAGTATGAATTCGCTGATGAACAGTACATTCATTCTTCGTGATAAATGCTTTCCCACATTCACCACATACATGGAATTTCTCCCCAGTATGAGTCCACTGATGAACAGTGAGAACATTCTTTGAGCCAAAGGCTTTTCCACATTCACCACATTCATGGAGTTTGATTCCTGTGTGAAATGTCTAATGTGCTGTAAGGAATCGCTTCAAGCTGAAACCTTTACCACACTCACCACATACATAAGGTTTTTCTCCAGTATGAATTTGCTGATGAACAGTAAGTTCATTCTTCATGATAAAAGATTTTCCACATTCCCCACATACAGGGGGTTTCTCTCCAGTATGAGTTCGCTGATGAACAGTGAGAACATGCTTCCAGGTAAAGGCTTTTCCACATTCACCACATACATGGGATTTCTATCTAGTATGCGTTCTTTGATGAACAGTGAGGGATATCTTCCAATTAAAGGCTTTTCACATTCACCACATACATGGGGTTTCTCCCCAGTATGATTTCGCTGATGAACAGTGAGAGAAATTTTTCAGGAAAGCCTTTCCCACATTCACCATATACATGGAGTTTTTTCCCAGTATGAGTTCGCTGATGAACAGTGAGAACAGTCTTCCTGTTAAACACTTTTCCACACTCCCCACATACATGGGGTTTCTCCCCACTATGAGTTTGCTGATGAGTAGTGAGAACTTTCTTCCAGCTAAAGGGTTTTCCACCTTCATCACATACATGGGGTTTCATTCCTGTGTGAAATGTCTGATGTGCTGTAAGGGATTGCTTCCAGCTGAAACCTTTACCACACTCACCACATACAAAATGTTTTTCTCCAGTGTGACTACACTGATGAGCAGTGAGTTCATTCTTTGTGATAAAGGATTTTCCACATTCTCCACAAACATGGGGTTTTTCTCCAGTATAATTTCACTGATGAACCATGAGAACTTTCTTCCAAGTAAATGTTTTCCACATTCACCACACACATGGGGGTTCTCTCTTGTATGAGTTGCTGATGAGCAGTGAGAGCATACTTCCAGGTAAAGTCTTTTCCACATTCACCACATACATGAGGTTTCTTCCCATTATGAGTTTGCTGATGAACAGTGAGAACAGTCTTCTTGAAAAAGGCTTTTCCACACTCCCCACATACATAGGGTTTCTCTCCAGTATGAGTTTGCTGATGAACAGTGAGTTCATTCTTCGTGATAAATGCTTTTCCACATTCACCACATACATGGGGTTTCTCCCCAGTATGAGTTTGCTGATGTACAGTGAGAGCACGCTTCCAGGTAAAATTTTTTTCCACATTCACTACATACATGGGGTTTCATTCCTGTGTGAAATGTCTGATGTGCTATAAGGGATTGCTTCCAGATGAAAGCTTTACCACATTCACCACATATATGGGGTTTCTTTCCAGTAAGAGTTCGCTGATGAGCAGTGAGATTAGTCTTCCTGGTAAAGGCTTTTCCACATTCCCCACACACAAGGGGTTTCTCCCCAGTATGAGTTCGCTGATGAGCAGTGAGATTACTTTTCCTGGCGAAGCCTTTCCCACAGTCACTGCATACATAGGGCACCCCTGCCACATGAGTTTTCTGATGATCCTGGAGATATGATTTACTGTGATAAGCTTTGTGATGTTCCAAGCATGTATATTATTTTTGTCTTTTATGAGCTGTTCGATAATGTGCAGTGAGTTTGAAAACTTTGTAGAATTCTTGCTTACACTGACTACATTCATAGGTCTTATGTTGTACATCAATGGTCCGATCCTCACAGAGGAAAGACTTCTTGATGAAGTTTTTCCTACAGTTATTACCTATGGATATTTTTTCAATTTTTCAGATTCCTAATGCTGAATTCACTGTGACTTCATACTACTGGATTTTTCACATACAGAGAATTTGAATTCAGTACAAACAAAACTGGTCTTCTTCAATGTGCAAAACAATTTTCTCATCTCCACTGAGCACAGTTGACTTCTTTATTCTTGCTACTATTCTTTTGATTTAATACTGGAATGATTGGATTTGGTTTTACTATTTTTTCATGGATGCTAAGTATCTGATAGCTTTTCTTTAGCGGAAATTGTTTTTGTGCTGATGAAGCATATTGTCCAATGTATTAACTTTATTAAATTGTGTGGTTCTGTCCATGCTATTTTCATGTTGCAACTGATTGAGCAAATGATCATCAACTTTGGGGACCTCAATGGAAACCAAGTTGCGATAGTTTTCCAACATCACATCCTAATATAGGGTCTTCTGAGCAGGGTTCAGGAGCTGCCATTCCTCGCAGGTGAACTTTACTTTTCATTGAATGTCAGTAATTCCTGAGCCTTAGTAATTTTCTTTGATCTTTAGAACACTGCCTGGTGGTGCTCTATTTTTGTCGTATCTCGAGCGATCAGCTCTAGTGATGTTCACAAACTTCAGACTCTCATAAGGACATCCCAGAAATAATAATACCCAATTCAGGCACTTCTTACTCCTTCCTCTAGGCTTTTGGTGATGCAAAATCTGCAGGAAGATTGGTCCAGGGCCTTCACACAAAGCCAGTCAATGCAAGACTCATAACAATGACCCCTGTTCTATCCTCAGTACAGTGACCTGTATCAAGGATACACCTAGGCAGGCACATGGAGAGGGGCTGGCTGGAAAGGAGTGCAGGCAATCTACTTCTACAGCATTCTCCCAGTGA
>PVJH01001826.1:128905-190791 GCA_004026705.1 Nesogale talazaci | reverse complement strand
GGCATCACTGCTTTCTGGTGGTTGTGGGAGCTACCCAGAGCTGCTCCTGAGAGCTGCCACTGGATTTGAACCGCCAAGTCTGCGGGCCGCAGTCCCGCAGTCAACCACTTTTGCCACTGGGGCTCAGTCTACCCTGAGATCTTTTTTTTTTTTTTTCCTACCCTGAGATCTTAAAGCCCAAACTCTAATGAAATTTTTTAAAAATCAAGCTATAGTTTAATTTACTGGTAAAAATAATGCTACCTTGAGCATTATCTTAAGAATTCTCTATATGGGATTAAATAGACAGCAGCGAGTTTATGTTCATGAGGAGGAAACAAATCGGAAATGAAGGCTAAAAATGGTTGCACAACTCAAAACTGTCATCAATGTCACTAAATGGTACATGTAGAAACTGTTGCATACGTATATATTTTGCTGTTTATATTCTCAACAAACACCAAGTTAATAAAAATAGTAAAATACATAAATACAGCACCGCTTTTACTAAATAATAGATATAAATATCCCTAGTAATGTAATAAGCCAAGAGCATTTGCACCGACAACTGCAACAGTACTTCTGGAGATGATTCACCAGGAAGCGCACACATGACTCATCCTGTGCTTTCTTACCTGAAAGACGTGCACAATCTCCTCCTAAGAAAGCACACAAATCTGGGCATTCTGAAAAAGAACCAGCCTGGACTTTTCAGGTGTTAGTGTCTCGAAACACTAAGGAACCGTTCCTGAGAAAAAGGAGTCTAAAAAGATGGGGTGACTTAACACAATGAATGACCCAGGGCTGGTTCTTGGATCAGGGAAAAAAAAAAAAAAGGCTTGTAAGAAAAAGGACAGCCAGCAGCATTTGACCACAGCCTCTATTGTAGGAAACAGTCTATCAAGACTAAAGTTCCTGTGAACCGTAAGAGAATGTGTTTGCTCTGGAGAAATAAACATGGGTATATTTAGGGATCAGGGGTGATGCTTAAAATTGACTCTCGAATATCTCATAGACGAATACACACATACAGAGATATATTAGGGTAGGTAAAACAGTATTCTGACTAGAGTTTCAGTTTATGCATCCATGGGTTAAGTCAAAACAAAACATGGGCTTAAACATGTTTCTGCAAACTGGATGGTTGGCGCCAAGTTCTCTCAGCAGTACACTGTTTTGGCCTAAGAAGCTTAAAAAAGAAAGTCTAGGCAAAACAGTGGCTCTGGGGTGATCTGCTGGACCAGTTACATTCAAGGCAGGAGAGGTCAGCGAGAGAGTTACGGCAATCCGTGTTTGAGACGCCCAAGGCGTCATCTTGATGTTTTCTTGAAGGACACCAGTGATGACGGGGGCTGATTATGACTTCGATTAAGAAACCTGCATCAGCGAGGAAAGGGCCTGGAAGGTTCTGCCAGTAGATTTGATTCCATGATGACGAGGCGCCTGCTCACTCAGCCTTACCCCATCCACCCCACCGCTCTCACTGTACAGACTTTTCTCTTCGCAGAACATTCGAAAGCAACACAACTCGAGTCGCTTGAGGATGCTGCAACGGGCATTTTATTGTGCTGTCATTCCCAAGAGTACAGATTTCCTCAGAGACGGGTTAGAGAGCTGGAAACACCACCTTCTGAAGGGTGGAGCCCTAGAGGGAGGAGAGGTCGGGAAACGACAGCTTCATACTGACTTGTTTCATAAGTTTCTGTGAATTGTAGCAACTGTTTGCTATTTACCCTGACGTGTTTATGTGTAAATAGAGAGTTGTTTGCTGCAATTATGTTGACTTCAAATCATATTGACCCCCATCCCAAAGCACAACTGGCCCGATTCCCCCCACAGAGCCCACGGGGGGGGGGGGGCGCCGCTGAGAACCACACACCTCTGACGAGTCACTCACTGCCATCGGGTGGATTCTGCCTCACAGACTCCAGAGGACAGGGTAGCGCTGCCCCTGCGACTTATCGAGCCCGTAATTCTTCGCAGGGGCGGAAAGCCCTATCTCTCTCCTGCGGAGAGAGGCTCTGGAGGCTCCCTGCCTGGTTAAAGCGAGACCTTCCGTGTCCAGACACCCAAGTGCCCCGATCCTGTGGTGGATGGTGTGCTTGGCGGACCCTAGAATGGAAGCTGGGGATCTGGGTCCCAAGTTGTTAGGGAGTCAAGGCCACAGCCACTAGTCCACGGTGAGGACTGGTAGTTTTGGATGGTTGTTTAATATTCCAGGTATCATGATGAGGTCTAGAAGTAGAGGACGGGGGCCAGAGATGCATGTGGGCTGTGCTGAGGAAACTGTTTAGGGAAAGCAGGATGGAGAGCACACCTGAAAGTGGAGTTTCCAGAGCGCAGTGATGACAGAGCTGGAAAGGGATGTAGGAAACGAGCCCTGGACGTGTCGGCCCTCGGGCACCTTTGGGACGTGGGCTGCAGGCTACCTTGGGGTTTGGCTGGAGGGTCTGGCATTCCTAGGAAGGGTCTAGGGGCTAAAGCAGGGCAGGTGTGTGTGGGGTGGGGGGGAAGCCCTAGATTCAGGTGGCAATTTTCCAGATTCTGGCTCTTCTGATTAGCTGGATGATCATGGACAAGATACTTCAACCTTCTTCACTTAGAAACGGTCACACCAGAACTTATTTCCGACAGGGTGGGTTGTTTGGATGTTAGCATAAATGAAATGGGCAGCGTGCCTGGGCCAGAAAAAGTGCTCGGCAATGAGGAAAACGCACCAGGGTCAGGGGGCCTGTCAGGCATGGAACACCGGGAGAGGCAGGACACTTATCCCGGGCAGCCGACCACACTTTCCCAGTGCAAGGATGCCATCAGCAGCACAGATCGCCCCTCTGCGTCCCAGTCAGGTTTGTACTGTGGCTCTGGGGGCTCCTGGGGTGCTTATTAAAATGCAGATTCCTGGGCTCCACCCAGAATCCCCCTCAGCATTTCACAAGCACCACTCAGAACTCTGCACTGTAAACATCACCCCCTTTGCCCTCAATCTTACAGGCAAAGAACCTTGGAAAAGGTGGTCTTTTAACAAGAAATTATGACTGAAGGAGAGCACTTTGGGAAAATACGAATAATTATCATCATTCTTTACCTCAAGTGGTCACCTGGCTTCTTTAGCTTACCTAATAAATTGTTTAATGTCTTATTGTCTAGGCAATGTTCCTCATCTTACACAAGCAGGTTTGCTATATATATATATATATATATATATATATATATATTTCACTTATACATATGAAAATCTTTTTAAACATTTTATTTGCATCACTGCCCTCTGGTGGTGGGAATAGGAGGTCCAGCCTTTGCTCTCATAGAGCCGCTGCTGGAATTGAACCTCCATCCCAGTGGGCCACAGTCCCACACACAACTACTACGCCACCAGGGCTCAGCCTAAATATATGAAAATCTTAGAGAAAGGCTGAGCCCCGGTGGCGTAGTGGTTGTGCGCGGGACTGCGGCCCACTGGGACGGAGGTTCAATTCCAGCAGTGGGGCTGGGCCTCCAACTCCCACCACCGGAGAGCAGTGATGGCCCCCCCCCAAAAAAAAAAATCTTAGAGAAAAAAACCTACGTAAGTTGAGGTGGCTATTACCGTTCTATTTTTTTACATTAGCCCAGACAAAGGATTTTTGATGAGGGATGCGATCGCTCTCTCCCAATACTCATGGCAGATTCCACCCCCCACCCCACCCCCAACTCCCGCCAGATTATCTGTAGGCAGAACTTTAGGACAAAGTCCAGAGGGAAGCTGAGTTGTGCTTCAGGAACTGAGCCAAGGACTAGTTGTGCTGTGGGAAGAAGGGGTGGCCCGGTGGCGCGGCTTGTGGGGAGCCCAGAGGGCCTGTGTGGGGCAGCAAGTTGGACCCGATGACTCCAGATTCTTTCCGACTCTGTAGCATGAAGCTCTGTTAAGAAAGAAAAAGGAAGGGTTGAGCCCTGGTGGTGCAGTGGTTGTGTGCGGGACTGCGGTCCACAGGGCTGATGGTTCAAATCCAGCAGCAGCTCTCCAGGAGCAAGACTGTGCTTCCTACTCCCACCAGGGCAGTGATGCCACAAGAAAAAAAAAAAAAGAAAGAAAAAGGGGAAAAACAAACAAACAGGGCCACATTTTTCAGGCAGAATTACTGAAGTCTGGGAAAAAGAAGGTTACTGTTAATGGCCTGTGGGTTGGTTGACTGGTCCCCAGCACCTGTCATGAGGGGACGGGCAGTCTCTGCAGCGGAACCCTAAAGAGCACGCTGGGCGAGGCTTTGGAATGCACTTTAAAAGAGGCGGTGTTCTACCACGACGATGAAACCCTCGACACAGTGGTGGGTCTAAGGATTCACTAGTAACTCTCGTAGCTATGAAATACGCATGAACGCTATGTTACAGATGAAGAAACTGCAAAAACAAAACAAAAAAGATATGGGCGCAGGACTGCGGCCCACTGGGTGGGAGGTTCAAATCCAGCAGCAAGGCTGGACCTCCTACTCCCACCACCAGAGGGCAGTGATGCCCCCAAAACAAAAAAACAGATGAAGAAACTGGCTGACAAATGCTTGACCCAGATATCCAGCCCTTGCACGGGGCCTTCTTGCAGCAAACGAGGCTTCAGTTCCACAGCAGGTAACTCTTTGGCCGCAGTCATGGCTGGGCAATGAGAGTATTTTATTCATCCAGGGAAACTCTCGAGGGGGTATTCATGTCCAGACCATATGCAGCCTGACTGGCTGGCTGATGTTCTTCTTGTGGGAGGTAAGATGCAGCGAGAGAGACTTTCTGAGTGTGGTCAGCCAGCAAGGCGGTCCCACAGCATAAAGCTCTGTACTGACACCAAGCTATCAGAGTTACAAAAAGCCAAGACCACTTCATTGTAATCCATAGCAGGATTGTGCACACTGATGTGATGCATAGTATTTTGGGGGTGAAGCAGAGGCATGTGGAGGCTGGCTGGGGCTGGCAGTTAAAATTCAGGAGAGCTAGCACACCCTGGTTTTCTTGGTGCCGTCTGTCGTCCTGTCCACAGAGCAGAGGCTAACCACTCACGCCCACACAGCTGTGCATTCGAGGAGTGTGGGACTCACTGGTGTGCAGTGGCGGTGCACAGGGCTGCGAAGGGAAAATGTGGTGCTTTACACCCGTCACTCCAGGGCGAGCTGTGGCGGCCTGCTTCTGTAAAGACCACGACTTTGGAAACCTGAAGGATTTCCCTGCCCACTGGGGTTGCCATGAGTTAGAATCCACTCAAAGGCAACATGTAATTTGGCTAGGGCTTTGGACAGACACTGGTTACGTCTTGAAAATCTGGAGCATTCTTGCAGAGAATATTACTGATTTAAAACTATGGAATAAAAACAGATACAACAGGAAACAAATTAGGAAAAACGCATTAATTATATAGAAAAAAAGTTCCTCATGACACAGCCAGTCTCCAGAGTAAACACTACTTAGGCTTGAAAGTCCATAGACTGTGTTCCCCTTTGCGCTCTCCCTCCTGATGTTCTTGTGTGCCTGTTGGAGTCTACTGCACTGTTCAACACCAGGTGTCATATGGCTAAGCCTTCAAGAGAAAACCCTTCAGGTTAGGGGACCCTCACAACTTAAGAACTGGCTTTGCATGTTGAAGCTACAGCGGTGGTCAACACTTTTACTTCGGAACGGATTTCAGATGTGCTTTCCTGGCAGTCCTGAGCACTGGATTGCCAACTTCTTTGGTTTTGGGAAACGCTTCCCGGTCAAATTGTAGTCTTCGTTGTCTTATCATTCGCAGACGTTTGGAAGCTCCCCATGAAAGATTACTGCATCTGTGGACCCAAAGCGATTCAAATCATGTGACCTCGGTTTTCCGTGAATCTAGTGTGGGCGGTGGCAGTCCACACACACCTGGAAGGCTCTGGAAATACAAGTCTGATTTGAATCTCAGCCGGGTCGAGCTTTGTATCATCTTGGACATGCTGGTGGTGGAGTGGGTTGTATTAGGTTGCTAACCACAAGGTTGGCAGCTTGAACCTGCCAGGTGCTTCATGGAAGATTCTCGTAAAGATCGACCATAACGGAAATCTAGAGGGGCAGTTTTACTCGTCAGGAACGGTGGCTGAGCTGCAATCGGCTTGATGGCATTGTGCCCTTGTGATCCTGAAATAATTCATATCCATGAAGCACCTAGCCTGTGCCATGTGGTGTTACAGCCAGGTGACGTGGCGATTGAAACAAGCAAAAGTCTTGCTGTTTGAAGCTTCCAGTTCAGGTAGGCATGGGGCAGATGGGCTCATGTGGGCCTGTGGTGAGGGCGTGGAGAAGACTTGGTAGTTAAGGGTTCATAGAGGTGGCCAGGTGGGGGAAGGGAAGCATGGGAGTTTAATGCAAGGAGCAAAGGTAGGAGGCAGGTGAGGGCAGACCCTCTGGGACCCCTGAATTTTTGTCTAAGTGCGAATGGAAGTCACCCTAAATCAACTGTTTTCTGCTCACGAGCCATCCCAGGGCAGCTGTGTGGACAAGGGTGCCGAGGCACGCAGTTGAGGGGAACCCAGGGCCTGGCCCAAACCAAGCGATGGTTATGGAAGTACACTATTTTCAAAATGTCTGAGGGGCTCAGCAGACTGATAGAAAGTTCAAAATCACAGACAGCAGAACTTCTTCATGAACTTGTTGAAGACCCCTCTTCTGGGGAGTTTATGCTCCTTTATGGGTGTGGCAGTGACATATTCTCCTGTCAACTTGAGTGAAAGGGTGGAGTTTAGCCTGTCAATCAGGTCATAGCCAATGAAGCTTCTGTGTGGGCACGGCCTTCTGCTAAAGATTCTGGGAGGGACTGAGCCCCGGTGGTGTAGTGGTTGTGCGCAGGACTGCAGCCCACTGGCATGGAGGTCCAACTCCAGCTCCATGGAGCAAAGGCTGGGCCTCCTACTCCCACCACCTGAGGGCAGTGATGCCCAAAAAAACAAAAATACCAAGAGAAAAAAAGGATTCTGGGAACTCTCGTCTTCCTCCCTGGAAGCAGGACACACTCACACTCTGTCTTCCCTCTCCTGTTGTTGAGACACCCAGAGAGCTGGAGGAGCCACAGGGAGGTCCATGCCAGTGCTGAGATGTTTCCACTGGCATTGCAGCCACAAGACTTCTTACCCACGGGCCCGTGATCTTCCTGCATTCAGCATCATTGCATGTGCTGCACAAGTCTAAAAAGGAATGTGTGAACCGTATCGGACATAAGGGCTAATATTGAACATATGACTTCATCTGGACTGTTTCCTCAACATAGAATTGCTCTTTTATATAAAGCGCTTTCTTACTTGAGTGTCTATGAGTTTGTTTCTCTAGTCAACCCAGACTAACACAATGGGAAAAATACTTTTTAGGTGGTTTCTATTAACAGTAAAACCTGTGAAAGCCAGAACCTGTGAAGGTGACACCTGTCAGGAAAGGAAAACGTAAATATTTTCCACCCAATAAAGGAAAGGATAAAAAAAGGCAGTCCAACGGAGAACCAGTGCTCACAGGTTCAGCTCCAACGATCTACTTCAATTTTCTGTCAAGAGGCACAGGGGTGATCCATTCAAGTCGTTAAAATTGGTTCATTCTTCTTGGGCTGCAGAAACTATTCTACACCCACTGTGATCACCACACTCATTGTAGGAGTCTCGGGTAAATTTAACATTTCCATTTATTTCTTTCATTATAAAAGTAATATAAGCACATTACACACACTGTGAAAAGAAGGGGGGAAGAAACCCAAACCCACCACTCTAACACAGAACCTTCTTCAGCATTTGGTACATCTTAGCCTTCAGGTGAGCCTGAAATTTATTTAACACTGAGTCTCAAGCACCATTAAAAAAAAGTGAAGATGCTCTTCTTACTGCATTGTTTTTTGATTCTTCAAAGCATTTTTTTCTTCTTTTTAGTGTTAAAAAAAAAATGAAAAGAATTACAATCATGCAGGTGAAATCACAAAGTCTGCACAGCCTCGAACTTAAAAAACCCAACAGCAAGAACACATTGAATTCCACCGCTCAAAATAAAACCTTCAATTTAAGAAGGAAACCCAAGTCATAACTAATTCATTAAGTATTCAAGACCAAAGAAGTTAAATCAAAGACCTATCTCTGCCTGCTTGAAACCATCAGATGATGCAGTCTGCACAAACCTGGGAACTCGCAGTAAAAGGGGGAGAGTGGCATGGGTCTTATGACCATCGTTTATTAAGTAGCTGATGACAGACATGTGAAAGTTGTATTAAATCATCCCTATTTTTAAAATACCACTTGGTGATTTAAATCTATTTGCACTTCTTCCTGATTTCCAGGGGAAATTAAAATAACACTTGGGGCCTTGTGTTTCACTTCATATCTCATCACGTTGTCGTTCTCATGTTCATGCCCCCACGGTCATGTGATGCTAGCACTTCAGGAATGTTTGCTTCACACGTGAATGCGTCAGGGTGGGCGTCTGTAGGTAAAAAACTGTATCTGATTGTACAGCCATTATCCTAGATCAGTTTAATCACAACGGGAGAACTCTGTTCACTCACCTAAGTAGGCTTCCCAATCTGGAAAATGGGACTTCTAGCTGCCCGTCGAGAACTGTTTCTCAAAACCACACAGACTTTCTGACTTCATTCCCCAATTAGCATTCAAGAGTCAACTCCAAGAGGACTCAACATTGTCAGAACCACCTATAAAATATTCCCATGCTGCAGGGAAAAAACTGGCACAAGGACTTTGAATGGAATGCACGGTCAGAAATTCCATTTACATGTTCTAAGCATAAAAATCCAGACTGCAGACACAAATTTCTCTACAATGAATTAACCAAATTGGTAAGAGGTGTTTTGAACCGAACCAATCACCTCCAATATCACTGTTTCACTTTGAAGAATTCTGAGTGTCAACAGTTCTGCAAATTGTTAAGAGATGACACAGAGAAGAGTGGCGAGAACGCAGCCTGACTTTATTCACAGCAGGCCACCATCAGTACCAAACCCAATACCAGACTGAATGCTATGGAGTCCATGCTGACTTAATGTGATCCCCTGTGGGCTTCTGAGACTGTAACGTGTACGGGAGGGCCAGGCTTTCTCCTGGGGAGCTAAAGGTGGTTTTGAATTACCAGCCACTCTGATAGCAGCCCACTACACCATCAGGGCTCCTAAGTCCTTAGTAGTTTTATGCAGAGTACTGTCAGTGGACAGTGGCATAAACGGGGTGCATGTTAATCGTAAACAAGTGGGAACGGGGAGCGGCATGGATAGACAGACATTAGGGTAGGTGCTGAGTAGGGAGCTACAATGATAAAGAAAAGGAACCGCAGGCCTGGTTATTTGTTCAGCAGGGGCTCTCCAGCAGTCTAGGAACAAGTCAGATGCATGCGGGTGTGACAAGAACAGAGAGAGAGGAGAGCAGGACCAGAAAGAGGGTGGGACTCAGACGGGTGTCGAATGAGTTGTGGCCGTGGTCTGGAGACCATGATGAAGGTGGCTGAGTTAGGGCCCCTGAGAGCGGCTACAGTGAAGGGCACTGAAGAGACCCCAAGCCCGGGAAGAGGAGGGAGCCACCTCACATACGTTTTCACCAAGGAAAACCAAGCCACCAGTGTAGCTAGAGGTGATGGGACTCCACGGTAGACTCCTACAACACAGCACAAAAGCAGCAGTCAGATGGAGGGCCAGGGACACCGAGGTGCAGGTTCGGAGACAGAACTCTCTCAAGAAGACCCAGAATCTGGCCACAAAAGGACGGAAGTTCTAGGCTCCCTGGGGCAGGTGGCCCAGTTCAGCTTCAGGGTGTGGCAGGGCACAGGCCTCGCCATGAGCCCAATCAAACAGGGGCATCTTGGACAGCAGCTCCATTAGGCCAAGGTGGTGACAGTGGGCATCAGATGGATACTTGCTGAAAACAGAGTGCTTCTGGGCAGGTCTTTTGCTATAAATTGGCTGATTTTTTCGGGGTGGAATTTAAGGAACAAAAAATTCAGAAAAAAATATTCTCGTACTGCCATTTGCAGTTATCTTGCAGCTATTGGGTTATCTATAGACTATCACCTCAGGACAAGCAGAGTACAGCCTGCTCTCAAGTGGAGACTAATCAGACCACATTGACAAAGCCTCAAACGCCAGCAACTCTAGTAAGTGATGCTCAGAGAGCTGAAGGGGAGGGAACCCTGGGCGGGTAAAACAACTCCTGTGGCCGCCTTAATGCTCTGGCCCTATCTCATTTCCCTATGAACCCAAAGCACAGGGCAGTCCAGCTCAGTGGTTTCCCAGGCTAGAAACCTTTACAGGGGTAGAAAGCCTTGCCCTTCTCCCATGGAGCAGCCGGTGGTTTCAAACTGCTGGCCTTGTGATTAGGAGCTCAACGTAGAACCACTCTACCACCTATGAGTCAAATGGACTCAATGCCAGACTAAAAAAAAAATCTCATTATTAAATCCAGGGCAAGTAGCCATTGTGCATGCCCACCTTAACATTTTCATTCTTTAGCTTTTTTTTAGGGGGGGTGGGGGGGTAGAAGGGCAGAGACCATTAGTCAGCTTATATATCCAGAATTCAACTATTATCCCACAATGGAATTTTTAAAAGGGCCACCTCATACACTGCCCCCTTTCATGTGTCACAGGATATGGTATATCACACCGTTCACCAGCAACCGCTTTGGGGAGACCAGCAACGTTCGAAGCACTGCACCAATTCTAACTTCTAACAATGAAGCGGGTCCCTGAAGTGGAAGCACCAGTTATTGACTTGCCTCCAACTAGGTGACCTGGGATTCGAATCTGGGTAGTCTGAGCCTTTGTGGCAGTAAGTTTTGGGGATGCTACCTGCAAGGTTGGCAGTTTGAAACCACCTGCCACTCTGAGGGAGAAAGGCAAACTTTCAGCTCCTGTAGAGTTAGTCTTGGAAACTGACAGGCAGTTCTACCTCGTCCTTTACATCCAGGGAGCGTTAGAATCAACTCAGTGGCAATGAGTGCAGTGCTTTGGTTTTGAAGTCTGACCCCAGAGCTCATTTCTATCCCTTAGTCATTTGCTTTTGCTGTGTCAGAGGTGGAGAGTGTCCAGCTGGCAGGCTGTATTGAGAAGTCACCGATACCAGCTAACATTAAATGCCTCACCAAGAGAAGCAGTTCCAGCCATCACAGTAGGGGTAAGTTAATTCACTGACCAATGTGGCCCTCGAATGATGTGACAAACGGCACCCGTGCTATGTGAACAGCTGGATTTGATTTTACTAAGTGTGTATAAGACAGCAGAGGTGGATGGCTGGCAGTCCACAGGAGAACAGAAACGGGACAAGCTGTCTCCCACAGGTCCCTGCTATTTGTGTCATTTCCAGGCTGGCAGATTTATACTGGAAGAGCAGAAAGTCACGGAAGCTAACCCCAGGACTGTTTCTGGACCACATCAGCCATGTGGCATATGATGCCAAAGGAAACTCATCCTGTAAGTTTGAAGTGTCCTGCACGGACAGTCCTGCACTTACCAGCTGGGGATGAAGGGCAGAGAAGAGTTCACAGGAGAGGAAGGAGGGAGCTATGCCAGCAAAGCAACAAACTGTCACAGCTACTACGACAGTAAAGGAGGCACGGTCTAATCATCGCCTAGCAGCGATACGGGCCATTTGCTAGCTACAAAGGGTGTTTTCAGATCTCCTTACATCGGAGTCCGTATTTGAATGGCTGGCTTCTTCTTAAGACTAGATAGTAGAGTTAACCTTTATACCACCGACTGGTTATATTTTTTTTACCTCTAACACTAAAATGAACTGTTCTCAACTTTTTACTACTTCAGGACCCAATCAACCAGCCTATTAAATGTCTTAAAGTGTTTTTAAAGACGCATGTCATTGATAGAGAGAGGTCCTATGGTTAAAAGAATCATGTAACAAAAATGAAGTATCAAATTTCAAATATATACACCATAAGCAATAACAACCAATTCCTAACAGCTCAGAAGACTTTTGGAGGGTCATATGCTCTGGGGTTAACTGTTATGTGCTTGTACTGTACAGTACACCTGAAATACAGCCACAACTGAGGTGATTTGAATGGAGCCCTGGGATCGCTGTCTGGTCAGCTATTTGCAAAGGCAGCGGTTCAAAGGCACTAGTTGGTTTTGCCAAAGAAAAACGAGATTGTCTGCTTCTGCCAAGATCTACAGCCGCAGAAACCACGTGCAGGGTTGTTATGGGTCTGAATCGATCAGGATTTGGTTTGGGTTAGGAACGCTTTTGAACTTTCTGATTGCTTAGCTAAAAACAGAATCCTCAAGCCCCCTGCTACGGGGTCGATTCCACCTCCGGGCAAGCCTATAGGGGCGGTGGGACTGCTGTCACTCTGCGGGAGGAGGTCCAGCATTTTACCTTTGGACGCTTGGCTTTTGGAAAATCAGTCTCAAATGCTCACTTTCATACAATGTCCATCCTAAACACAGTGCTAGGGAAAGACCATGCGAGTTCTAGAGGCTGCTCTGAATCCAAAGAAATCTGTACCCGCGAGCCAGCTCCTCCCAGCAGGGCGCGTCTGCTGTTTCTATCAGTCAAAGGACAGAGTCAAGGGGGAGCTACGGAAGCTCGGTGATCACGAGTGGAAAGGTCCCTCAGAGAACACACAGCCCATGGTGAACACGGGCGCTCTTCCACGGCCTTCGGAGTGCTTCCAAGGCACCCCAACCACAGATCTCAACAAGCCCCTTCAGAACTACAGAGGATGAAAACTATTGTAGAAGGTCATGCTTTTGTGTACATGGAAAAGATGAAAACATAACACAAATACTAATTAGGAAGGTTCATTATAGTCCTTCAGAAATTATTTCAAGGGTTCCTAGTTCTTTAGTTCTCCCTCCTTTTATGGTTTTTAATTCAACCAGACCTCGTTTTATTGTGCCTAAAGATAGCAAAGCTTTAAAAAACAAAACCAAGAACAACTTAAGGTCTTGGGGTACTCTGTTGTGAGGCGAGTTGATTGGTGCTGTTTCCAACAACATGTGCTTGCTTTTGTGTCTCTGTATTCGAGTTTGGTAATTCTCAGAATATCTAGAACTTTTCCACACACTCAATGAATGATAGTATAGTGTCAATGTAACTTCTGTATGTACTGGAAAACCCAAAGTGGTATAGCTGGCTTTACTGTGTGGCAACCTTGACGCAAACCTGCAGTATCTTCAAGGCATGCTTCGATCAGCTTAACCAAACCTAAAATTTCATTTGCATTGTTAAAGGGGGTCTTGCTTATAGGGGAAGTTGCTTGGCACTAATCCAGACATCAGCTCAGAGAGAGGGGATTTTACTTAATAGAACTACAGCTGTGGATGGCGCCACTGAAAATGGTGAATTATTTCATTGTTCAAATGCAATGATCAAGAAAATTTTCCTTCATTCTCAGGGCTTGAACATCACTGGACTACAAGTGATGAATGCTGTGAAGACCCTCATATGTCATTCTGCCCACCTAGGGCACATCCAAAATAACACGTGCCCTTGAAAACCAAAGTTTCAGTGCACTTTACCATCTTCCCTTTCCCTAAAAGCCAAAATTTAACTTTTTAGTTTGACTCACTAAAAACAAACCTTTTAGGGAAGTACTTTATATGTTTTATTTTCCCCTAAGGTTTAAATTTGCCTTTCTCTCCTAACCAGCTACTATATTCTGAACTCTTTTAAAGATAAGAAATCTTGGGCCGAGCCCCAGTGGTGTTAGTGGTTGAGTGTGAGACTGCGGCCCATTGGCTTGGCGGTTCCAATCCAGCGGCAGCTCTCCAGGCGCAAGGCTGGGTAGCTCCCCCGACCACCAGAGGGCAGTGATGCCCCCTCCCCCCAAAAAGCTATGAAATCTCACTAAAAGCAAGTCCATGTTTTTTGCCATCTGATTCCTACTTTCCCTTACCTTCCTAAGGTGGAAGCTTCATTTCCCCACCCTCACCTCAGACAACACTTGAGAGGGAGTCTTAAAAGACACCAACTGCAGGACAGACCACAGTGAATGAAGAAGCTACACCATCAAGATGGAGTCAAGTTTTATGAGCACACAGTCCTTGCACATCTGAGACAGGTGTGATACACAAGATCCTTAATTTCATTATGGAGCCAAGTTGTTCAAAGGGTGAATTTTGAAACTATGCTAAGTGTAGCAAATGAATATATAAAAACAAAACAAAAAAAGTCATCCAAGTATTTACATTTTTAAAAGACATTAAAAATATAGGCTACTTATAAGTGTGCTTGAACAAACCATGTGTGGAATTGAATTCCAATCATTATGGAGTTAGTTTCTGCTAAATACATTATTAATGCTAGACCCCTGACATCTGTGGGCTTGAAGCACTTTCAAATGTTTCCCATTTATACTTAAGGGAAACAAACCAAACAGCAAGCAAAAAAATGAGCCAACTCTATGTTTCTGGGGCACCACTCTGGAGCTGGGGGCGGTGGGGAGAGGCTGTCCCTGCAAGGTGCAGAGGGAAGGGTGGGCATCCGTCACCAAGAGTGGCTTTGTCACTGCCCACTTGCAACCAGGAAGTCAATAAAGCACCTTAGAAGCCACTGACATTTGGAACTTACACTTCTCTGCATTATAATGTTCCAACAACTTTACCAATTTGAATATCTACAAAAATATTTTAGAATATATTCTTTCAGAAAGTGGAGGTCTCTTATATTACATAAATAACAAATCATGCAATTTCTTAACACTCTTAAGCTTTTCCAAAATGATCATACAATCTAATTAAAAACTCAAACGAGTTATATTGCTGGTATAGATGTTTATAGTCTAGTAATGTCCATATTGATAATATATCTTAGCCTATTCCTTGCAAAGTGATTAAGGATTACAGAATAACTTTTACTTCCATTGGTTCTGGCTCAGATAGGTGGGGAATTATACTGAGAATAAAGACATGTCAGACATTTAACCAACAGTAACATTGCCTTATAAGATGTATTTGAGAGAATATGGCTTAAAGACAAAAGGAGAAGCCTTTTAGGTGTTCTTATGGTTTCACTTGATCCTTAGTTTATGGGAAACTTATTTCACTAGCTGGAGCAAGAGTAGCTCTGCAGGGTTTTGTTTTGTTTTGTTTTTGGGGGGGGCATCACTGCTTTCCGGCGGTGGGAGGAGGAGGCCCAGCCCCACTGCTGGAACTGAACCTCCGTCCCAGTGGGCCGCAGTCCTGCGCACAACCACAACGCCCCCCGGGGCTCCGCCCTCTCTGCAGGGTTCTGTGGAGGCCAGTGTTATTTTGCTCGGACAATTCTAAGTGTTCACATTTTTAGCATTTTTCAGATTAACCCAAAAAGTTCATGCCACAACCAGAATCTCCAAACAACTAGTTGACAAACTTAAAAAAAAAAAAATCATTCTCTATACAGGTTAGAACGGGACTATTCTCTAGGTCTGTAACTTGATTTTCTGCTTAGTCTTCAGGCCAATGCAGTTTTCTAAAACTAGATTTTTATTCAAAAGAAAAAGATGTCTGAAAACAAAACACTGAATAGATTCAAAAAGCACTGTGGAGCTCTCCCTGTCGTCAGAAACAGAACGACGGACCACACGATGCAAGTGGGACAGGCACCACTTTTCTGTTTGGTAAAAAGGAGAGTTGGGTAGCGTTTTTTAGATATCAAGGTCAGCAGAATTTTCACATTTCACAATTTTGTTACTAAAGGTCCCCAAATTCCTTCAGTTAATGAGAGATTTTATGAATGTGTGTATTATAATAAACAGCAGCAAAACACCAAAACAATTCTATTGCTAAAAAGCAGCTACTCCTGTTTATGCCTTTAGAATACTACATTAAGCAGCAAGAATGAAAATAAAATGCCAGCTTGTGCCATCGATGGGGATTTGAATTATTCTAAAGAAGAAATCATTTTCCCAAGAACAGGTTAGAGCATGACATCTCTAATCAGACTGGGCGAAGAGGGTTGAAGTTTGGACAAGAGGGGATAGCAGAAACTATCAGTATGATGAGCTAACAGCAGTATTCTTTTAGTATTCTAAAAGCATGCTTCAGGTAGTCCAACAATGTTTCTGGCAATACCGACTGCTCACATACATACACAAGCACACACATAAATTTTAATGGCTTAAAAAAAAACACCCAAATGTGTTACTTTAGAAAAACGAATGCAGTGCACTTTCAGCAATATTATCGCCACAGACTCTGATTGCGCAATCCACACTTAAGTAGTAGGTGCCTTCTATGGTGATATGGCTTCTCTGCATTAATTTCCATCAGGTCGATAAACATTAGGGCAGGTTAAGTAAAGACTGAATTTGTTGCACAAAGGAACATTTACTCATCAGATCCCACTGATCGCTTCTGTGCCCGTTTCCTGGGCAACCTTCTTGGTGAAGCTTTATCTGGAAGAAAAGAGAAAGTTTTAAGCTTTCCTATTTAGTAAGCATTTCCTGCAGCTTTATCATTCAGTTTAACATAACACTTATGTAAGAATACCATTTAATAATGAATTATTATTATTATTATTAAAGGTTCTGAATATCTTTAAATTAACAATTGAAAGCAAACTCTTTTGTAATAGAGTACAAAAATGTCTAAACCTCGGTACTGTAATGTTGAAGACACCATGCAAAGACTTCTTTATTTTCCAATTAAACATGCACAAGTAAACAATTTTAGCAATACTTTAAAAGGTATGAATTTGCACCTCAAAAATTTTAGGTTAGTCACAGATTAAAGATTCAATATTCACAAATACAGCCATGCAGTTGGTTTTGTTTGGGGTACTTTCAGAAATAAGCAGGATAAAGGAAATGATTTACCATTTCAGTACTAAAACTATCCTGCACACAGAGACGTTGTCTTTAACATCTTTTTCTGTATCTCTTATTTTTAAACTACTACTATGCCAAATGAAGGCGAAACCATTACACAGATGCCAATCTCATCATCACCTCGCTGCCAAACCACTAGGAATCAGGATGGGCCAAGGGTCCATCATGGGTCTGATGGGTCAATCAGACTCTCAATCACCACACCAGTTAGTATTACTCTTGTCTTGAACACTGATGTCCACTAGTCAACAAACCAAACAGACTTTCTGCTACTGTAGTAACGTGAAATGTCAGATATGTGAGAAGTAGGTATAGTCTGCTTAAGGGTATGTTGAAAGGTCTAATCTTTGCTCGGAATTATTAAAGTTAATAATAATACTGCTTAAAAAAAAAACACTCCACAAAAACACTCCACAGAAGTACTTTAAAATTAAAGTCATTGGAATGAACATCACATGTGAACCAGTAAGTACAAAGAGATTTTAGAATGTCCACGGGAAAATCCCATCATCTTTTAATTCTTCTCCCCCTGACCCAAACTTTTCCCACTCATAGATGTACAGCAGCATTTAGATGCTGTGTTCAATGACTTCCAACAATTTCAATCAGCTGAAACACGGCTTATAGAAACACATGGAAAGGAGCCCTGAGGTCTTACAATGCCTGTCCAACACTCAGTCAGCCAAGTACCCTTACTCAACGAAAACTCTTGATCTGGTGTTTAACCCATCAGAGTTCAAAAGCAGCTAAGTGAAAACCAGAAGAAGGTGACAAAGCAGCATTTTACTTTTGCAAACAACTAATTAATGTAAATAATGAAGCTCTTCACCTACTATTTCCCCAAAGAGTAAAAAACCTAAAGCCAACAATGATTGAAGATCAAAATATTTTAGCTTTCAAAATAAACGCTTAAATTATATGGAAAAGAAAAAGAACAAAAGAACAAAAAATAACATAAGCAAAATGAAATGCTGCACCATCATTTGTTATAATGAACAAAAAGGATAAGTCTGAAAATCTCTGTTTTCTGCATTTAAGAAGATGATTTGAATTACCTCTGAGCTAACTACATTTATCTTTCCCCCCCGTCTTTGCTCTCCTTTGTATCTCTACATTCTTAACTCAATTCTCCAGACTCCTTTGATTTTGCAAGATGAGGCAGCATCTAGAATTATCAGATTATTTGGCTTTGCTAACAGAAAGTGACATGTTTATGCATGAGTCTATTACATGACTTTCAGTTATTTTCTAATTTCCCAAACCAATGAACAAATCTTAGAGATCAACTTTCAGAGTACAATGCAGCATTGAGTTCCTTAAATTTGATACAAATTTCAGCATCTTAATTGGATAATTCTAATAACTCACGCCTTTCAGAAGCGCTACCATGTTGTGAAATCTCTGGAAAAACTAGGATTTTAAAAGGATGAAAGAATACAAGCATCTGTGGTGTAAACTTAGTATCCATGGTCCTAAAATCACTACTCAGGTTGCACAACCAGACTTTGAGCAAGATACTTATAAAATGTCTAATAATTTTAATTCTACCATTTTGAGCATAAATTCTAGCTTCTTTAGCATGTCGCATCGGAAAATACATGGATTTTAAAATGAGACAAATCCAGTTGTAAATTCTGGCAGGGTGTTAACTTTTTTGGAGAAGCATTTTCTCAGTAGTAAATGAAGATAGTGACTAACCTTTCAAGTAAATGCCAGGTACATAGAAGGCATCCCTTCTATGTTATATTCTTTGCTCCCACGAAGATTCTCCTGACTGTACATGAGATCTTTCCCTAACTTATACAAGTTGTCTTTTAGCTCACTTAAGCCCATACTACTTTCGATTATTTAATACTTAAATGTGTTTTAATTCTTCAAGTAGAAATAGAAATCCCCTGGCCTGAGCCCCGGTGGCGCAGTGGTTGTGTGGTACTGCAGCCCACAGGGTTGGTGGTTCAAATCCAGCAGCAGCTCTCCTGGAGCAAGGCTGGACTTCCTACTCCCACTAGGGCAGTGATGCCCAAAGGAACATAGTAATATCCTAAATCCCCCGTTAACACACCCTTTGGGTTTTAGCAGAGGACGATACAGCCCTCAGGGGCTGTGGACAAAATACAATTGTAGCTGATTTACAACTTGCCGAGCGCAGTCAAGCTCGTTCAGGGGAGGGCAATGGCAGAGGGTGGTAGAATAGAACCACCTCCTAGCACACTTGTCACAGAAGAATGCTTTTGGACAAGAGCTTTCAAAGTTGTTGCTGTAATTTGTCTTTCAAAAAAACCCTTTTCATGTAGGTACAACTAATTCTTTTTAAGATATTTAAATTTATCTTTTAACAGTTTGCCTTTTAAATACACTATAATGTTAAGAAATTCGAGTGAACTCTACACAGTTCTCAATCTATACTTAAACCAATTCAACTTTTAGCTATCCTGTCAGGCCAAGAGAAATTTGACCTTACTGAGAAAGGTGATTCATTCCATAACTTCCACTGTGATCGCCTACGCTGCCTGTCCCAGGGTCTTCCCTGGTTCGCGGTGCTCTTACATGCCAACTTTTGTCGGTCAGTCATCCCTAGATGTCTGCAGATGCCTCATACACCCACTCCAAACTCACTCTCCTCAGTCCTCTGCACACCCCGTGCTGCACCCACCAACATGCTCAAGGCCTCTCTTCCCCTCTGCTTAGCATGCACGTCACTAACTTTTGGCTGGAAACGACAGTTTTCGTAAAAATTACAATGCACATCACCTTTGTTTGCCCTAGCTATTCCACTTAAAAACTTAACCTATAAACTCTCTCTCACACACACACACAAATATTTTAGTGTTATTTGTGGTAATGAAACATTGAAAATAACTTCAATAGCACAGCCTTCAATGTAGAACAGATCTAATCAATCAGTAAATGTTTACACAAAGGAATCTTAAATAGTCATTAAAAGAAATAAAATGACATATTTAACCAGCATAAAGAAATCCAAAGCATGAAAAAAACCGATGCACAGGCTGTCTCCACTCGTACCAAACACTCACACATGCTTATTTACGTATGGCAAACACGTGAAATAACACACAGCCGTAACGCCAAAATGGGATTAATGGAGACAGGAGAGGGAACTGAGCTTTTTACTACTGTACTGGTTTGTTTTGGACAGGACGGTCATATTATTTTTGCAACAACAAAAAAATTTTTTTTTTAAGTTTTATAATTAGGGGGAAAAAACCTCATACAGATTAGTATTTTAACTAAATGCACAAGTAAGCAAACTGAATTTAGGTTTATTCTTTCAAGTTGTAGTTAGCCATCAGTTTTCCCAGGAAAAATAGTATTAGAAAACCATTCTGTCACACAATAAACTTGCTATTTCACATGCTATACAAGAGCCCCCAATACTACTATAGACACTATGAGAAAATAAATTGCCTCACCTCTTCTACTCTGCACTGAAGCAACAGGAAAGAAAAGACAGGAAAATGATTAAGAATATAGAGATTTCAGATATCTGTACATCAACTGTAGGTTTGGAGGCATTTCTAAATTAAAGTATAAAAATTCCCCTAATCTTTAAAACCAAAATAATCATTTATACTAGACTCACAGAAATAAAGGAGAGGTGAATTTCACATGACATCGACCAAATGTATTTGTTAAATCTAAGATAGTTAGAGGAAAAACTTCCCAGCAAAGTTTTAAGCATACTTACTGATCTGATTCAAAGTTTCCTGAGGAATCCAACTCATATCAACATCGTTCTGATTTGACGTACCCATTTCTACTTTCTGTATTGGTCTCTTGCGCTGAAAAAAAAAAAGTTTATTATAATTAAAAATCAATCCATGTTTTTAAGTAACTAAGTTGAGAAAAACACATTCTTCTCTAGTTCTAAAATATACACTTAGTCAAGTATTTCATTAAGTAGACGCAAGTCATGACTATCTATATAGAACAAACCCTCACAATACCGTTATCTACTCTTGTATAAGCCAAGTTCTCCATTTTTAATGCAGTTTTTGTAACAAAATTAGGTGCCTCAGCTGATATTCAGGTTGACTTATACTCCAGTATGTATGGTAATTATTTATTCTGAATCTAAGACTCTTTTCCTGTAGTGTAATGAGTAAGCCAAATCAGAAATTCTATTGTTTTTTTCCCTTTGTAAATTCAACTGAATTAAAAATATACCTACTTCCACTTTCAACAAAATTCAGGATACCTACCAAAATGTTGCTGGTTGATAGTTACTGTACTGTCAGACAAATACATGTTTTTAATTGACATATTCAAAACAAAAACATAAAAACTCAAACTAAACACCTCACACACTTTCTCTCTAGAGTTATTTGTAGCACAATTGCTAAGAAGTAAAAGACTCCACTCCATTCTTTGGTCGCTCTTTTGAAAACAAGTACTCCAAAACTATCCATGGTTCTGAATGTAAAGAAGGGTAATTTAAAAATGGCTTCTCTCAGTGATGCAGTTGAACCTAATCACAAAAAATGCTGGTTATTATGAAAGTGGTGCAAAAAAAAGCTATGAAAATTAATAATGAAAGCATGAAGCATTTGTTGTGAAAATACATACAGTGCTCACTGTTCATTTTTGTATATATCTGACAGAAGTGAATGGTTTTATTTCGTCCCTTTGAGAGGAGTGCTGTATAAAGAAAGCACTGACTGACGGAGGAGGGGGTGTGAAAGGCGAGGGCGGGGGATGAGGGCGCAGCAGAGAAAGAGCTACCAAGGCCACACTGAGAAAGCAGGGTTACAACAGGTATGTTATTGCCAAAACTCTCCCTGAGCAAGAGGCAAAACAAATACGCCAAGTTTTTTTTTTTCCATTTTCAGAGGAAAAGACCTCTTTTTCAAGAATTATCACTGCAGTTTAAATGATCTCCATTGCATCCAAACAAATACACTGAAAGCTTGGTTGATTTATATATAAAATACATGGAAAAGCAGGATAATCTCTGGGTCTTCTTCTAAAAGCTATCGCACACCTGCAAGTACACAAACACGGTGTTCACCTATAATTACCTTTCTGGATTCTAGGAGCTGATGAAGGCCGATAACAACCAATAGCCCGAGACCAGCGAGGAACATGTACATAAAAATTCTGATATAAAAGAGAATATATTTGCGTTAATAGGAAATACCATAATCAACTACAACTCTAACATGTTTTCGAAGTCACTTGTAAGGAAAGGATACTTAATTCTATAAGTTTCCAATCTGTAATCTAAAATGATTTATCATATAAATGGCTAGTCAACTTGATACCAATAGTTCTAAGACACAGAATTTCACGGTCCATGTGGTTTTCCCCACTTAAAAAAAAGCTCATAGGAGCAAGCTTTCTAATGCTACCATGGAAATGGAAGATTGACTTAAAATTGCAATTTTTACTTACGTCTCTCCATCTAACCCATCCTCTCTTTCAATAATTGTGACTGTTTGATTGAAGACAGCATCTTGGAATACATTGCCCTGGTAGAAAGGGGAAGGGGGGAGAGGGAAGAATTCTTAAGAAATTAGAAATGCATGGGAAAAAAATGAAAACTAATGATTTAAAAAAAATCAACTCCCTAACAGAAGTCTAATTTTGTAGTCACTGAGGACAGGAGTCTCAACAAAATTAACACACAACTAGCTCCATGTCTGAGACTAAATATTATCACTTTTTTTTTAATCAAATCATTTTATTGGGGGCTCGTACGACTCTTATCACAATCCACATACACATCCATTGTGTCAAGCACTTCTGTACATTTCTTTCCCTCATCATTCTCAAAACACTTGCTTTCTACTTGAGCCCCTGAACCTTGCTCATTTTCCTCCTCCTTCCTCACTCCCCCCTTTCATGAACCCTTGATAATTTATAAATTATTATTCTGTCATATCTTTTTTGGGGGGAGGGGGCATCACTGCCGCCCTCTGGTGGTTGTAGGAGCTACCCAGTGCTGCTCCTGATAGCCGCCGCTGGATTTGAACCACCAAATCTGCAGGCTGCAGTCCCACACTCAACCACTTACACCACCTGGGGCTAAGCCCCACTTTATCATATCTTAACACCATGCTGTCTGTTCCCTAAGGAGGTTATATGTAAATCCTTGCAATCAGTTCTTTTACACCTCGCCTTCCCGCCAACCTCCCATTATCGCGCTTCTCTCACCACTGGTCCTGAGGGGTTCTTCCACCTTGGATTCCATGTTTCCAGTTCCTATGTTGTACCAGTGTACATCTTCCGGTCCAGCCAGATTCATAAAGTAGAATTGGGATCATGATAGTGGGGTAGGGAGGTAGCATTTAAGAACTAGAGGAACATTGCATGTCTCAACGTTGCTATCCTGCACCCTGACTGGCTAGTCCCCTCAGGGAGAGCATTCTATGAGGGAAATGTCCAGTTGCCTACAGATGGGCTTTAAGTCCCCAGTCTGCTTTAAGTCCCATCAGTCACAATGGTAAGATTTTTTGTTCTTTGTTGCCTGATAGCTAATCCCTGCAACATCTCATGATCACCCGGGCTGTTGTGCATCTCCCACGTGGGCTATGTTGCTTCTCAGCTAGATGGCTGCTTGTTTATCTTCAAGCCTCTCAGACCCCAGACTCTCTATCCCTTGATAGCCAGGCACCATCTGCTTTCTTCGCCACATTTGCCTTTGCACCTGCTTTGTTTACAGCGATCATATCAGGACAGGTTGGTGTGCTTCGTTGTTTATCTTCAAGCCTTTAAGACCCCAGGAGTTATAGCTTTTGATAGCCGGTAACCATCAGTTTTCTTCGCCACATTTGCTTATGCACCCTCTTTGTCTTCAGCAATTGTGTTGGGAAGGTGAGCATCTCAGAATGCCAAATTATTAGAATAATGTGTTCTTGTATTGGGGGAGTATTTGAATAGGGGCACATTGTTCATGTGTTTCCTTAATACAAGACCTATACATATATGTACATAGATTTCCCTTTCACCTTATATAAATATATTTACATATGCACATGCCTGTGTTTATATCTCTATAAATGCCTTTTGCCTCTTGGGTCTTTCCTCTATTTCTTTTTACTTTCCTCATGTCGCACTATTATGTTCAGCCTTAATTTGGGTTTCAGGAATTCCTCTCGGCTACACTGTCCTTGATCCAGCCCTGCCAGATCTCCTACACCCTCCTTGCCATTGATTTTGGTCACTTGTTGTTCCCTTGTCCCTGGGTTTGTTAACACCCACTTCCTTTCCCCCATCTCCCTCCCCCCACCCCTCAAGTTTCCCCTGAAAACTGTCATCCAGTTGTTCTCTTTTCTGGCTTGCTTACCTCACCTATCCCTTCCAGATAAGACATGTACTAAGACAGATAATAATATGAACTGACACAAGACAATAAAGCAATAGCTACAACAACAATAACAATAACAGAAAGGCAACAACAAACCTGTAAGTAGTTCAAACGAGTGTTTTCCAGGTGTGTCTGATGGGGTACCTCACCCTGGTCCCACAGTCTATTTTTGGTATTCCCTGGGGGCTTAATCGCTTTGCTCTCTTTGCTGCTCTGTTGCACACCCCACATGCTGCTTTGTTTGAAAACAAAACATAACAAAAACTTCTAACTATGTTAAAGTTTTCCCTCACTCTCTCTGAGGAATGGTGGGTAAATCATGTGCGAGAACAGGAAAATAAGAGTGAAAATATGAAATCTTAATTTAGTTGCGTGCAAATAAAGGGGGGGAAACATGAAAATTGCTGTTGTAGTGAATCATTCCAAAGCCCAGACCTGAGCGAAAGCTTAAATTCATGATCTCAATTGGCAAAGAAAGTTATTTGTAATGAATGGGTTGGTGATTTTTAGCATTTATCAAACACTATTCTGCTGTGATCCTCTAACTGTCAGAAATCTTTGTGTGAGCTCAAAACCCTATTTCACTTTCCCATCACTGGGTCAATTCAGATAAAGCTGTTCTGAGTCTCTGTTGCTTCACACAAAAGTAGCCCCTTTTCAAAATTCTCATCTCTTGCTACATTTTAAATTCCACTTCATGAATGCAATATGCATTCATTCCTCTACTTTTAAGACAACTCTGGAAATGGAAGAAAGTAACAATCAAAATGGACCTAATCCTGTGTGTATCTACTGGAGGATTAACGCTGTTAATGCTACTTAGAAACAAGACAAAATAGATGATTCCTCAAACTATCTACAAGGAAGCTGAAAAAGAGGAGAAGAATAAAAAGCCCTTCCTCTCCTGCAGGGATACAAATACAACTTAACTGCAGCAAGGTGAGTTGAACTCGGTCAGCAAGAAGACATGTAGGGCTGAGCCCTGGTGGCGTAAGTGGTTGAGTGAGGAACTGCAGCCCGCGGGCTTGGTGATTCAAATCCAGTAGGTCTCAGGAGTGGCACTGGATAAGGCCCACGACCATCAGAGGCAGTGATGCCCATTAAAAAAAAAAAAAAAGACATGTGGACATCATCACTCACTACCCTCTAGTCAATTCTGACTCGTGGAGATGACAGACAGCAGGATGACCCTGGTGGTTCTGACAGGGAAAGCCTCATGGACAACAGGAGAATAAAAAGAACGATTCTGTTTCTAAGAGAGGATGATTTCCTTCTCTGAAAAAGTTTTAGAAAGCAATGATTCAAATGTGCTCACTACTCAAGAATAGAACAGTTGACATCAAGAGGTCGATTGCCAGCAGTAAACTTCTACAGGGTTTCCCTCATTCATTCATTCATTCACTGGCTATCAAATACACACAGTAAATATCATTAAAATGATATCAGTTTGTATTAAGCCATTTTGTTCACAACAATTAAAACGGAAAAAATAAAAATTGCTATTAAAATGATCTTTAAGGGGCTGAGCCCCGGTGGCATAATGGTGGTGCGGCCCACTGGGTTGGCAGTTCAAATCCAGCAGCACCTCTCCAGAAGCAAGGCTGGGCTTCCTATTCCCACCAGACGGCAGTAATGCCCTCCAAAAAACCAAAAGAACAATAAAAAGATCTTTAAGATATTTGGCTATCTTTTCTCTGTTAAATAAATGAAATGATGGAACAGTTCCAGAAAGTCTTTAAAATACCAACCCCCAAATCCATTGCCCTAATGTTAACTCCACTGCGGCGCTACCCTCTAGGACAGGGTCACAGTAGCGGCCGACAGGGTTTTCAAGGTTGCGGTATTGATAAACGCAGAGCGCCAGGTCTTTATCGTGCAGAGGGGCTGGGGGGCTTGAAGAGCGGTTGATGCACTTAACCACCGTGCAACAAACTTACAAACAGAAGCAGTAAATGACAAAGAAAAAAGCAGCAAGATGGACAAAAATCCAAGTATCAACGGTACATGTTAAATCCAGGGACATGCATTAACAGGTGATTAAGTACAATGCCTTATCTTTTCCTTTAAAGACTCATAATATAGCACCCTCTCCAAGTGATGTCACTTAGCACTGTGCACGGAGCCCTGGTGGCGCAGGGAGTCATGGGTTGGGATGTGAGCACACGGTCAGCAGTTTGAGACCACCAGCAACTCTGAGGAAAAGAACTGGGCTTCTTGCTCCTTTAAACAGTCTCGGGAAGACCACGAGGGGTCCCTATGAGTCAGAAGTGACTCAGTGGCAGCGAGTTCGTTTCCTTTTCCTCCTTCTTTGGGGTACCACTGTGTGATGGTGCCTGTCTGTGAGTATCTCTTTCAATGCATTCTGACCAGAAGACACCGACACACCGTTTATCTTTGCCATCTATACAACAAGCCCGACAATGCACAAATCTAAGAATTTATAAGGAAACATAGCATGTCCTACTCCATTCCTATCTCTTTAAATAAAGGTTTAGAGGGCCTTACATTCAAATCTTTGTAGTTGAGGTTGATGACCAGACCAAAGGGCCGCCCGCCCATGGGCTCTGCAGGAATGAAGGAGTACTCAAAAGTGGCCTGCCTCTGGGGTGGCACTACAGTGTTCAGAGGAAGGGCCGTGAAGTTCTGGATATAAAACTGGTAGTCCTGAGGATAACGGAAGGAAGCATCGAGTGATTCCACAACAAAGTCTTCTGTGCCCTTGTTTGTAAAGCCAACCAGAAACTTCACGATATTATTTGCCGGAAAATCTAAGAAACAACACAGAAACAGCAAGTCAGGAAACAATGGGTATAAAACATGAACTCAGCTTTACTATTGGATGCTGGCTCCTTCTCCCTCTCGGAGTGGCTACCTTTTCTGGAACCCCTTTTCAACAAAGCACTCCAGTTAGCCACTAGCTCGTAACTGATGGAAGCTGGTTCTAAGCTAGTATATTCCATCTCAAGAGTTCGACTGAACATCTCATTTTCCGTCATGCATATGCGATCTAAGGTGATGTTCTACTAGACCATTATCTCCTATCTGCACACAGTTAATGCAGAGCAAGAATGACAGAATAAGTCTATTAAGAGGCTCAGTGAACTTTATCTGAAATGGTAATATTCACTGTATTATAGAAATTCAATCAGAATATATCTGCACACTTTAAAAATTCAATCGAATACAAATCTGAAAGACAGATCCAAGCAGGCAGATACACAAATAGAAAAATGAAATTTTAAGTAACTTATATATTTTTTTTTTTTGGGGGGCATCACTGCTCTCCAGCGGTGGGAGTAGGAGGCCCAGCCCCACTGCTGGAATTGAACCTCCGTCCCTGTGGGCCGCAGTCCCGCGCACAACCACGACGCCACCAGGGCTCAGCCCTGTAACTTCTATTTCTTTAGGGAACAAAGCTGGGCAGTATATAAGAATAAAACAAAGTTAGGTCAAGAAAATGAAGAGCTTTCTATAGTCTCTAATATACTGTACTCTACAGAACTGTGCATCACAGATTTGGGGGTCAGACAAATCTGGGTCTGAATCTTATCTCCACAAACTATTTACTAACTTGATAACTTTGGATAAGTTTTGTGATCTCACTAAACCCCAGTTTCCTTATCTAGAAAATGGAAATGAAAGAAACAATGATCACTGGGTTCAGCTTACACAGAATCACACCTGCCAAGATCTGAGAACACTTCAGCATATAGTGCTCAATAAAATAGAAGCACGTATGTTTTTTTTTAAACTCTGATAAAGTTACCATGCTGTGACAACTGAAAAATCATTTAGAAAATCATCTTGTTGAAAGAGACAATTTCTAATTAAACTCGGCATTATTTATTTTCCCCTTACATGCTAGGAATACCACCTCTCAGGTATTATATTCACACATGCAAGATCTTAATTTAAACGTCCTTAAGCATCACCGATCCGTCGCATCACAGAAAGTGAATCTGCACCTTTTCCCTCTTACCTTCTCCTTTTACAAATAGGATAGTTGTGTCGGCACTTGGTGAAGCTTCTGGCTCACCAGATAAGTCTTCTTCCTCTTTGTCCTCTGCCTAAGAAAGACAGGATTAAAAAGGGATTACACTGGGGGGGAAATGCAAGAATGCTTAAGAGAATTGGGATAAAATGCTACCACTCCCAAGGTTTGCTGAAAGTAGGGGTGGTATATTTCATTGCGTGTCGTGACTGAACGCACCTCAGACTATAATATGCACACTAATTCCTGGAGGACCTGGCAGACTTCACTCAGGTTCACGGTGAAGGCTGAAGCCTTGCACATCCAGCAAGAGAAGAGTGAGGTGATCTGCTCTTGTAAAAGATGCACAGTCTCGGGCTGAGCCCCGGTGGCGTAGTGGTTGTGTGCGAGACTGCCGCCCACAGGGTCGGAGGTTCAATTCCGGCAGTGGGGCTGGGCCTCCTACTCCCACCGCTGGAGAGCAGTGATGCCCCCCTCCCCCCCAAAAAAAGATGTACAGTCTCAGAAAATGTGTGTGTGGTGGTTTTGAGTCAGAATGGACTCAATGGCAATGGGTTGAAAAGAATGGTCGAGGTCGGGTTGTGGCTCAGGACCACATGTTGCTGACACCCGGCACAGTGGTTATGCTGGTTATGCACTGGGCCTCTAATCACAAGGCCAGCAGTTCAAAGTCATTATTCACTCTCTGGGAGAGAGAAGAGGCTTTCTATTCCCATAAAGATTAACAGTCTGATTGATCGTGATGAGAGTTGTATGAGTCCCCAATAAAATGATTTAAAACAAAGATAAAAGGAGGGGGGAAAAGGATCTTATACCAAGAGTTCAAGTAGAAAATATTTGGAAATGAAGATGGCAACATGTGTACACATATGCTGGATACAAATAATGTATTGAATGTTAAAAGAGCTGTAAGAGCCCCCAATAAAATTATTGGGGGAAAAAAAAAAAGAGTAACACCAACAGGGACAGTTCCACTCTGTCCTACAGAATCGCTGAGTCCAAATCAACTTAAATCGATGAAGATTTCTATTCTGATTAACAATAGAATTTTCCTGATAATTACTGCCACAACTTGGCAGAACTGAATAGTATATATAAAATTGGAGAATTTTATGGTATATAAATTATGCCTCAATATGGCTGAAAAAAGTTTGAAGAAATTTTATAAAATAGTATGATTTGGAATTGACTTGGTGGCAGTGGGGCAGTGAGCGTATAAAGCAACCACAAGGAAGCTACATAGCAGGAGAAGCCACTGAACCACAAAGGCAGAACCGCAAGAAAGACATCATTCAGGGGCGAACAGAGAGAAACAGCACTGGGCAGGAAAAACGAAGAGCAGGTGTTACAGAAAGGCGCTCAAACAGGGGACAGACCAGGAAGCTGGCAACTGAGTTGTTAGCAGAGTTTTACTTGATCCCTAAGGTCAGGCCACATGAAAAGTGAGAACACTTCGTAAAGTGAGAACATCTACACACACTGCTCTTTCAAAAGAGTGCTAGTGATAAGAAAATGGGTAGTAGTTTAAGATAGCGGCACGCCATAGAAACACCTGTGCAGTGTAAGAGAAACACGCAACCAAGAGAATCGATGCATGCAGGTACACAGGAAAGAATCGACCGAGGTCCCAGAGTACGCAGAAACACGAGCAGAGATGGTCAGTCAACGTTAGAAGAAAGGGAGGGTCACTCATCCTCCTTAAACACAAGATGCACAAAGAGCGTGTGAGCTACATCTAGAAGGTGAAAAGATGGAGGAATTCTCACTTGATGGCCTTCCCTTTGGACACGGACAGTCATGCTGTTGCTAAGACTGCATGGCAGTGACAGATTTCAAAGTGGTAAACAGACAACTGCAGTCTCAAAGCTTCCGTGCAACCAAAGAGAAAAAAAGGTAAACTCGTGTGGGATTTGCTCGAAGCTTCATCTTGGTTCCAGCTCAATGTTCATACTGTCAGTGTATCTTTACGATGAAAATTTGGGAGTGGAAAAAATTTTAAGAATTCTTTTATTTTAAGTTGTTCTGTCCCTCATCCCCTGCCAGACATTTAATAGGCACTCAATAAATACTTGCTAACTGAATGAATAAGAGAAAATAGAAACTAAGACCTAGAGATAAAAAAATCTTGTTTCACCAACCAAAACAATGGCCTCTGAGGGGATCTTCTGAGCTAGTTAAAAGCAAGGCAGTTATGGCGACTGTTTCTTGGGATCCCCAAGGGGTAATCTTTATCTTATCAAAGGACATTGGATTTTACTGGAAAGCAGTATTAACAAAATGACACCCATGAGAAAAAGACGAAGGTCTCACGGAGGAATTATTTTTCCATCAGGACAGGGAAGCTGCTCATCCTTTAGAACAGGAAGCACTGTCCTGTGAAAATTCCATTGGTAAACCTTACCCATTCATTCTATAGCCTCCATCACGCCCTTCACAATTCTTTGTTCCAAAAAACTCAAACAACATTTCAAAAGAACACAATCTGAGTGCCCCGAGAGGATGCCAAAATAGTCATCTTGGTCTTCTAGAGATGGAAGAGTGCAGAATACTTTGGGAAGGATTACAGATATGGAAACACCATTTCAGAAGTGTCTATAGATCCAATTGGAAGAGATGTCCAGAAATAATATCATTATATTTTGGCATTTCTGTTTTATGTTTAAATGTTTGATTTTTTTTTAATTGCTGTTTCAGAAAATGTACCCTCAAGGAAATGGCTGCTATGGCTTAACTCTATTTTGATTACTGTACCAAGGCATTAAAAGCATGAATTTTGGGGCTGAGCCCTGGTGGCGTAGTGGTTGTGCACGGGACTGTGGCCCACTGGGACGGAGGTTCAATTCCAGCAGTGGGGCTGGGCCACCTACTCCCACCACCAGAGAGCAGTGATGCCCCCCACCCCCACCCCCCAAAAAAGCATGAATTTTAATACCATGTTTCTATAACAATGAAGTTTCAGATTTATGAAGCTTTTAAAAGTTCATGGGAAAACAAAGTTCACGGGGAAGAAGGGAGAACTGACTGCAATGGTTGACGTACAACCAACACACCCACCCCATGTCCCTAGGAGGGTGGCGAATAACAGAAACGTGGGTGAAGATGGGAGACAGCAGACTATAAGATAGGAAAATAAAAATAATTTATAATTTATCAAGGATTCACAAGGGAGGGAGGGTGGAAAAAGCTGATACCAAGAGCTCAAGTAGAAAGAAAATGTTTTAAAAAGATGATGGCAAGCAATGTACCAATGTGCTTGATAAAACTGTATGGATTGCTATAAGAGCTGTATGAGTCCCCAATAAAATGATTTAAAAAATAAAGTTTATGGGGCGACAAAGAATTTTTTCCACACATTTTTTGAACTCCCTTTGTATCATATTCACGCTGATGTACCAGATGATCTGTGACACTGACCAGATCTGTGGGTTCATCTTCTTCCACCTCAGCTTCATCATCTTCATCTTCAATTATTGAATCTTCTACAGTTTCTTCATCCTCTGTAAGATCCTGAGCCAATGCGAACGAGCCTAACAAAGTAGAAAAGAAGGAGTTAACCTTTGCCCTGAAGATGTTTTTTAATACCTACTATGGACAACAGAGCCCTCGTGGCTTAGTGGTTTCATAGCGGGCTGCTAACTGCAAGATCAGCCGCTCGAAACCAGCTGCTCCTCGGAAGGAAAACGGGGCTTTCTACTCCGATGGAATCGGAGCCTCAGAAACCCACAGGGGCAGTTCTGCCCTGCTTTACAGGGCCGGCACGTCGGAAGTGACAACAGCAGCTGAGTTTGGTTTTGATGCACACAGGCAACAGACATGCATGCCGGAGGTGCTGCGGCCTAAGCACTGGGCTGCTAATCGCATGTTCAGTGGTTTGAATCTACGCGCTGTGAAGGAGAAAGATGTGACGGTCAGCTGCAGTCAGATTTACAGTCTTGGAAACCCTACAGAGCCATTTTACTCTTTCTTGTAAGGTCAGAAATGATATGGTAACAGCTGATCTGTCTTTGAATGGGCACAGACAATCGCAGTCAGTCTATCGTACTGTGGCAGCTGTGGGTTGTGATGCTAGAAGCTATGCCACTGGCATTTCAAATACCAGCAGAATCACCCGTAGTAGACAGGTTTCAGTAGAGTTTTCAAACTAATGAAGACTAGGAAGGAAGGTCTGGTGACCTGGAAGAAAAAAAAAAGATCAGTGACAACTTCCTGGAAAGCATTGTCTTACAAGCTAGAAGATATGAGTCTCTCGAGGTGGGGTAGAGTTGCCTCCTCAAAACAGAGAAAATGCTTTGTCGAGTATCTCATTTTACTTATATCCACAATCAACACCCATGGAAACAGCATTCAAGAAATCAAGTGATGTACTGTATCAGACAAATCTGCTGCAAAAGATCTCTTTAAAGTGTTAAAAGTAAAATGTGTGGGGCTGAGCCCCGGTGGCGTAGTGGTTGTGCGCGAGACTGCGGCCCACTGGGATGGAGGTTTGATTCCAGCTCACAGGAGCAAAGGCTGAGCCTCCTACTCCCACCACCAGGCAGTGATGCCTAAAAAAAAATTTTAAAAAAGTAAAAGGTGTAATTTTGAGGGGTATGGTATTTTTCAGCTGCCTAATGCTAGAAAGTGAATAAGGAAGATGGAAAACTGCTACTTCTGAATTATGGTGTTGGCCAAAAATACTGAGTGCCAGAAGAAAACATCTGTTTTGAAGGAAATCTAGTGTGCCTTAGAAGTGAGGATGGCAAGACATAGCATGTACCATATATATATGTATACAAGCCAAGCTTTTCAGCATGTTTTGATGTGTTTTTTGTGGTACAATTAGGTGCCTCGCTGATAGTCAGGTCGGCTGACATTCGAGTATATACAGTACTTTGGACATGTGATAAGGAGAGACTAGACTGGGAGAAGGACGTTTTGCTTGGTGGAGGGATGGTGAAGAAGAAAAGCCTCCATGAGAGGGGCTGACCCAGTGGCTGCGACAGTGGAGCCCCAACAGAGCAAAGGGCGTGAGGGTAGCCCAGGACGGAGCAGGAAGTAGTTTCTTCTGCTGCACACAGGGCCACTTGCTGAAACAACAGAGGCAACAAAAATTTCCCTAAGAAATGGGGGGATCTTGCAGCTGATTGGAATAATAACATTACACGGCATATTAAAATATTGATAAGATTTATATGAACCGAATTAAACAAATGTTTAATTTTGGTAAGTACTATGCAGTTTGAAAAATTAACTACAGGTCAACAATGCCCTTAATCCAAAGAAAACAATTAAATTCAAGAAATTCCGTTAAGCAAATTAGGTATTAATTCCAGGAGTAATTGACAAAAGAAAAAGCCTAAGTCTTAAAGAAAACAGTGCAAGTTATTATCACTGCTATTACTGTTGGCTACAGCGAACACTCTTGAGTTTGGCAACATCTAATTCCAAGGACTGCATCACCCATGCTAAAATCAAGCTCCCACTTTACTTGTGGGTAAAAATTGTATTAGCAACTCCTGAGTTGACAGCAGGGCTAAAAAATAATGCACCAATTTTTACATATGGCTTCAAATCTGTTTTAAAATTTCCTGACACTTAACATGAAATAAAAGTTGAACATTGCCTGTAATGGCAAGAAATCTTAAATCATAACTGTATTAAAAAGTACGTAAGCCTTATCAAATGTATTTCAAACTAATCAGAATATCAGTTTTAGTGAGTCAGTATTTCTCACCCATAATGATGATGTGGCAATTCAGAGGTGGGAAAATGTGGGAAATGTAGCATGTGCATTCGCTGCAATACCCAGGGAAAACAGCAGGTAGGAAGGACCCCAGCCATTCTACTTTTCTACTTCCTTGAGTTGGTTAGAATTTCTGCAAAACTATTACAGAACACTAACACTCAATCATACATGAACTGGGCAGGTACAAACTATGCAGTTTCTACTACTTGCTGATCAAAAACACTGAATGTGCTCATAATTTCAATCATTTTTAAAAACCAATATTGTTGTTGCCCATAAAAAGCCTTTAAAGTTTTACCCTGTTAAATTTGAGGGCTTCTAAACACACACACACACACACACACACACACACACACACACACACACACTGCACACTATATTTCACTGGTTACTGAACCATCTTTTTTAATACTAAAATGATTTTGTATCTACAAATCTAACAATCTTCCATTTGGAAAGTTAAGAGAAAACATCTTCTGGGGATGGTTCCTTCACAAAAATGTTTACAAAATAGTCTGTTAGTCTAGATACAGAACTCATGTCTCTTAAAGTTTTGAAAGCCTGACAGGAGAGTCTGGATTCTAAAACAAGCAGACCTGTCAAGTTTTCTTTATAAAATGGTACAGGAGAACCAAACAGCAAACAGATCTTAGAGGGGCAGAATTTCTCTTTCAGCTGGAAAACGAATGCATTAGCAGCTTTGGCTTCTCTTTCACAGAGACGTTAGGAATCTCACTTTTCTGGCAACCTAACTGGTGGGTCCATGTCCCTTTTCCGAACATGTGCTGTACTTATAGAAAGGGAAGGGATTCCAGAGGTGGGGTAGTCAGGTGCCGTCTTTCATTTTTACAGCCACACATCTATCGTCCACTGAAGTTTGCATTAGAGGCAGGGCAAGAAGCCACGGCTCCAGTCTGGGGAGTTTCGCTATCCTCGAGTGACTTTCACACCATGTTAACGGTTGGAAAGAACAAGCCCACATAAATAAGCCTGTATGAAAAGGAAACAAAGAGCCGCAAAGCCTACTTTTGCAGCACAAAATGATGCTTCCGCAACCAAAAGACAGTTGGGGAGATTGGGGGGCGAGGGGCAAAAGTCACCGAGGCACCCTACAGCGGCGGGAGGAGGAATGGATGGACACCGGGCTGAAGAGGGGGACTTTCTCTGGAATCAGGACCGCAGAGATCGCACCCCAGGTGGATGGGGTGCCGGAAAATGGGCGCGCCTCTAAGAGTTTCAGGGGGGCAAAGCAGCAGAGCTTGCTTCCAGAATGAATGAATGAGCGCGGTTGGCGCGGTCCCTAGCGACACGTCAGCCCAAGGCCGAGGGGGTGGGGTGGGAGGCTGCAGAAGTGAATCCCCCGCTGCCAACTCGGCGCCTGCCACCCCCCACCCCCCACCCCGCCCGCCCCCTCGCCGAACCCCGCGCCCCGCCGCAGGCTCAGGAGACACAGGCCGGCCGCGATCGCGCCCCCGGGACAAGGTCGCGGGGCGCTGCCCACCGCCTCCCGCGCGACGGCGGACGCGGGCCCCCGCCGGGGTTCACCCAGCAGGCGGGGTCGCTACCGCGGGGCGGGGTGGGGTGGGAAAAGACGGGCGGAGCGCGGGAAAGTGGCTCGCAGACCCGGGAGCCGCGGCCGCCTTCAACTTCAAAGTTGCCGTCGCGGAGCCCTCCTTCCCCGCCCAAGCCCCCCACCCACTGCCCCCGCCCTACCTCCGGAGCCCCCTCGGAGGAGAAGGGTGGCCGGGAACGTGAGCAGGAGCAGCAGCAGCAGGCGGGGGAGGAGTCTCATGGTGCGGCCAGCCAGGGTGCGGGCGCCGTCCGGGAGGGCTCTGGGGCTCCGGCGATAATGGCGTTACTCTTCATCCGGGCCCCGCGCGGGGGGGCGGGGCGCGGGGAGGACCCGAGCGTGGTGCGTGCCCCGCCCCTGGCCCCGCCAGTCCGCCGACGTGGCTCCTGGGCTCCGGGGAGGCGGGACCTGGGAGGGGCGAGCGTCACGTGGCCGGCGGCTGGGATTCCCGCGAGAGCCGGACTCCCATTGGAGTCCCGCCCCTTGCCGGAGGCGGGCTGGGCCCTGTCTGGCCGGCCAATTAGCGTCTTCGGTGGAGACCGTATTTGAATGACGGAGCGCTGGGGTCCGAATGGCTTGCAGAAGGCGTTTAAAAGCGAGTTTGGTTTGTTTTTTTTTAGTTCTAAGGAAGAGAGGAAGCAGGAGGAGAGAGACAGCAGAGATCTCGGCCCCTTTTCCGCCCACACCTCCTTAAAGTAATCCGTTTTAGTGTGTGTTTTGAGCTCTGTAGTGAGACGTGTGCTCGGCGAGAGGAGCGCTTGGCTCGGAGGAAGGCTGCCGCCGCACTTCCCAAGTCCTCTCACTTCCTTCCAAGTGTGGCTTTTGCTCAGGTCGCCGTCATCGGGCATGTCGTGCGGCTCGTCCGAAAGTGGCCCACGTCGTGTTGGATCGGACCAGAATGCCCTGCCGCAGAATTCTCGCACAAGTGGCCGGGAAAGTCGCCCTCCAAGCCGGCGGCTCCCTCCGCCCCTGGGCCCCGCCAAAGCGGTCACCCCGTGCCCCAGCCTCGGGACTGCGCACCCTTCAGTGATGTGGCGTGGCCCCCCCTTGCTGGGTTCTCCCCCAACGTGGGGCCGGCCTCCCTCCTTAACGCCGAGGCACTTGGTTTAAGGACTTTCAAATCAGACCCAGCTTAAACTCTGGACGTGACAGACATTTTGACAAACGTCTTCCATTTCACTTGGTAACTCACCTTGCACCAGAAAGAAACATGGTGTCTGGAGCAAAAAGTTAGAGATGGTGTACCGTACTCAGGATAACTTCTCTCATTATTAAGGAACAAAACTCCCGAGGACTAATTTCCTACGGGTGATGGGTTGGGTGGGATGTCCTGCATTCGTATGTTTAAGTGATTCCTGGTAGGGTCTCCCAAGGCATTATCAAAATCTAAGGATAGCCCAGTTTAGATTTAAACGGAAACTCCCCCTCCGCCGTTGTGTTACCAAATGACTATCCATTTTATTTGACACTTGAATTTTAGACAGTCGGCTACTGAAGGTACAACAGGGACACATAAAGTGTGTCTACTCTGGATGTTACTGATGTGAGGAGCTTCCACAAACATGCACTGCCATCGAGTGGATGCGGCTAATAGCTACCATATGTAGGGTTTTCCCAGGAACTGTACAACTTTGCAGGAGCAGCAGGTAGCGTCCTCTGTTTTCTTCTGGGCATCCTGTGGATTGGAATCATTAACTTTATGATTAGCAGACCGATGCCTAATCCACAGAGCTTCTAGGGCTCGTACTGTAAAGTGACCAGATTTTAAGCAGGACACCATTGTTGGGGGGGGGGGGGTAGGCAGGGAGGATGTTCTTGATGAAAAATTTGGTCTCTATGGAGCAACAAAAATTTTCATAGAATGCAAAAAGAGTATTGTAATTTATTTTAATTTAAAAACACCACGTGATGTTGTTAAATTGTTAAAAGGTGGAGGGAGGGAACACGTCTGGTCACTTTATCCTAGTGATGAGATTAAGAAAGAAAATAAAGACAAAAGAGACCCAGGAGTGTGCAATTAGTATAAAAAGCAGGAGGTTCTGGCTCAGGGAAGGATTCCTGGTGGTGCTGCTTTATAAGCATAGTATTGTTAGCCTTAAGGTCATGGGCTCAAACCCAGCAGCCACTCCCCAAGAGAAAGTTGAGGCTATCAGCTTCCATAACGACTTACAGCCTCTGAAACCCTATCGAAGATAGCTATGAGGTAGACCCAACGCCATGATGTGGTTTGGGGGTGGCTTGGTTAAGACATTCTTCTCAGTGTTCACCGATTCCACCCAACTCTGACATTGAATTGGTCTAAACTCATCGTGACACTTCGGAATAGGGTAGAACTGGGTTTCTGGAAGTAGAAAGTCTCCCCGAGAGTAGAAAGTCTCATCTTGGTCTCAAAGAGCAGACAGCGAATGTGTATGAGTTGCTAACCTTCCTGTTAGCAGCCAAGTAACTTCCCACATCACCAGGGCTTCTGACTGGCGTTCACCTTCTCCCACAAGCAGCAGCTTTCCTCCGTGCCCGCCCACAGCCCTCCCTGTATTTGCCTCCAATCCTTGCAATCTAGAATTAAGAATTCCATCCCCTAATATTGTTTTAGGAGTCCCGAGGTGGTGCAAATGGTTAAGTGTTCAAATAGAACCCAGCCAGCGGCATAGCCAATAAAAAGAAAGAAACGGCCGGCGATTTACTTTTGAAAGGTCGCAGCCTTGAAAATGTTATGAAGTAGGTAGGGGTTGCCATGAGTAGGAATCCCCTCCACTGGGCAAGAAGGGTTTTTCATTTCATCTCATCCTCTAAAATCCTGCCCAGATCGTTTTCTCCATCTGACCTCTGCCACCCATCCCTTTGAAGGTTGTTTACTAACAAACAGAACCCATATCGTCAACTTGCAGTGACCCTTGGGACAGGGCAGAGCGGCTCCTGTACATTTCTGAGCTTGTAAATCTATGGGGGCTGAGAGCCTCATCTTTTCTCCCCCTGAACAGCTAGTGCGTTCTGGCTGCCAGCCTTGTGATTGGTTAACAGCCCAAAGTCACCCACCTCCCCTCCAAGGCCCCTACCAGTTATTCCCATTCTTTCAGCTCAGGAAATTCTCAGTGAACTCTCCATCTTTATTAACTTCCTCCCTGAGAATGTATATGCTTTCAGACTTCTGCTTTTCACTGAAGTTTACTTGATTTAAAATTACAACCCTCCTATCCCCCCCAACTCTTTTGCAATTTCCCTCACTTGAGTCTCATTTTCCAAATAACATGTATGTCTCTTGTTTTGATTGTTGGAAATATATACATGCAGTAATTAATCAATTTCTAAATGTATGATCCCAGTGACATCGATTACCGTACTCTTTTTTTCTTTTGAAAAATAGTTTTAGTGGCATTTGCTTTATAGATCAGACAACTTAATTTCTCAGTCATCTTAAGAAGGGTTGTATAATCATCATTTTCTTCTCAGGCTCATGCCCATTGCCCCATCCTCCCCTTCCCTGTCCTGATTACTGTACGTTCTCATCTTCCTTTTAGAAGCTGTTATGATAATGCCCATTAACAATCTTGTGGCCCCCTTTCTGAGTTACTGAGATGGGATAGCGCTTCTGTCTGTACTATTTTGAGATCAGGGAATCTTTGTGCCATAGACTCAATGATACAGACCAGTGCTAAAATAACCACCACCACCACAAAAACAGGCTACACTCAGGAGAATTTCAGCAAACGTTTGTTCAATCAACAGAGGTACAACATTGTGATAAGTACTTGTTTTCTGCACAAATTCAAAACCCAACTTTTATTCTAGGCCTAAGAACAAATGTGAAAAAAATTAGCAAAAAATCCAGTTACATTTATTATATGCAACCAAAGACTTAAGTGCTCTTTCACACAACAGGAATGGAAAAATAATTCCTTTTTGAAAACGCTACTTGTGGTAGTCATGTACTCATGTCAATTTCATGATTGGGAGTGTAGAGGTGGAGTTTATCCTGTCAATCTGGAGATAGCCAATGAGTAGCCCATGAGACCTCATGGCTTTCTCCTGAGAATTCTGGGAAAACTTGACATATTTCCCCCATGGGTGTGAGAGACTTACAGCTGAGTTCTAGGGCGACATTGCAACTGACAAGACAACATGGCAGCGTGCTGATAGATCATGAGTTCTGGAACCAGAGGAGAAGTCCCATGGGCTTACCCTGATGGAGCCAGACCTCTGAAGCCGGAAAAGCCAGACAGAGGCTCCTGTCAGCACCACTGGAAACACAAGACTCTACCCACTGGCCTGTGATTGTCCTGGTGACATTGAATGTACTTTGTGAGTTGGAAGGAGAATTTATAAACCAGTATCAGACATATGGACCAAGATCAGACTTATGATCTTGGACTGGACGGGTTGGGGATGCTTTCTCAATGTTCTTTTCCTCTTGTATATAAACCTCTCCCCCATAAACATGTGCATGTTTATGAATTTGTTTCTCTGGTCTATGTGGACTAACACAATACGTTAACTCTAAAAGAAGCCTTGGTGGTGATAGAACTTGGCTGTTAACCTACCAGCCCCTTAGTGGGAGAAACATGAGGCAGTCTGCCATAAGATTCCAGTCTCAGCAACAGTATGGGCTAGTTCTGCTCTGACCTATAGAATCTCTATGAGCTACATGCAGTATTAGAATTGGATTATTGCAAAAGAAGGGGGGGGGAAGCTCCCAATTCCTTATGCAAAGGAGGCACAGTGGGGAAGGAGCAATTAAATTAAGGAAGACTTTCTCTAGTTCCAGTCAGTCCGCACTTAGGAGGGCCTGCATTCAGTCTGCACCTCCCAGAGGTCGTCCGTCTTCCCCACACACAGGTGCTGATAGCAACAGAGAAAGAAGGGCTAATGGAAGCCCAGGACATGGCTTCATTGTCAGGAACAAGGCGGCCACAGCGATCACACGGAGGTGCACAGTCAGATTGAGGCGAAGTGGAATGGACTGGGCAGGGCAACAACCAGCAGAGGGCTCTGGTGATGGAGAAGGAAACATTCCCAGAAACATCTGGTATCGCTTAATCTATATGGTGAAATAAAGACATGTTGCTGAGGGGAGTCACCCAAGAAAAGGTATGCTCCCTTATTTGGCTGGACCTGGGCCTGTTTTCTGTCTCGGAACCCAGTGCTTGCTAATGGCCGCTGCTGGGTTGAATACTGATGAACATCTGCTGTGACCCTTGTGAGATGTACATTTATTACTTTGACATTGGAGGGATCTATTGAGTAGTTGATACCTGTCCTTTTTAAATGAGAATGATGTCCATCGACTTACTGCAGCCATCATGTACTGAAGAAAGGGGGGGACTAAGATCTTTTGAAAACTGTGGGGTGCCAGGTCCACGTGGACATTACCGCCAAACCCTGAAAGTCAACATACTCCCCTCCTCCCGACCACAGCCTTGATTGTGGATATAAATAGCAGCTAGTGCTGCGCGGAAACATGGCCTAGCTGACAGTAGGTCTCCTTTCATCAGACCCACCCACGCTGAATTCCTGAAAGTCTACCCAAAAGGGACGAACTTGGCCGTTGAAATAATCTTCTCACTTGTTCCTTGACCGGTGCAGTAAGAGTTTTTAGAATAGGAAAGGGCCAGTGGAAACTTCTGGGACAGCCTGCCCCCTCCCTGTCCCTCCGATCTCAGTCAAAGTAATAAATCTACATCCTACCAGGGTCATGGCAGATGACAGTGCAATATCAAAACTAAGCGAGTCCTGTAGTAAGTCCGATGCTTCAAGGGCAAACTCGAGCATTAATCACAGTCTACCTTACTTTCTTTCTCTTACTAATCTTTCTCTTACAAGTTCCCCCCTGAAACAAGACTGAGCAGACTCCTGGAGAAACTGGGAGTGGAAAGAGGGATGCAAATTTGGGGGAGGGGAGTGGTGATTGAAGCATTCTTGCACTAGATTGTAGTGATTTACCCATGATTGTAAATGTACTAGAAGCTCCTGGGTTGTTTAATAGGTGGATATGAAAGTGTGCACTGTAATTGGACACTTTTTTTTTTTTGGCATCACTGCTCTCCGGTGGTGGGAGTAGGAGGCCCAGCCCCACTGCTGGAATTGAACCTCCGTCCCAGTGGGCCGCAGTCCCGCGCACAACCACTACGCCACCGGGGCTCAGCCCTGTAATTGGACACTTTAACTAGCCCTTGGTCTCCAGGCTGTGTGCTATACATTCCTGGGATTTTGGACTCTGTCCTTTCAAGGTACACAGCGTTTTTCAAAAACCACCCCAGAAGAACTCAACCTGGAAACCCCACTAACAAGCTGTACATGATGCACACTTTCTTTATGTTGACCCTTACTTTGTTTTTCTTTGAATCTTTGGCGTCTATCACAAAGCCTGTCTCCGACCTTACTACAAAACTCACTATAAGGCTGAAAGGAGGGGCACCCCAGACTGCATCCTGGAGCTGTACTTTAAGGGAAACATTCGTGTAGAGACAAACTGTAAGTGAAAGATAATAGATGGCTAAGCTGGCACCCTGATTACGTGCCAAACCAAATGCCAGCAGCTCCCAACCACCAGATGTGGCAGTCTGCTTCCATAGAGGTCACACGCAGTCTTAGGAAACCTAGAGGGCAGTTCTCCTCACTCCTGTATGTTTGTCATGAGTCAGAATCAGCACAGTGACGAGGGGTCTGCTTGCACTTCATGTTACGAATACACATGCTCAAGACAGCTTGTATACCCGAGACCTGTTTGTTGTGGAACGGTGACACTTGGGCTGCAATCTGCCGCAGCTGAAAACCACTGGCTGCTCTGGGGAGAAAGACTGTGAAGAGCTTTTCACTTCTGTGAAGAGTCCCTCTCCTGGAGACTCAAAGACCCTGCCCTGTGGGGTCATTATGGGTCGGCCTTCACTTGATAGCAGCGAGTGTTATACCATAACTAGCTTTGAGTTTTACTAAAAACATAATGTGTGGGCTGAGCCCCTGTGGTGTAGTTGTTGTGCGCGGGACTGCGGCCCACTGGGATGGAGGTTCAATTCCAACTCCATGGAGCAAAGCCTGGGCCTCCTACTCCCACCACCTGAGGGCAGTGATGCCCACCCCCCAAAAAAAAACCCATAATGTGCATGCTATGGGCATTTATCCTTCTAATGCATCCTACAAAATCAGTGCCTCTGCTTCCTTTACTTAATTTTGAATTAATTCATTTTTTGGGGGGGAGGGAGGCATTACTGCCCTCTGGTGGTCGTGGGAGCTACCCAGCCTTGCTCCTGGAGAGCTGCTGCTGAATTTGAACCGCCAAGGCCGTGGGTTGCAGTCCTGCACCACTACGCCACCGGGGCTCAGCCCCTGAATTAATTCTTTAAGACTCTGATGAGGCAGTCACTTGAAGGGTTAGGACTTTAAAATCCAGTCTTCTTTCAACTGGGTGTTAGCTTCATTGAATTTCTGATTTGGTATCTTTTAAATTTTGTTTGGTAATAGGAGCAGCCTGCCTAGAGAGAAAAAGAATGTCCTGTGGAGGTATATGAAAAGTCAAATGCCACCTGTTTTTTCACTAGAGACCTGATAATATAGATATGGTATTCAGTGTGAACAAAAATAAATTTTGGGATAGAAAGTATTGTAGCTGTTCATCTGTGTGCTAAACTAGATCATGTTTGTTCATTCATAGAAAGAAGTTAGAAAAAAGGAATCACATTTTAGAATGTAAATAACTTGAATGGATTGATTTAATAATGGCCATATTCTTGGAGTATGGATAGATAAAATTTAGTATTCAATATAATAATTTTTTGGGGGGAGGGGCATCACTGCTCTCCGGTGGTGGGAGTAGGAGGCCCAGCCCCACTGCTGGAATTTTACCTCTGTCCCAGTGGGCCGAAGTCCCGCACACAACCACTACGCCACCGGGGCTCAGCCCCAATATTTATTTTTAAAATAATGTTGACAATGTTTAGTCTAAATCCCATTTCCTTTTTAAAGAGCTGACATCTAAAAGTGAAAGGAAAAAAAAATCTTAAATCTGGGGAAGGACAGTGACAGAATTCCTGAAAAAGGCCCCGAGAAAGAGAAGTGATGGATGAACTCGTAGATGATACAAACATAGCCTTGCAGCGATCATGCTTTGTTTACTTGCCTTAACCTTTCTCCAACTTAAGAGCACTACAGGCACCAAGATTGGTTGAAGTTCATCTTTATTATCCATATCTGGTAGAAATAAATAAAAAGGAATAGAAGTAACACACACAGGAAAGTCTAAAGCGACTCGAAAGCGCAGTGTAATTCAGCGAAGCCAGTAAAGGAGCTGGGCTGCACAGTGGGTTACAAGTTGTAAGGTCAGCAGTTTGAAACCGTTCTCCCCTCGGCAAGAAAAAGGCGAGGCTTCCTGCAGCGTCCTGGAACCCTACGGGGCAGTGCTACCCTGTGCAATAGGGGTTGCTGACAGTTGGAACTGACTTGATGGCCGTGAGTTTGCTTTTTTATGGAGTTTAGATAAAGGCAGGGAATCCCAGGAGTGCAGCGGTTAAGTACCAGGTTGCCGACCCAAAGGGTGGCAGTTTGCACTCAGCAGCTGCTGTGGTGGAGAAAGGTGAGACATCCAGAAAGACGTACAGTGAGGCCTGCTCTGTCCTATGGGATCACTGTGAGTCTGAATTGACTTCATGGCACATAAGAATGACAATGCTCAGAATCCAACTGTTAGAAAAAGCGGGTCTGAATCCAAGCACACAGAGGTGTGCATGTGAAAAGCAGCCATTTGATCAGGGCTTTCTTTCAGAAAGCTAGATCGCAAACATGCTATGGTATTCATGGAGAGGTCAAGGACAGCAGCCGCGATATTTTTAATTAGAAATTACTGTAGCAAGTCTAGCAGTGGCAGTGGTCTAGGGGGAGTACCTGGGCGATGCCAGTGGTTTGATGCTTGAAAACTGATAGGAAGGTTGAAGGTTTGCACCTACTCAGAGGTGTGGCAATCTGGGTTAGAAAGGCCACAGCCCTGGAGACACTATGGAGTAGCTGTCCCCCGTCTACAGGGCGTCGCCTGCGTCTTAATTCGTCAGAGTAGTCAGCCTCGGACAACATCACGGGTTCAGTAGGCGCAATTGAACGGCGAGAATATGGAAAGATTATCGTAGAGTCATGGAGCCTAAGAGACAGAAGAGAAGGTAAAACAAAGGAGTCGGATCTATTTCCTGGCAGCAATGCTCACCTCCTGGACACCCAGGATCTCAGTCGTCAGGTCCACACAGAGAGCGCAGGAGGAGAGGGGTGCAGAGAGTGAATATTGTCTTGGGGTAGTTGGAGGTAGCCAGAAGTCATGCATATTCAGTAGAGACGTAAGTCACAAGGCGGGTGGTAACCACAGTAAAGATCCTGAGCTCACAGGTGAGGAAACCTGATACCTGCATTGGAGGAAGACATCAGGGGGGTGGGGGGTGATGGGCGCCACGGTGGGAAAAGATCATCAGGGAGTGTCTGCTTCTACAGGGAGACAGAACCAACCATGTGTTCACTTTGAGGCGGCATAGCTGTTAGGGGAGAATATGTGGGAATGACATTTAAAGCAGGACCATGGGCTTGGACTTTATCTCCAATTTAGCTTTCCAGAGTACCTCTGTTGCAAGTTGGGGGCATAGTGCTGGTCATATTTCCCTCAGTCTTAGCTTCCCACAGGAACCGACTTGGAGCCACTGGTTTGTTTTTTTCTTCGTATTAATGAAATAAGCGAAGAGCCCTGGTGTAGCAGTGGCTTAAGAGGTTGGAGTCCATCAGTTACTTCTGCAACAGAAAGTCAAGGGAGTCCGCTTTCTACAGATCGACAGGTCCAGAAACCCTATAGACCATATGGAATCTGTCCTTAGAGCCCCAAGTCAAACCCACTACCATGGGGTAGATTTGGATTTATAGTGACATTGTGTTGGGTTTCCAAAGCCATAAATCTTTACAGAAGCAGACAGCCTCATCTTTCTTCAGAGGACCAGCTCGTGGGTTTGACCTACAGCCTGTGCAGCTGGCAGTCAGACACTTAACAGGGCAGTGCAAGTTGAGATCTGCTGGGTGGAAGGAGTTGGCTTGTGTTTTGATATCATAATATGTTATGATATGAATATGTGGTTCTTGTATGAGATAGGTGCTTTAAAACAATATGAGGATTTCTTCATGAGAAGAGTTCTACTCCAGGGAAGGAACATGCCAGTTCCATCTGGGGAAATGGGTAAAGTCAGGAAGGTTTCGTACAGGAGGTGAAGCTTGGGCAGGCTAGCAGGAGTCTGTGAGCTGAGACCTGGAAATGGGGAGAAATGGACTCGAAGAACCTCTCAGGCGGGGGAAGCTATAGAAACAATAGCACCCAAGCATAAAAATAACAGTGTGGGTAGAAACATTGCAAGTGGTTGCATATGGTTGAGGAGAACAGTAGACAAGAACAAGATTGGATGGGAAGGGAGGGGTTCCACCTTCTATGCTACAAGAAGGGGCTAGGATTTGAAGCTAAATGCCGCAGGAAATCACAGGGAGAGTTTTAGCACTTAGTTGTTGTTGTTTTTGTGGGCATCACTGCCTCTGGTGGTCGTGGGCGCTACCCAGTGCCGCTGTATTTGAACCGCCAAGCCCGTGGGACACAGTCCCACACTCAACCACTTACGCCACCCGGGCTCAGCCCTCACAGGAAGAGTTTTACGCAGGGAGGAAACCTGACCATCTCTTGCTCTCGAACGTTCACTCTGCCGACTCTGTGGACAAGGATGAAGGGGAGCAAACGTGCAGGCACAAGACCCACTGGGAAACGAGTGCAAGAGTCAGGCGGAAAGTGAATGGGGCTGGCGGTAAGAGTGGTGGCAATGGAGAAAGAGTACAGAGAGCCAGTGCAAGACATTTCAGAGCAAAGGCTTCCAGAGTCACGGCAAACGGTGGCAGGAGGCAGAAGAGGTCCTCAGCTTGCAGAAAAGAGGCTTGAAATACAAGCTGGACATTACTGAAATGTCACGACACATACACGTTTAATCTTGTGTTCTTGCCACATCACATGGAAATAGAATAGTCTTTAAAATGATCATCAAGATGCCCTACCACGGTCATGGATTTGGGATGATTTTCTAATCTTCTTGGTCTGCAGGAAATAGAAAAATAAGTAAATCAGGGCAGGGAGAGGGCTAAAATATTGATCTTAGTGAATGACTATGTTATGATTTTAGATACTTTTCCTTGACTTTCAATGCTAAATTCTCATCTACCACAGAACTACAAAAATCAGAAAGATGAAAGTGAAGGTTGGTGTATTATATATGGATCACTCTCACTGCAATGAAATAAAAATATTCAGTCTTGGTCTTATTAAGTTTTGCAATTCTCATAGATTTACTTAGGATATGATTCTGGCTATGACTTGAGAACCTAACAAATTTCCTTGAAGGCAAAAATAACATATCTGACATCTTAAAGACTTACCGTATACACTCGAGTATAAGCCGACCTGAATATTGGTGAAAGCACCTAATTTTACCACAAAAACTGCAACAACAAAAAAGTGCCGAAAAGCTCAGCTTCTACATGAGTGCATGTGGTATTTTACATGCCCACATCCTAGTAAATTCACTACTGAGACCAGTTGGCAAAACAGTACCCTAATTTTAAAAGCATGCGGAAGTAGTTTAAAACAAGTTCAAGGGCTGGATTGGCTGTGATTGCTTGGCTATTCCAATGGTGGTAGGGGCTTGTGTGCTGTAGATTTCTCTTAGGCTGGTCTTGAAGCAAACAGTGGGGCAGATGAGGCCATGGTCTCTTCAATCTCGACAAATGAATCCTAAATCCCTTGTGGCACCTTGGTTGTGTAACACTCCGAGCTCAAACTTTACACTGCTTGAAAAGTAACGTTCGAAAAAGCAAAAATCTGCTCAGTGTTCACAACTTGGCTTGATAGTCAGACTGGAATTCCAACTCGAAAAATCCTGTAAGTGGGCTGAGCCCCGGTGGTGTAGTGGTTGTGTGCGGAACTGCGACCCACTGGCACGGAGATTCTATTCCAGCAGTGGGGATGGGCCTCCTACTCCCACCACCGGAGAGCAGTGATGTCGTCCCCCCCCCCCCAAAAAAAAAAAAAAGAGCCTGTAAGTGCCAAGAGGGAGTCGTGTGTCAACCTATCTCGCTGCAGACACAAAGGGGTGATGATGCCTCCAGTTTAAGTGCTGCTCTCAGACAACCTGTGGAACTTGTCTCAGGACTAAAAGATTTGTCATAGGGCTTTGGGACACTTTATTTGTGCAAAATATTGTAATTTTATGTATTGCATTTTTTTTTTTTGTGGGCATCACTGCCTCCGGTGGTCGTGGGCGCTACCCAGTGCCGCTCCTGAGAGCCGCCGCTGGATTTCAACTGCCAAGCCCACGGGCTGCAGTTACGCACTCAACCACTCACGCCACTGGGGCTCAGCCCCTCTATTGTGTTTTGATATTTAATGTACTATTTGTATTGTGTTTAGCTGTTTTAGGGGAGTATCTCCACAGCCTAGGACTCCTAACTTTGTGTTAAAGTCCTGGAAAAATGAACCTGGAAGTGAAATTTGGGGGCTTCAGAACCAATTATTTGGTTTTCCATGATTTCTTATGGGAAAAGTTTGGTGCTCCAACTTTTCATTGTCTGAATATGACTTTGGAACAAATAGAGTTTGACAACCAAGGTATCACTGTAATAAACAAATACATGAACTAGTGAAAAAGTGTAAACCTATATGCAATATTTAAAAAATAATAATTTCAGAAAATAAATTACACAGGTCTCAACCATTAAGAGATGATTCTAAGTCCATTTAAATTAGCATTTGCTTACTGAACATCTATGCCATGTGTCATGTTATATTTCACATTAGAAAAGAAAAATCATATCTAGCCTATCATTTTGTATAAACCAGTAGTCTAAATCTCCTGAGGAGTTTTTCCTCATTAGTAATTGCTTTTCTGGTGTTGTTATGAAAGCATACATATACATTTACCATTTCAACATTTTTCACACCTAGAATCCAGTGACATCAACCACATTAATCATGTTGTGCAACTGGTCATCAGCAACATTCAGGGCCACATTTTCCATTCTATAAATAAAAACTCAATGCTAATGAGCTTTGACGGTCAAAACAGAGATGGATTTGCAAAAGCTATGCTGAACAATTATGACTCAGGATAAAACCAAAATGCAGCTTAAACTCTGTCCCCTATGTCTACGTAAGTCTTTCTTCATTTAGGCCAGAAACTTTCTCTTTGCTTTTGGCTGAAAATGTAACAGGTCTGATGATTTTTTATGTGTGTGATAGGAAAAATAAGCATGGTCTCAATTCAGTAAGTAGAATGTACAGTCCTAAATATATTCATCAATCCTGTAATCTTCATTCAAAAATAAGAGTTCTACTGCTTTCAGGCAAGACCAGAGTTGATGGAGAATTCCCTCTCTTTGGAGGTCAGTTTCTGCTTTCTCTTCACTCATCATTTTCTTTTCTTTTTTTGGCATCACTGCTCTCCAGCGGTGGTAGTAGGAGGCCCAGCCCCACTGCTGGAATTGAACCTCCATCCCAGTGGGCCGCAGTCCCAGGCACAACCACTATGCCACCGGGGCTCAGCCCTACTCATCATTTTCTATAAGGCCATAGCACAACTTTTATTTGGCTGGGTGACTTCAGAGTCTCTGGGCTTGGCAAATGGTTAAAGCCTGTTTGGAGCTTCCCTTACTGGGGACCTCCCATCTACAGGTCCCCAACATAGGCTGGTATATTTGGTTTCTTATACTCCTGCATAAACCCCCAAATGTCTGGCATTGTCTTCCAGTTTCTATATCCCTTAGTCTTCCAGGTAGCCTTAGCTAAATTCTAGATCATCCCCAACATCACTCCTTTGTTGAGCTGCTACAGCTGGCTGTAGCTTTCTCCGTTTGTCAGTGAGTCATTTAAACTTTATTTTCCAAAATTTTTTTTTGGGGGGGGCATATTTCAAAGCCCTCTAGATGATGCCCTGGAAGCTCCCTTCATACGATTTTGGGTAAAAAATATATAAAAAATTTTTTTTGGTTTTTTTTTTTTTTTTGAGGCATCACTGCTCTCGGTGGTGGGAGTAGGAGGCCCAGCCCCACTGCTGGAATTGAACCTCCGTCCCAGTGGGCCGCAGTCCCGCGCACAACCACTATGCCACCGGGGCTCAGCCCAAAAAATATATAAAATTATGTGGGGGTTAGTAACTGAGTCTAAAAAATTTCCTCCTTCATCTCTCCCATCCTCCCCTGCATCTCATCTGACCGATGGTTATCAGTCATGCAACGACTTCTTTGAAATATCCTTTATAAATTATGCATATTGGAAAATAGACTCTCGATTTAGGAAAGGATATTTGCGTTAGTAGCACCTCATGAAATGAGCCAGGAAGAGCTCCATGCTGTCGCTCAATGTCTCTAAATCAATTTCATAGCATCAAATCTTTGAAAAGAGAAGTTTATAAAATTATAAGTCTTATAAGTTTATAAGATTTAAGACGAATATTAAAAAACTGGCTATTAAACACATAGCAGGGCAATCTGCGTTGTTATTGTGTTTGGCTGGGTTCCCAAGAAAAGTAAAACTAGGAATGCTTGTATGTGTGTGTAGGTAGAAAGAGATTTGTATCACTCAATAGCTCACATAGCCGAAGAAGTGGGTCAATCCAGTATGGTTACATCTGTGGGTGAGAGTAAGCTGGAGGTTTCTCCTGACTCTAACAGCTACAGAAGCTAATGAATAGAAAGCAGGAGGAAGAAACAAGGACAAAGGCTGGTGGATGCAGAACTGAATGAACCCAAGGTTTTTCTAATGAAATTAAGGTCAGCAGTCCACTGAAGGCTGCTGGGAGCGGTAGGCGACAGAACAGGAGATCGATAAACCAGATGCAGAATGCACACTTACAATCTACGCTAACCGTATGCTACACCCCAAATGAAACCTGCTGTGATAGGTAGGTTTATTGTACCAACCCCGCCAATAGGAACATGTGTGATTAATCAGGTCGCAGTTTGATTGGAGGGCAAAAAGATAAATGGCTTGGCGAGGCCCACCCTCACTCTCTTGTTCTTTGGTGATTGAACCAGCATGTGACTGATTTAGTTATTTCTCTGCCGCAACCTGTGAGCTACAGTCCCTGTGGGACAAACCAACCCATGGATCCTGTTGCTAGAATGGAGGTTCCTTTGAGAGCTGCTTTGAGCTTGAGGCTGGTGGATCCCGTAGGCTTGCATTGCTTGAGTTTGATATCCTGAGCTTCTGACTGTTGGTAACCGACCCTGCTGTTTCCTGCCTGTGGATGGACTCTGCACGCATTACCATTGGGAAGACTCAGCTGTCTGCTTCCTTGACTTTGCATCCAGCAGCCCTTGTGAGTTGAATGACTTCCAGTATATTAACCATTCCAAGGAGATGAGTTGAATGGAGCCCTCTGTATTGCTGTGTGGACTAATTAGATGTTATATTCCTTTGTGCTGTGTGTGTGTGTGTGTGTGTGTGTAATCATAAGGATCCTGGTTTTGTTTCTCTAGGCAGTGCTGTCCAACACACTCCCCCAATGGATTAAGACTATGACCAGATTAAGGAGGTGATACTATACCCTATGCTTCCCACAATACTTGGCTGCTTCACAGATGCTCCCATCATGGAGTTGACCACACTATGTTACATAATATGATGGGAGAATCTTGGCCCACCAAACTTGACATAAAACTTAACTGTCCTAGTTACAGACAAAAAGATTTTCTTGTAGCTCAGAATGTTTGCAGTATCTTCTGTAGAGGGAATCCTATGCCCCATGAGGACAGGAAATCTGGCTCCCAGTTGAGGTACTACAAAAAGTGTTTCCCAAAGCCAGGCATTTATGCCAGGCAGTGATACCAAGCATTTTCACATAATTTGTGCTGTTTATATTAAATGGAGATAAAGAAAACAGTTTAACACATTACTATACACACACAGTCACCATTATTTACAAAGGGAAATCAAAACTTACTTCAGTCTTCTTGTTTTCTCTCTGGGCCTCCTAATTAAGGTTTCCAAATGTTTATTTCTCTCTTCTAAACTGAAATAGAAATAAATTCAATTTGATATATGTAAATTAATGCTTTGTAAGATTCATTCAAGCATTTGAATAGGTCGATCGACATGGTAGCCTAGCTCTGTACGCATCAGCCTAGCTCTGTATGCTTCTCACTGTAAAAGAAACCGGTATTCTATTCAAACAATTCAAATCATTTGGTCAGTTTTTGTCTTTCTAGATTGTGGTGGAAAAGAAGACAAAAAGATAGCAATAAACTGATAAAGGGACATTAAATGATCTATTCATTTACACTGTTGTTAGAAGAGTGATCTCTCTATGTGAGCAACTCCATGGTTGGCGGTTGTTGCTTGTTCGGCGCCATCACTGGGTAGCAGGGAGTTGGTTCTGACATAATGGAACCGAACAACAAGCCCCCAAACAACTTGTCAATACTGATGAGGATCTGGTCGCCTGGATAAAGCAGCATCTGTCAGGTTTCTCCATGTGTAAAACCCAAATCCACTGCCCTCAAACCCATCCCGAGGCCAGGCGACACTATAGGCGAGAGGAGAACTACTGCAGAGGGCTTACCCTCTATTGATTGCAAACTTTATGGGAGCAGACAGCCCCGTCTTTCTCCCCAGGGGGGTGTGAGCCCTGTGACCGTGGGGGTTTATGGTAAGTCATGGGACCTGTGTGAAAGCAGGGGCAGCGTGCAAGCTAAAAATCAGGCTACAGCCTAGAGCTGCCTCTTTCAGGTTGTGTGACATTTTACAAGAGATGATACAGAGAAATGGCATCTCTTCTTCTTCTTCCTTTTCACTGTCCTGTGTGCGGTACCAGCCCTGACTGTCGATGGGTCACAAGCGCAGCTGTGTCGTGGAGGGTCCCTTCAAAGAGAGATCAGACAAGATAAAGCATGCAAGGGCTCTCCCTCACAGCCCTGAGTTCAGGAGCCGGGTCTACACAGAGAGGGCAAGTATGTTTCCAGCTAAGGCTGATGTACACTCTAGGGTGACGCAAGTCCCCCTAGTTACAGGTAACCATATATGTAACAAAGTGGGTTGTCCCCTAACCTTAGAGGTCTCTGAGTCCATTGGAGGGGTGGGCTAACACCGGTGCTGAGGACAGGTAATGGGGAGTGGCTGTCTTCAGAGCCTAGAGAGCAGTAACAAGGCCCATAATTAAAGCTGCTGCCTACCTAGCAATCAGCCAGGTGCTTGTAAGAGATAACTTTAAAGTAGCACTATTGTGGGAGGATATAGTGGGGAACAATATTAATTACAGTAACAATATTAATTTTAATTAATTACACTAATTATGAGAAGGCGATTGAAACTCACAAGGGTGTAGGCCCCGTCCACCCAGAAATCCAGCCTGCCAGGGTTCATAGTATATGTGAATAAAGGATTCATCCATATATACTCTCTTCCCATTCTCTGTTTCCCACAGTCCTGCTTGATTGAATTCTTCATGTGGTTTGGGGCTGGTGGTTGATGTAAGCCCCCATGCCTAGGAGCTGTCGGTGCCCTGTCACGTTCTTGCCAATCTTGGAGCCACATGTCTCTCTATCCAATGGCTTCTGCCAGCAGCTACAGGAGTCTGGAGGGGGTTCCAGATAGTATCAGACTCAGGTACTTGGGTTGGACGAGCCTCGGCTGCTCCTTTGACATAAATTTCTTTCTTGATGGAAAGTTCTCGCTCATATATTTTGAAGGGTCAATAGGTTTGTTTCTCTAGAAAACCTAATATGGCCACCCATTTATATCTTTCAAGAAAGTGTAGCAAGCTTACCCCTTTGGAGTCCCTGACAGCAGTCCTCATACCTTTTAGGTCACCTTTAAGGTGACTTCTCCGCCTTACGTTTATCTGACCTTGGACTCCATTGACTTGATTAGATCCTCGAGATCAGCAGTTCTCAACCTGTGGGTCACGACCCTTCCACAGGGGTTGCCTGATTCATAACAGTGGCAAAATAGCAGTTATGAAGTGGCAACGAAAATAACCTTATACATGGGGGTCACCACAACATGAGGAACTGGATTAAAGGGCTGCGGCCTGAGGAAGGTTGAGAACCATTGTTCTAGATCAGATTGGTAAATTTAAGACTTGTTCATAAAACCATCTTCTATAACTTCAACCTGACTTAAAAGACCAATGCAACTATTTGATCTTCACACGGTGCTTTTGGAACCCATCAAACTTGTTGAGGCCAAATGTTCCATTAAAATAAAAAATTCCAAACCGAGTAAGAGTCCGGCTTCAGGAGCTGGGTCAGTGGTAATTCTATAGTCTTTTCCCATCAGGTTTGGGACGTCAGCAACTGCAGTGGTTCTCAAACTGTGGGTTGCGACCCTTTGGGGGTCAAACGACTCTTTCAAAGGGGCTGCCTAAGACCATTGAAAACCACATATTTCCAATGGTCTTGGGAACCGAGCTAGGACTCCTCTATCCGTTGTCTCCAGCGGGGTCTGCCCACATGCAGATATACCCACATATAAGTACCTGGTGTGAAGACTGTTACCCAGGATACCATGCTTCGAGACAAAGTTCTTTTTTTTTAATTAGAAATAAATATTTCACAATATAATTATATGTTTTTGTGATTAATCGCTCTTCTTTAATTGTGTTCAATTTGTAACAATGAAAATATACCCTGCATATTAGATATTTACTTGATGATTCATAACAGTAGCAAAATTACAGTTAGGAGCAACAGCAAAAATAATTTTATGGTTGGGCTCACCACAAAATGAGAAACTGTATTAAAGAGTCATGGCATTAGGAAGGTTGAGAACCACTTAGCTACAGTTTCCTCATTAGTCTAGGTTGATGGTCTCCTGATCTTCCTTAAAAAACTTGCTCCATCTAACAATTGTTTATTTTTATTTTTTTATTTTTATATGTGGGCATCACTGCCCACTGGTAGGAGTAGGAGGCCCAGCTCCTGGAGCGCTGCTGTTGGGTTTGAACCGCCAAGCCCATGGGCTGCAGTCCCGCACACAACCACTACACCCCCGGGGCTCAGCCCAATTGTTGTTGTTTTATGTGATGCAATACTCCCATGAACTTATTTCAAAGCTTCGATGACTTACAAAGATGTTCATTAGGGTTTCATCAAATGTTTCAAAATTTATATATTTGTGGGACAAAGAATACGTTCCCTGAATGTATCCTAAGAAGACTCAGACTAAGTGTATTATTGAAAAAAACTTTCTGTAGCCACCCAATGATAAGAAAGACATGTTTACTATATATCATTTAGAATAAACTTGTACATGTTTAAACTGGAACCCCAGGAGCAACTTTTTAACTTTTGTATGCTACTATGTGGACAAGCTGAGAAAGCATGCTGAGCAAAATAAGCTAGTTACAAAAGAACAAGTATTATGTGATCCCATAAAACAAGGCTCTGAGGTCTTTAAGACTTGTAATCAGAGAGTCAGTGAGGTCCTCTTGGAAGAAGCACACCAGCTTGTGTGATCCAAAGATGACAATCAAACAATTTAAACATGATGAAAGGAAAAACATCAGAGCTAAAGTTGTGAACAAGCAATTTGTGGAACCTACCTGCAGACTATCAAGTCAGATTAAACTGATGGCAGATCCCCTGTAGTCACGGTCAAGGTCTAGAATAGTCTTTCTATCAAACACAGATGATTGTAATCCTAAATATGCTGGATCAAACTTGACATTTGACCTCCCTCTAGACTCCACCTAAATTTTTTAAGCCATTTTATTGGGGACTCATACAACTCGTATCATAATCCATACATCCACCCATCGTATGTCAAGCATATTTGTACATTGATTGCCCTCATCATTCTCAAAAAACTTGCTTTCTACTTAAGCCCTTGGTATCAGCTGCTAATTTCCCCCTCCCTCCTCACTGCCCCTTCCTCATGAACCCTAGATAATTTGTAAATTATTATTTTTCTTTTTTTTTTGGGGGGGGGGCATCACTGCCCTCTGGTAGTCATGGGAGCTACCCAGCCTTGCTGCTGCTGGATTTGAACCGCCAAGCCAGTGGACCGCAGTCCCGCACCCAACCACTATGCCACCGGGAATCAGCCCAAATTATTATGTTTCCATGTCTTACACTGTCAAATGTCTCTCTTCACCCACTTGCCTATTGTCTGTACCCCACAGAGGAGGTTATATGTAGCTCTTTGGTTCCCCATTTCTACCCCAGCTACCCTCCACCCTACCAGTATCACCACTCTCACCACTGGTTCTGAGGGGATCACATGGCCTAGATTCCCTGTTTCTGGCTCCTATCTGTACCAGTGCACATCCTCCGGTCTAGCTAGATTTGTAAGGTAGAATTTGGATCATGATAGTGGTGGGGAGGAAGCATTGAACAACTAGAGGAGGGTTGTATGTTTCATCATTGCTACTACACTGCACCCTGACCGGCTCGTCTCCTCCCTGAGACCCTTCTGTAAGGGGTTGTCCCGTTACCTACAGTTGGGTTTTGGGTCCCCAATTAGTACGCCCCCTCATTTACAATGGTATAATTTTTAGTTCTTTGTTGCCTGCTACTTGATCCTTTTGACACCTCATAGTCACACAGGCTGGTGTGCTTCTTCCATATGGGCCTTGTTGCTTCTGAGCTAGATGGCCGCTTGTTTACCTTCAAGCTTTGAAGACCCCAGACGCTATATCTTTTGATAGGTGGATACCATCAGCTTTTTTTTTTTTAACTACATTTGCTTATACACATATTTGTCTTCAGTAATCATGTCCGGAAGTTGAGCATCAGGGAATGCCAAGTGAATAGAACAAAGTTTTTTTGCATTGAGGAAGTACTTGAGTGGAGGCCCAATGTCCATCTGCTACCTTAATATTAACCCTATAAATATATGCACAGATCTATTTTCCCATCATCATATATAAATATATTTACCTATATACATGCCTGTGTTTAGACCTCTATAAATGCCCTTTGCGTCTTCTTTCTTTCCTTTCTTTCCTTTTACTTTCCTCTTGTCCCAATGTCATGCTCAGTCTTCATTTGGGTTTCAGTAATTTCTTGTGGTTACATTACCCTTGATCAATCCTTGTCAGGCCTCTCACACCCACTTGCCATTGGTTTTGGATCACTTGTTGTTCCCTTGTCCCTGGGTTGGTCAACACCACCTCTTTTCTCCCACCTTCCCCTCTCCCATTGCCCCTCAGAACCATCGGTCCTGTTGTTTTCGCCTCCAGACTATTCATCCAGTCTATCTTATGTAGACAGACCTGCAGAGATAATAATATGCACAAAAAAAAACAAGACACAGCAAGATGAAGTGACAAAAGAAAATGGCAACAACAACAAAAAAACAATTCAGAAAAAATATATAAATAAGTAAAAATAGAAAAAAATAATAAAGAAAAACCTGTAAATAGTTCAAGGTCTGTTGACTTCTAGGAGTGTCCTTCTGTGGAGTCAGATGACCCCACCAGGATTTGTGTCCTTGTTTGTTCCATGACAAAAATTTATCCCTTGGCTTTTTAAATATTGATGGAGTTCTTTTGTCCATGGTTGGTATTGTTATCTTTTTTTTTTGTTTGTTTGTTTTTTGGGCATCACTGCTCTCCGGTGGTGGGAGTAGGAGGCCCAGCCCCACTGCTGGAATTGAACCTCCGCCCCAGTGGGCCGCTGTCCCGCGCACAACCACTACGCCACCAGGGCTCAGCCCGGTATTGTTATCTTTATATTATAATTGTTTTATCCTTATTGCCTTATTTTTTTTGTTCTTTTTTATTTCTGTTGAGTTTACCAGTTTATGAAGCAAAGAAGGAGTGGGTGAATAGAGGTAATAACTGATGCAAGGGGGTGTAGGGGGAGAGAGGGTTATAAAGTGAGGGAGGAGGCTTTGAGAATAAACAGTGAAAGCGGGAAGGAGCACTATAACTGAATATGATTACACAACTTACTTTAAAGGTGATTTATCTTGGGGTGGGGGAGAGAAGAAAGAAAATGATCTGAAATTTATTTTTATAATGATTGTACAATGCTTCTTGACATGATCGAATGAATTGTATGATGAGGACTATGTGTCCATAAAACGAAAAAACATGGCATTAAAAACAATAATAAGGTTCTAGTAATTGATGGAATTCAGAAGCTGTTTCAACAAACTCATGCAGTGCTAGACTCAGTCCCTAGTCTATGCTAAAAAAAAAAAAATAGAAGACTAACAAGTTGATCCTCAATTAAAAAAAAAAAGATTCTCATTAAACCACTCACTCCTCGGCTGAGCCCTGGTGGTGTAGTGGTTGTGTGCGGGACTGTGACCCACAGGGTTGATGATTCAGATCCAGCAGCAGCTCTCCGGGAGTAAGGCTGGACTTCCTATTCCCACCAGGGCAGTGATGCCACAAAAAAAACAAAACAACAACAAAAAAAACACCACTCACTACTCTTTGAAAAAGAAAGGCAGTATATAAATAAACAAAAAGCTAAACTCACTGCCAGCGAGTAAGTGCTGGCTCCCAGGGAGCCGAGTGGGCTTCTGAGAAGGAGACTGTTTACGGGAACAGAAAGCCCCGTCTGTCTCCCAAGGAGCCATTGGCAGTTTCGAACAGTCAATCACGCAGATTGCTGCCCAACACAGAACAACTTCACAACCAGGCTTCCTTCGTCTTTGAAAGCAGATTAGCCTAGGTAAAGAAGAATGATTTTAATTTTTTCTAGTATTTTAAAAATATTTTATTGGGGGTTCATACATCGTTTTTCACAGCACATAAATACATATATTGTGCCACCTTTTTGCATGCCTGCTGCCGTCATCATTCTCCAAACATCCACTTTTCCACTTGAGCCCGTGACATCAGCTTCTCATTCTTTCCCCTCCATCCTGGTTCCCCTTCCTCCACCAACCCTCAGTGCTTTATAAGTTATTATTGTTTTGTCATAACTTACACTGCCCGATGTCTTCCCTCGCCCACTCCTCCAATGTCTGTTCTCTCGGTAGGAGGTTATGTGTAGATCCTTGTCGTTGGCTCCCCCTCTCTACTCCACCTTTCCTCCACCCATCCAGTAGTTCTACTCTAACTACTGGACCCAAGGGGTTCATCTGTCCTGGGTTCCCCATATTTCTAGTTCCCATCTCTACCCATGTACCTCTTCCAATCCAGCTGGATTTGTAAGGTAGAAATGGGACCATGATAGTTGGGGGAAGGAAGCCTTCAGGAACTAGAGGAAAGTTGTATGCTTCATCGCCACCTCACTGCACCTTGACTGGCCTGTCTCCTCCCCATCAGTCCCCTGTAAGAGGGTGTCCAATTGCCCACACGTGGGCATTGGGTCCCCACTCTGCTCTCCCATTAATGCATAGTGATGTGATTCTTATTCTTTGATGCTTGATATCTGCTCCCTCCAGATCCTCGTGATCACACATGCTAGTGTGTTTCTTCCATGTGGGCTTTGCTGTTTCTGGGCTAGATGGCCACTTGTTCACCTTCAAGCCTTCACAGTCCCAGATACTTTATCGTTTGGTAGCTGGGTGCCATCGGATTTCTCCTCTCTGTCTGGGTCTGCTCCCTTTTGTCTTCAGTGATCATGTTCTTTGATGCCTGATATCTGGTTCTTGCCACACCTCATGGTCATACAGGTTGATGTGCTTCGTCTATGGTGGACTTTGTTGTTCCTGGGCCATATGTCCTCAGGAGGGAGTGCATACAGTGATACAATTTTTTTCTGTTGTTTGCCTGAGGCCTGATCCTTTCAACATCTCATGGCCACTTCTTCCATGTGGGCTTGGGCACTTCTCGGCTAGATGGCCGTTTGCTTATCTTCAGGCTTTGAGACCCCAGACTCTATATCCTTTGGTATCTGGACACCATTGGTCTTCCTCACTACATTTGCTTATGGACCTATTTGATTTCAGTGATCACATTGGACCAGTGAGCATCATGGAATACCAGATTAATAGAACAAAAAGTGTTCTTGCCTTGAGGGAGTAGGTGGGGACCCAAGGTCCAGCTTCTACCTTAGTACTAAACCTATAAATATATGTACCTTGGTTTATTCCCTTCTTATAATATATGCTTATATTTACATATGTACATGCCTGTGTCTCTGCAAGCCCAATTGGTGGCGAGGAGCGTGTGGGAGGCCTGGTAGGGTTAAAGTAAGAGTAATGTAATAGAGAGGAAGGACGGAAGCCCAAATGAAGGCTGAGCATGACAGGACAGGACAGGAGGAAGGCAGAAGGAAACAGAGGAAGTAACTAGAAGGCACAGGGCACTTGCAGAGGTCTAAACACAGAATAATTTTAACTTATAAAATGCCATTTTTTTTCTTTTAGGGAGTCTGGGAAAAAATGAACTTAGCAAACCAAAGAGTGAAATAAAATATTAATAAAGTTGTAAACAATTAAAGATTATTTTAAGCTTTTCCAACTTACTGTGCAATCTGAGAATGAGATATTTGAAGCCTTTGGTCAGCGCATTCAATAATTTCTTCATATGATGTAACCTTGGGGGAAAAAAGCTAAACAAATAAGTGTCTGATAAAGTCTAGAACTTTTCTTAACTTTTACTTTTTGCTTAAAAAATGCTGTACATGTAGAAGTTCAAGTCTATGTTCCCATCAATGAGATACTAAAAGCAAACGATCCTCCTTATATTTTGAGGTCAAAAAGCACTGGTGGTGTAGTGACCACAATGTCAGCAGTTCAAAACCACCAGTCACTCCTTGGGATAAATGTGAGATTTTTTTTTTTTTTTTTACTGCTGTGAAGAATTATAACTCACAAAGAGACAGTTCTAATCTGTCCGATAGGGTCACTATAGGTCAAAATCAACTCAATGGCTCAATGTAAATTTGCATTTACAAAATAGTTGATATTTTGAGGGAAGTAGTACAAGGAAAAATAATGCAATACTTAAGAAGAGCCATTTTAATATGGAAAAGAAATGTACTAAATGCATTTGGTTAAGATTAATAGTATCATAAAAGTAAACTGGAACACATAGTTGATGAGATTTACAATTACTCTGAAAGAATTACTAGCACTTTCAATTGCTCACAGCAGAATCAACACATACTGTTCTTTGCTAGGATTCAACTGCAAAAGGCTAATAATGTTATTCTGAGGTCAATAAAAAAGTGTTACATCAATTTTTTTAGTTCTAATTATATTACTTTAATATTTGGCATACTTCTTAAAAGGCAAATATTGTAAGAAAAAATTTACCTTATCTATTAAGTTGCCTAAATGCTTTTGAAACTCATCATTTTGTTCTACGAGTCTATTGCAGTGGTCTTCTTTTGATGTTAGAAGATTCCCCAATTTTGCGATCTATGGAGAGAGTGAAAATACTAACCTAGAAATTGCCATGTGAACCCTATTTGGATGCTAAAAGCATAACAAGAGTGAGTTTGACTTCATTCTAGTAGTCCCCTAAATTGAGATGTGTCATGGTTACTTATGAGATGATATGAAACAGATACAGGTGTCCTGGGGGCCCTGTTGGGTGAGCATTGGACAGCTGACAGCAAGGTTTGTGGTTCAGACTCACCAGCTGTTCTGAGGGAGGAAGGCGAGGCTATCACTCTGGCAAAGATTTACAGGTTTTGCAATCCTATACAAGGTCTCTCTGAGTCAAAATTGACTTGATGACAGTGAGTATGAACTCGATCCTGAGGGTTGGTGGCATAATGGGTTAAGTTTACGCTACTAACTGAAATCCATGGTCTGGGCTGCCTTTTTTCTGTACCTGCTTTTTTACTGGTTCTTTGGAAATCAGTACAGAGACATTATGAACAATTTTTACACAAGTCATAATGCATAACCCAAAACCCAAATATGGCATGCAGGTACAATTCTTTTCTAAATTCCAGGGAATTTCCAGCTTTAAATTTGGAGGCAATTAAAATGTTGCTAACCTGTTACATCTTAAGTCCCATTGATTCATAGTTTAATGTCACACTCACAACACACTCAAATATTGAACTGTTTGCAACACATAACAAAGTTATCAGGAAAACTGGACTGCCGTGACCAAAAATGTTACAGAATGCAGATTTCTGACAAGAAAGCCATCAGACAGAATGTTTTTTGGACACAATTCTGCTACAAACAAACCACATGGAAACAAAAATTTATTTACTTATTTATTTATTTATTGGCATCACTGCCCTCTGGGGGTCGTGGGTGCTAGCCAGTGCTACTCCTGAGAGCCGCCGCTGGATTTGAACTGCCAAGCCCGCAGGGCCGCAGTCTCGCACTCAACCACTTATGGCCACCGGGGCTCAAACCTGAAACAAAAATTTTAATGTTCAAGTCATACAGATGCATGACAGCGACTCCAAATTTCATTAAGTGTGTTTTATATTAAAATACTACACTCATCCCATAGTATCTTAGACAAGCAAATCTTCCCACAACTCAACATCCCACTATTTTCTGGTTGTACCTAAAAATAAACAACTAGTCAATGATTTCAAATCTTAAAAAGGAAAAGAGTTTACACTAAAAAAATAGGATTAATTTTTCTAGAGCTTCTTAAAAATGTTTCTCACAGGGCTGAGCT
>PVJH01001826.1:0-128805 GCA_004026705.1 Nesogale talazaci | reverse complement strand
TCCAGTTTCCATTTTCGACAGGTCAATCTCGGTTGGCTATTTCAGCCTGTTTCCCTTTGCTCCCGCCTTACCCCTTTCGTTTGCACTTGTCTGAAGACTTGCCCTTTCCTTCTGCCTTTTACGGCTTCCTCTCCATCTTTGCATGTGCAGGTTTTGCTAGCCCTCCGCCTTTGGGCTCCTCCTTCACTGCCCCCAACGCCGACCTTTTCTTTGGGCTGTGGCTGTGGGGAGGGTGCTTTTCAGATGCCTGCAACTAGGGGGCACTGAGTGCTTTCTTGAAGCTGGATTGCCTGCCTACTGCTGCTCTGCTCGCTGCCGGAGCTGCTGGAAACAACCACATACTTTGACCTCCAAATCCCTTTCTTCTCATTTCAAAACCAGCGATGTTCAGCATCTCTGCCTCTGCTCTCTAAGTCAAATTATTCTGCTGACAGAGCCGAGACATACTCTTCACTTTTAAGGACTCCTATGATTATTTTGGATAATTCAGGATTCTCTCCCCATTTCAAAGTCCTTCACCTAATCACAGCCCAAAAGTTTGGGCTACCATAATTGTCTAGATTCCTAATCTTAGTAAGGTACGTACAGTCCCTGGTGTCTAGTTGTGTAATGAGGGCATGGGCATCTTTGGCAGGGGCCAGTGTCCTCTCACTCTGCACAGTAGAGACCAAGATCAGTGGGGGTCAGACATGAAGGCAGGGCAGAGCCTTGTCCATGTCCATGTCCTTCCTCCAGTTGCTCTTGCCGACCCCTTCTCCGTGACACTAGCCACCGGCTTGAAGCCAGAGTTCACAAGTTCAAAGGACACAACTGTCCTTCAGACCAAATGGGCAGACACCAGCTGTAAGTTTGGGAGATCCATAGGACATGTCAACTTTCTGACCTGCTGATTGCAAATGAGAATCTGATTTTCCACTGCCTCAGTGAGGATGCCAACTCTCTACTCAGGAGTTCATATAAAACCCGTACTTTCGGACCCAGTTGGCTCCCTTTTGATTCGATAGTCTTCGGTAATGTCTCAGAACTTGTGGAGAATATATTATATGTACAATGACCAGTATAGACAAAAGAGGATGCAAACTAAGAAATGCTGCTAGGAGGAGTTCTGAGAGGGTTCCTCATTCAAGCTTCCATGTACCCAAGGAATGTGCTACCTTCTTAAGAGTAAATGTGATCAACCAGGCAGCTCTCTGAGGAGTTGTGTTCAGGGCTGGCATCAGCCAGTCCTGCGTGAGATGCTAAACTATGTCTCCTGGAGCTAATTGATATCAGCCTCCCAGGTTAACTCTTTCCATTCTGGCCAGCCCCCCACTTGCCTGCACAAATTGGCGGTGTGGCTTGGAAGTTCCAGATCAAGGTACCCCACTTGCTCCCATAGTTGATTTCTATGCCCTTGAGAAGCATAAACAACTTGAGGACTTGATGCCTTTTAATGAACCCCGTGTTGCAGTCTGCCCTGTGATTGGCATGCACCTTGTAGGGATTGGCACTAGATGATGAAAATTAAGTGAGCATACCCCACTGTGCAAATGATGTTATGCTAGTCTATCAAGATTGGTCAGGTTAAGGTCTGCATGGGCCTTAAACTTAAAGGTTTCTCATATATGCAGCCAACACCAAGGTTAAAAGAAGAAGGGGGAAAAGGCAAGTGAGATAGCAAGAAAGAGAAACAAAACAAAACATGAACAACCAGGAAATGAGAACTCTCCTAACAGCAGGGTAACGCAGGCTTAACACTGAAGGCAGACAGGTCTGGGAGGATCTGGTCAGTGGGGACCAAGTGGAGTCCTGAGGGGGATGAGAGAGGGGATGCACAGCAGAGAGAAGAGCTTGCACAACCAAGAAAGGACTGGGAGCTGCTCTGCATTGAAGAAGGGAGAACGCTGCTCTCTTCTTTAGGGGACATGTGTAGATTTTGCCTACCCGCTTCTTGATTCTGATACCAACGTGCAACCTGTTGTTACCTAAATAAAAATGGTCTATGAGTTCTCTGGGGCCATTGCAACAAATTAGTCAACCCAGCATACAAAGAGAGGTTGCTTTGGGAAGGACAGCTGGTGTTGAAAACGGTGAAAAGGTGGGAAAGTAGACCTGTGTCTGACTCCCATGCAGGGACAGATTACCCCAAAGAAAGATAAGCACAAGCTGAGCCCTGGTGGTTCAGTGGTTGTGTGCGGGACTGAGGCCCACAGGGTTGATGGTTCAAATCCAGTAGCAGCTCTCCAGGAGCAAGGCTGGGCTGCCTACTCCCACCAGGGCAGTGATGTGGAGAAAAAAAGAAAGATAAGCACATATCAGGCATCAACTAAACAAGAGCACCAGTTGTTTGATGCAAAGCTCCAAAGATGCTAAACAGACAAGAAAAACAAGTACCCTAATGGAAGAAAACTAGCAGAGCATTAAGTGTAACTGATACCAGTTCTGGTGTTGATGGATGTGCCAGCTGGAAATAAAGCTCACTCAGGGTCACGAGGATATCCACATGCGAGACTGTCTAAGCTATGAGGTCACTACCATTTCAAAACCCTTGTTGGCAGCTAGTGCTCATGGTCCTTCCCTGTATAACCTAATTCTTTATCTTGGTGGGTTTCTTTGGAATATATAATTTCTTTCTAATAAACAAGAGGTTGTAGGGGGTGGACTATGGAGTTTAGCTATCGATAGTCACCCAATATATAACGAGATCCAATATCAGCAGTTATTGAGCAAGAAGATCAATAGTAACAGGTCTCTGATCCATTTTGAAAGAACTGTCTTGGACATCCAGGCATCTTGGACGTGCTGATCCAGCAAGTCCAGCCTTGAGAGTCAGGTTGTCATGAAGCAAGCACAAAAATATGCTTTTTATACACATCGTAATAAACAACCAATCAGAACTCCAATCTCAGATGACATGCAAAAGCAAGGGAACTCAAATTAGTTAATACTGGTAATACATTCAATCATGTTAAACTTCAACTGTATGCTCTGGTCTAGCCAGATTTGAAGACCTCTGACCCGAGGGACTCATGTTCTGGCATTATCTCTACCAATGTTCTACTGCTATTCATGGAGTTTTTAGTGGTGAATTTCTCAGAATTGGACAGCTTGTTCTTTCTGTCTCCTTTCTTAGCTTGGAAGCTGTGCTAAAATCTCTTTACTTTGGGGTGGACCTGGTGGTATTTGAAATGTCAGCATCAGAGCAACACACAAGTCACCACAGTACAACACATTGATAAACAAGGGATGGAGATGTAATCTAGCATATTTTCATACACATGTGGGCAATAATTTAATTTATGTCCCCAAATACTTGAATTTTTCTGTTTTGTACAATATGTGGAGTATTCTTTTTGCTAAAAATGTGATATACAGCTGAGCCCCGGTGGCACAGTGGTTGTGTGTGGGACTGCGGCCCACTGGGATGGAGGTTCAATTCCAGCTCCACAGGGGCAAAGGATGGGCCTCCTACTCCCACCACCAGGGCAATGATGCCCTAAAACCAAAAAAAAAAAAAATGTGATATACAGTTAAAATCTTAGTACCCACATCCACTTACAATTTGAAGATCCAGTTACTCTCATTTCTCTAAAATGGTATTTGCCATTATTTCACTTAATCACTAATATTATGTTAACAAACCTGCTGTCATTGATTTGATTCTGCTTCACTGCAACCCAACATTAGGGTTTACAAGACTGTAAATATTTACAAGAGTAGAGAGCCCCATATTTCTCCAGGGGGGCAATTGGTAAATTAGGACTGTCAGCTCTGTGGTTTGCAACCCTACACCTAATCCACAGTGTCACAAAAGCTACTCATATTACACTCATTGTCATTGAGTCAATTTGAGTCAAAATGACCTTACAGGATAGGGTAGAATGTCCCCTTTGGGATTCTGAGACTGTAAATCATTATAGGCTGGCTCCATTCATTTATATAGTGTGTGTGTTTGTGTGTGTGTGTGTTCTTTTATCTTTAGATGTCATCTAAAGTAAACTATGAGTATGATTACTCAAGGCACTCTTTAATCATAGTACTGAGAACAGATATTGTGAAACAGATGTTGTGAAAATGGCTGTAGCATAGGCAACAATATAAATGTGCTTCATCTACTATGATAGCACGTATTTGTTCATATGCTCATTTTGAAAAAAAAAAACAAAGCTGAATAATTAAGAAAGAAATTAGGTGGGGCACTATCGAAAATGTCAAAAATGAAAATGTAAATCTCAATTTTGTACATTTGTGGGTCAGCAATACTATTGTAATGACACGAATGACAATTTTAGTGAGCAGAGTTTTTGAAGGTTAGCGACTTCTTAAATTTCATTAAGTGGTATAAAAATGGCAGCAAAGAAATGAAAAATCCTTACCAAGAAATCCAGCTCCTCATTTAAATTGTGATACTTATCCAATTTGGCTCCCAATAAGATGGGTACATCCTTGATCTTGTTGGTTTCAAATGACTCAGAGTCTGTGGTCTACAAGGAGACATAATGGTGCTCATTTTTTGATACTTTCATTCTCTCAAAGGTACCTAACAACACATAATGCATTAGATTAAAATATCCAAGAGTTCTTTAATGGCTAAAAGTCACAACAGCGTGGAATTTAGACCTAGAAGAACATACCTGGACTCTCTCTGTCTCCAGGTAAGAAGGATACTAATAGGCTTATTTCACAAAAAAAGATTTATAGGGTACAGGCTTCCTAAAGGTTAGACACCAAGAGATTCCAATTAACTAAATAAAATCTTCACAATTTAGAAATTGCCTAAATGAATTTTATATTTACTTCTATAGCAGTAATCTCTTGTATTTCAAAGTATCTAAAGAAATATGTCATTTTCTCCTAAATCAAAGTGCCATTAAACACCAATAGAGACAAAGCAAATTCTAATGACAAGAATTTGAAACAGAGCAAAACAAAAAAAGACTTCCTTTACCTTTTAAGAATACAACCCCCTGCCCCCAAATAAAACTCCTTTGTATTAATAAATTATTAAGAACAGGGTTGTTCCATACTTTTCTCTAAGGAAACAATGTACCAATGTATGCCAAACCACAATGTACACATTTCATGATTAAATTATTTTCAAGATTTAGATATTATTCTAACACCTTTCTGTGAAACTTAAACGAACCCTCTTCCATGATTCATATGAAAATAAAAACTGTCAGCAAAAAAACATCCCTGGTAGCACAGTGGGTTAAGTGTTGGACTGCTAACCACAAGCTCAGGAGATCAAAACCATGAGTGCTCCAACACTGAGAGGGCTTGTTTCAGTCATGACTCACAGCCTCGGCTACTGCAGAGAGTAGTCCTGCTCTGCTCAACTCAAGAGCAGCGGGTTTCGGTGTATGGATGGGGTAGGTTGTGTGTCAACTTGGACAGGGCCACAATTTTCAGTGGTTTGGCAGGTATGTTAGTCTGGGTTGACTAGGGAAACAAATTCAGAGAGACTCATATGGGTAGAAGAAAGAGCTTTATTTCAAAGAGCACCCATATATTGAGAAAACATCCTAGTCCAGTCCAGATTGAGTTCATAAGTCTGACAGTAGCCCATATGTCCGATACTAGTCCATAAATTCCTCTTTAGATTCACATAGCACATGCCGTGATGCCGAATGCAGAAAGATCACACACCAGTGGGGGGAAAATCTTGTGAACCCAGTAGTGGTTGAGCATCTCAGCGCTGGCATGGATCTCCACGTGACTCCTCCAGCTCCAGGACTCTGGCTCCATCAGCTTAGCTCCATGTGACTTGTCAACTGGAATATCTCAAAAAGAGAGTGTGTGTCCTATCTCCAGGGATGGAGACGGGAGTTCCCTGAATCCTCAGGAGAAGGTCAAGCCACACAGAGTCATGATTGGCTATGACCTCACTGACAGGCTAGATTACACCCCATTGCTCACGTTGACAGGAGATTATGTAACTGCCACACAGGTAAATAAATCCTAGTAATCCCTCATGATGTCAACTATTACCTTGCAATCAACTTCATACTATAATTTGCAGTAAGCTGTTACTCACTTGTAAGAATTTCTTCACAGCCCTGGTGAAATTCAAAAGACATTTCCTTGAGAATGTGGCCGACTTTCTATATAATTAGGTGCTGTAGAAAAGCTTGTTTGCTGGATCTTTGGTCTGGATCTTTGACTTCTGGTTCTTTGGACTTGAGCCAAAGACCTGCCATATTGCCTGTCAACCCTGGGAGGTATCAATGGCATGCATCTTTTTGGTTTTGGGGACATCACTGCCCTCTGGTGGTGGGAGTAGTAGGCCCAAGCTTGCTGCTGGATTTGAATCTCCAACCCAGTGGGCCGCAGTCCCGCACACAACCACTACGCCACCGGGGCTCAGCCCCAGTGGCGTGCCATCTTACTTTGTGATCTTGCATTCAACTTGTGATGGACCTACTGATCTTAGCTTCATCAGCCCCTGAAACTACAAGAATCAGGAGAAGTCTCCAGCTTAACATCAGACTCTTAACATGAAGACTGGATGCTTCCACTTCTACAAAAGTATAATAAATTTTTCTTGACACAAATTTCTCTGTATTTATCTATAAGCATCACTGGTTTTGCTTTCCTAGAAAATCAGCCTAACACAATATGTATATGGTTTATAACCTTTTATTACTTTATTTTTTATAATGAGCAAAGAATTAATGAAAACTGTGTTCTATGTAGTCCTGTGCCTGAGTTCTCACCCACTGTTAACTTTATATGTTTTCATTTTGTACAATTAGAAAATGTATTCAAGCCCATTGTTAAAAGGGTTTGCCAGGTGTTATTATCAGGAACTCGCCAGCTGTTTTTTAGTTTGCCACACTGTGGTGCTTCGCTTGTTCCTGTGATGCTGAATTTTATGTCACTGATATTGTAAATGACAGCAGGGTCATCCAAGTGAACAGGCTACCACAGAGCCTCCGAATACGAACAGGCCATGAAAAAGGAATAGGCTGGAGGGAGGGAGGAGGTAAAAGGGTGCCGATATCAAGAAGTTCAAAAGGAAAGAAAACGTTGTGCACCAGATTGTGGTACAATTGTACACTACTGCTTAATGTGATTCAACTATGGAATGTCATACCTTTAAGAACTCCCAATCAAATGGCTGAAGCAGAAGAGGAGGAAGGAGAAGGGGAAGGAATGCGCTGTTCCCTTCTGAGGAATTAGCCCTTGACATTCAACCTTATGGATAGCATCAGGAAAAAAAATCAGGTACGGAAAACTTCATGAGTCACTCAAAATGTGACGGAGGAAAAGCTGCCTTCTCAAAGTAGAGTCAAGCATAGTGATTTGGATAGAGTACAATCTGTGAGAGTAAAGCCTTTGGAGCCATCATATGCTAATGCGGCACAATCAAAATGAGAAGAAACAGCTGCAAATATCAATTAGTAATTGGAACTTTGAATGTGAGAAAAATTAAGCTATGAATTCAGGAAGTTGTAAAAGTTAAACAGAGAGCATGAAGATCAATACTCTGCATATTAGTGAGTTGCAATGGACTGGTATTGGCCATTTCGAATCAGATGCTCATGTTTTACTATGCTGGAATTGACAGAATCAAAAGGTTTGGCATCTCATCAAAAAAGATTCAAGATCGCTGAGCCCCGGTGGCTTAGTGGTTGTGCGCGGGACTGCGGCCCACTGCGTTGGAGGTTCAATTCCAGCTCCCAGGAGCAAAGGCTGGGCCTCCTACTCCCACCACCTGAGGGCAATGATACCTAAAAAAAAAAAAAAAGATTCAAGATCTGTCTTGAAAGACATAGGGCTGAACCCCGGAGGCATAGTGGTTGTGTGTGGGACTGCGGCCCACTGGGTTGACAGTTCAAATCCAGCAACAGCTCTCCAGGAGCAAGGCTGGGCCTCCCACCCCCACCAGAGGGCAGTGATACCCCCCCCCCAAAAAAAAAGAAATACAATACTGTCTGTGATAGGATGATATCTATCTACATACAAAGAAATCAAGTTGATACAACTATCATTCAAATTCATGTACTCTGTTAGGCTGGGTTGACTAGAGAAATACATCTAGAGATACTCATATATATACAGGGAAGAGTTTTATATCAAAGAGCAATTATATATTGAGAAAACATCCCAGCCCCGTCCAGATCAAGTCTAAAAGTCTGATATTAGCTCATATATCAAATACTATTCCATAAGTTCATCTTCCTACTTGTGGCAGATGTATAATCATTTGTCAATTTGAGGATTAAGAGTGTAGGGGTGGATCATAGCCAGTGAGTACTCTGTGTGTACATGGCCTTCTCCTGAGAATTCTGGGAACTCCTGTATTTCTACCTTGGAGGCAGAAGGCACACACTCTCTCTGCCATTCCCTGGGAGATATGCAACTGGCAAGATACATGAAACTACACTGGTTCCCTGAGCTGGAGAAGCCACATGTTCAACTGCTCTTATAGATCAACCTCTCCCTTATATACATATGAATGTCTCCATGAATTTGTTTTTCTAATCTACCCAAATGAACACACAACTCACAGAGCACATGCAATGATGCTCAATCCAGAAAGATCATAGGCCAGTGGGTATAAAGTCTTGTGGATCCTATGCCAATCTCAGCGCTGGCTCCTCTAGCACTCTGAGTGTGTGTCCTCAAGAGGAAGGTGAAGCAGAGAGAGAGAGAGAGAGAGAGAGAGAGAGAGAGAGAGAAGAGTGCGCTTGGCTGTCCCCCAGAGAGAAAGAGAGGATGTTCTTAGAATTCTGAGGAGAAGATCGTGCCCACCAGGAGGCATCACCAGGCTGTGACATGATTGACAGGCTAAACTCCAACCCTTCACTCTATTTATCACTTTGGCATGAACTTATGTAATAACAGATGCAGCAGTACACTGACAGGGAGCTGCCAAAGGTTCAGGCTCCATGCATAAGAGGATGTGGATGGAAGAAGGGACATCACTTCTAATATCAGATGGATCGTGGCTAAAAGCAGAGAATACCAGGAAGATGTTTATTTGTGGTCTTTGATGCTATAAAGGCATTGACTGAATCACAACAAACTATGGGTAGTCTGGAAAGAATGGGCATTTCGGAACCCTTAATTGTGCACGTGGTACAACTTTGAGGTTGGTTCAGGCTGGACGAGGTTTTGTTCTATTGAATTTAAGATTACTATGAATCAGAAAGAACTTAATGGCACCTAACAAAAACTACATGGAACAAGAGCATGGTTCACATGACTCTTAATAATAACTATTCATCTTTCAGGTTAGCCTTTAGGTCAAGTTTTCATGCTCTGATCTGTAATTCAGTTCTGAACTCTCCCAAGAGTTACATAGAATATTTACAACTGAAGTAAGACTATAAATTGAAGATATATACACAGAGAAGTCCAAGGGCTGAAAGATGACTATCCAGCTGTGTTTTAGTTATATAGAACCATAAAACACTCCAAATAACAAAGCCATTCTCCTAAACAATGTAATAGGAGGTGGATTATTACTCTTATTGATGGACTTGTAGGTAAAGCCCAGAAAATAGAGGACTATAATATCTTTTTTGGGAAAAGTGGTTTTTGTTTTTTTCCTTTTGCAAAACTATCAGAATTTTCATTATAGAAGTTTTCAGGGAATAGTCTCTTTGTAGTCAAGTTTACAGGTCTAATTACCCTTCTCTTTCTGAAACATGCTACTAAACTTTGGTAATTCAACTTTGCTGTTCATATTATTGATTTTATAACTATTTCTAAGATAAAGTTTCAGAAATGGAGTCCCAGTGAGTGCAATCGGGAAACCCTCACATCATTTCAGTACCACATAATGTAAGCTGCTTTCCAAAGGACAAGGTGGCTCTTTTTTATCTAGGTCCTTCACATACTGCATAGTCCCAATAGATAGCAACGGCCTAATGTATATTCATAGTCTGAGTAAGGATGTCAATTGATAATGGTGTTAAAAAAAGAAGACCATCTGTGAGAAACTGAAGGACTGTATGAGAATGTAAGTGGCTGATTTCTCCATGCATCATGGAGTTGGGAAGGCCGATTTCAGTGGGGGAAGTCTCTCACAGTTATGAGAGAAAGATGATTCCTAAGCCACAACATCAAAGCTCCTTGTCTCTAAAGCCCCGCCCTTCAAAAAGTCACAGTTTAGAGATGGGGTTTAGGTAGAATCACACACCTGGAGTTCCGGTTGTTAGATCAGAAAATTAAGAGGTAAGGAAGCCAATATTTGGAGGCTGGATAAAAATAGATTCAGTGCACTAGTTTCTGGTTTAGAACTCCCCCTGCAATTTTCTTTCACACAGCAGGCCTGCCTCAACACAGTCCCGTAGTATACCTACAGTAGCCCACCTCAGTTAACCCTCTACTGCTTCCAGCCATTGAGTTGCTGGGACACTTCACCTACACAACAGTCAGACCCACCACACAGCAGGCCACAGGCAGTTCTTGAAATCACTCTTACCAGTCACAGGGAGAAGGAGCACAGGGTCCCTCAGTCTCCCAGGAACATGATGCTCAGTTCTTCCAAAATGGCATGCAGAGAGCAACATACCTCCACACCCTCAATGAGACAATAAGAAAAAGAAAAGGCAACTGGGGAAGAAGTCCAAAACCTAACGATACTCACAGTGATCTCGAGGACAATTAGACAGACTTCGACAAAAGGTAAAGACAATCAAACAAGATAATAAAATAGATGGAAGAAAACCTGAGAAAATGACAGATGATATGAAGAGGAACAATATTTGAATAATTGTTTTTCCAGAACAAGACAAAATGAAGAAGTCAACAGCTAAATTAGTGATAAAATTCATGGAAGCAAACGTCCCCACCATAATGACATTCATCCAGGAAGCAGAGAGGACAATAATTAAACTGAAATCCAGGAAGAACTCACCAAGACATATAATAGTTAAGTTATCCAACTTTGAGAAAAAGACAAAATTTTAAGAGCATAAAAGAAAAAAAGGCAATCACATACAATGGTGCTCAGGTAGGAATATCCTCAGACCTATCAGCAGATACTATGAGGAGGAGGAGAGGTTGAAATACCATCTTCCAAAGAAGAAAACACCAATCTAAGAATCCTCTACTCTCACAAACTATCTATTAAGATAGAAGGTGATGTAACAGTCTTCCCAGAGAGGGAAAAATTCAAGAAATATGCCTTAAGACACCCAACTCTGAAAAATAATTGCCGACACGCTGTGGTCAGAAACCAAAATCTACTAAGAATAAGTAAGAAACCGCCATATAGCACAACTCCAATGAAAAGTCAACTTAGCAAAAACACCTACCAAGATAATATTGCCTCAGAGGGAAAAGAAGGCAAAAATGAAAACCCCCCTCCCATAAAGACAGTACACTGATATGAAATGAGATAAGACATCTAACACAAAAGGTATGAGATGACAGCAATGAATTCACAGATGGTGGTAATAACTCTGAATGTTAAAGCCTGAACACACCCATTAAAAGACAAAAGTTAGCAGACTGACTCAGAAAATAATTAATTTGTTGCCTGTAAGAGATGGATCTTAAACTCACAGACAAAAAGTAGACTAAGAATAAAAGGCTGGCAGAAAATATACTAGGTAAACAGCAATCAGGAATTGCAATCCTGATCTCCAACAAAATTGATTTCAAGGAGCAAACCATAACAAGAGACAAGGAGGGACACTATATAATGCTCAAAGGATCAACAGGGCAGGAACCAGCAAACATAATAAATATATACACACACCAAATGTGAGACCCACAAAATCTATTCAAAAGATGAAAAAAAAATCTCAGATTCAACAGAGTAGGTGATTTTAATACACTGCTATCAGAAAAGATAGACTACTGGGAAAGAAGCTCAGCAAGGAGGCTACAGAACTAAACACTACAATTAGACGACTGGACATGATAGACATTTATAGAACTCTTCATCCAAAGGCAACAGCATTCACATTCTTTTCAAATGCACATGGTTCGTTTTCAAAAATATGCTGGGACACAGTTGAGACTAAATAAATTCAAGCACAGAGATTACTCAGATACCCCCCCCCCCCCGGGCTCACCGTACCATAATGCTGGAGGATCAACAAAAGGATGATCAGAAAAACAAGGGCAAACAACTGGAGGATGAATAATGATCTTCTGCGCTATAAATGGGTACTGGCCCAGATTAAAGAGGATATTCGGAAGTTTCATATCAAATCCTATGGAATACAGCAAAAGCAGTTTTCAGAGGAAGTTTGATAGTGATTGAGGTATATATGCAAAGGAAGAGACTTATGACTGATATACTATCACAAAACCTCAAGCAACTAGAACAGAGTCAACAGAATAACCCCTCCAATAACAAAAGAAAAGAAACAATAAGAATCAGGGTGAAGTTAAATGATTAGCAAAACCAGAGAACAATGAAAAAAATGCAGCAAAAAGTTTGTTCTTTAAGAGGATCCACAGAATTAACAGACTGCTGGCAAAGCTAACCAAGGGAAGGAAGGAGCAAACATCAACAGCCAGGATGCGGGATGAACCTGGGGGAAATCACAGTGAACACCAAAGAGATTAAAAGGACAACACAAAGTGCTATGAAAGTCTGTATTTTAATGAATTAACACATAGAAGACATGGACAAATACTTAGAAAAACAATTCCTCCTTAGACTAAACAAGATAGAGGTCAAGAACTTCAACAGATCCATAGCAAAAGAAAAAAGAAACATTTTAACCAAGAACTCCCAATGAAAAAAGGTCTCAGACCATATAGTTTCACAGGAGAATTCTACCAAGCATTCAGGGAAGAGCTGATACAGATCCTCCACAAATTATTCCAGAGCACAGGAAAAGATGCCAAACTCATTTGATGACGTCAGTATAATTTTGATATCCAAACAGAGCAAGGATCCCACAGGAGTAAGGAACTATAGGACAATATATCTAATGAACATAGATGCAAAAATCTTTAACAAAATATTGGCCCATAGAATATAAAAGTCTATAAAACACATAGTTCATCATAATCAGATGGGATTCATTCCAGGGCTACAGGGTTTAACATTGGAAAGTTCATCAACATTATTTGCCACATTGATAAGATAAAAGATAAAAACCATATGATGCTATTGATAAATGCACAAAAAGCATTTGACAATATTCAATACACATTCCTAATTAGGACATTCAAGAAGATAGGAATGGAAAGAAAATTCCTCAAGTTAATAAAGGCTATTTGCGGGGCTGAGCCCCGGTGGCGTAGTGGTTGTGCGCAGGACTGCGGCCCACTGGGATGGAGGTTCAATTCCAGCTCCACGGAGCAAAGGCTGGGCCTCCTACTCCCACCACCTGAGGGCAGTGATGTCCAATAAAAAAACAAACAAACAAATAAACAAAAAAATAAAAGCTATTTGTGAAAAAGCAACAGCTAACATCATACTCATTGGAGAAAAGATTCCACTTAAATAATCCCACGAAAACAATCCCACTGAAAAAGGGAACCTGACCACGATGCCCCTTGTCTATACTTCTATTCAACATTGTACTAGGTAACAATATAAGGCAGCAGAAGGACATTAAAGGTATTTGACTGGGAGAGGAGAAGGTGAAACTATCACTATTGTAGATAACATAATTCTATATACTGAATTTCCCTAAAGCTTCAACACGAGTTCTGGGAGCACCAGAGGAATACAGAAGAGTGGCAGGGTACAGGATCAACAAACAGAAGTCAATTGGTTTGCTATATACTTTGGCCAAAACCATGGAAGAGGAGATCAAGAAGGCAATACCCTTCACAAATTTAACAAATTGCTAAGAACAAATTGGAAGTATCAAGGGATATATCTGACAAAAACACCCCACAAAAGATTTATACAAGAACAACTACAGGACCCTACCGTAGGAAACCAAAAATGATCTCTACAAATGGAAGACTATCCCATGCTTGTGGATCAGAAGATTCAATACAGTAAAGAGATCAATCTTACCCAAAGCACTATATACGTTTAACACTATCCTGATTCACATATCAACAACCTTCTTCAGAGAATTAAACAGTATGGTACTGGAATAATTACAGATACTCAGACCAATGGAACAGAACAGAAAATCACCCAGAAATAAAACCCTCAGCATATGGATAACTGATCTTCCACAAGGACCAAAAAAGCATCAAGTGGGAGGTGGATTAACAATGGAAAAGACCCTTAACTCACCCCATGCACAAGAACAAACTCAAAGTGGATCACAGATCTGGAAGTAAAACCCCAAATTATCAGGATCATCAATGAAGGAATTGAGACAAACCTAAGCACCTTGGCGCAGAGAATACATAGGTCAACTGTAATAAGAAAGGGTACACATAAAGAAGAAGCTGATATCAACAAATGGGATATACTAAGGATAGAACCCCTGTATGTATCGAAAGACTTCACCAAGAGAGTAAGAAGAGTATTTACAGACTGGGAGAGGAATTTTAGCAATGACACAACAGACAAAGGGCATATTGTAGATAAAACTCTACAATACACTCTGAGCCTGCAGAAAAAAAGAAAACAATAATCCCATGAGAAAGTGGGAAAAAAGGCCTGAACAGAAGTTCCACTATGGAGGAGACCCTATTGGTCAATAAACGTATGAGAAAATGCTCCTGATAATTAGCCATCAGATAAGTGCAAATTAAAACAACTAGTGAAACCACCTAACAGCTTAGAGGAAAGTCCAAATCAGAAAATCAGAGAGCAACACATTTGGAGGAGATGTGGTGAAATAGGAACTCTCCTCTACTGCTGGTAGTCATGTGGATAAGCACAGCCACTGTGGAAGCCATCTGGCAATACTTAAAGCAAATGGAAATTGATACTTTTGACCCAACAATCCCTCTACTGGGCATTCACCCAGAAGAGGTAGGTGATAGACTATAACCAGTTGTCGGGGCTCCAGGGCTCACTAAAAAAAATCAATGATGACCACAAGAACCACATCGTCTTATGGGAAGAGTTAGAGGAAATTATGCTAAGTGAATTTTAGTGAGTCACAAAAGGACAAGTACAACACGAGTCCACTGAAGTAAGTATAATTAGCACAGCAGATATAGAAAAAAAAAAGCCACTAACTCACACTTTATGGGTTGTGGTACAGGCAATCAAGCAGGGAACACAGCAAGCTTAAGGATGTACATGTCATTCCAACACAAAGAAGAGAAGGGTGGGTAAAAAAAGGTGAAAAAGAGGGAGATGATGGCACTGTGGGAGCAGGGCACTGATCCACCTACGTTGGGTGATAGGTTTTGTTTATATCTCCACAGAAATGTGAGTGCTAACCCTACCACGGCACACCAAATCTTGAGGGCAATGTAACCACATGGAGCAAATCATGAACAGATAAGTTTACCGGGCTGGCCCCAATCAGAGCCAACCCTCTGAAGACCCTCTCCCCAGAAGTATGTGCTACAGAGGACAACACTAAACCTACAGGTTGGGGAGAGGAGCCAGCATGCCATGCCCAGACATAAGGAAACCAAGTGGAGCAAGAGAGAGAGAGGGACTGGACCTCATACTAGAAACCCAAGCCCTGAGGATATTGCCCCTGCGTTGGGTTGCTGAGGCACAGAGAAGACTACAGGACCTACAACATGATGTCTCCTCACTGGAGCATACCATGACAGAGGATAATATTGGAGCACATGGTGGGCAGTAAGCCCACTCTGATGCCTCCACAGTGGGGCAAACCAAGAGGGGAACATAACAGATCAGCAACGGGAGCAAAGCCAAGCCACAATAACCCCTGCAGAGTAAAAAAAAAAAAAACAACTTCAGGCTAGGAAGAGCAGTTCCTGGAACTCCCCAAGACCCACCAGTTTGGAGACAGTCATAAAGGTCAGTAGACCTTGAATTAGGTATTTTTTTTCATTTTGGAGGGGTTCTTGCTTGTTTTTTTCTCTTTATATTCCATTTTTGTTTTCTTTTTCTTTTGTGCCTGTTACTGTTGTTTTGCCTACCTGTAAAAGATAGGCATGGGAAGCAAGCCTGAGGAGAAGCAATGAGACTAACGGTTCAGGAGGGACTTTGGGGGAAGAGGAGGCAGGGGAAAGGAGTGGTGAACAAACAATGCCACAGACAGGGGAACAACTAGCGAATTAAAAGCTGCCCAAGGGGATATTACTTGAAAAAATAAAAAAGGGGGACCTGTCCAGGAGCCATCCAGCCTGGACATGCTTGACTTGGCTACAGGCAGGATATGCCTGAACTCTGTTGCAGTTTGTTGCGTGGGGTTTGTAGTTTGTCGCCTTTGTAACTGTAAACAGCCCTGGCCTTTGAAGCTTGACTTGCAGCTGTGCTGCCATTCACTTGTTAGTTTTGAAGATCACCATATGCTAATTGCCTAAGCTTGCTTGCCCTATAAAACTGGTTTACTTCTCCCAAATAAACAAGACTTGATCAGAAAAAAAAAAAAAAAGCTGCCATGAGGAGGATTTAGAGATTGCAGTACTGTTGGAGCAACAGCAATCTAGCTGAGAGGAATTACCAAGAGGCAGAAGTAGGGTGAGTGTGATGGTGGGGTAGAAGTAAGGTAAAAGGAAAGAAAGGAAAGATCTAGGAAGCAAAGCTATGGAAAGAGGTATAAACATAGGTGTGCACTTATGTAAATATTTTAATTCATAAAAAATAGAGGTATTGGCCTATGTACATATATTTCTGTGGTGATACATTGAGTTAGTGGATAGACTTTGGAACTCTGCTCAAATCCTCCCTCAATATAAAAACTCTTTGCTCTAACAACCTGACTTTCTGTAATACCCACCGACCCAACATGATTGCTGAAGACAAAATGGGTGCATAAGCAGTGTGATGAAGAAAGTTGATGGTGCCTGGCTATCAAAAGATATAATGCCTGTAGTCTTAAAGGCCTGAGGTTAAACAAAGCAGCCTTTTAGCAGAGAAGCAACAAGCCCACGTGGAAGAAGCACACCAGCCTGTGTGATTATGAAGTGTTGATGGAATCAGAAAACAGGCAAAACAAATGAAAAAATATATTACCAAAACAAGAGGGGTTGGAACAGAGACCCCAAACCCATCTGTAGACAACAAGACATCCCTGACAGAAGGGTCACAAGGAAGGGATGAGTCAACCAGGGTACAGTATAGCACCAATGAAATACATAATATTCCTGTGGTTCTTTACGGTGTACTCACCCCCACTATCATGACCCCAGTCCTACCTTTCAGTTCTGGCTAGACTGGAGCATGTACACTAGTATAAAGAAGATCTTACAACATGCAGAATTCAGCTCAGATAAACTCCTTGGGAACAGAAATGGGAGCAGCAGTACCGGGAGAAAGTGGGGGGAGGAGGGGAAAAGCGGGGTGGGGGGAACTTATTACAATGACCGATGCACAGCCACCCCCACCTCAGGGGGATGAACAGAAATGTTGGTGAAGGGACACAGTGGTTGATATGTAAATAATAGTCATTTATAATTTATCAAGGGACCCAAAGGGTGGGAGGGAGGAGAAGGAGGGAAAAAAGAGGAGCTGATACCAAGGGTTCAATAGGAAGTAAATGTTCAGAAAATGATGATGGCAACATATGCTTGATACAATTATGCTTGATACAATTGATGTATGTATCAATTGATCTTTGGCGGTGGTGTGGGGGGAGAATCTCAATACACATTCTCATGACTGAAAATAGTCCCTACGACAGTCTTCCATAGGGAATTGTCATAAATGATGGGCCTGGCTGTCCACTATGTGCCTGTCAGGAGCAACCAGATTCTATTACCCATCCCAGCCTAAAGAGTAGCTAACTCCCTTCTGATCTCTTCTTGATCATAGATCACTCCCCAGGAGAGGGAGGGCTCAAGGACATACAAGGTTAGCCTACTGACTCATTCAATTACCTGCTTATTCTAGTATCCATTCACTCTATTACAGGTTCACGCTATTACATGCCTGTTGAAAATCATGTAAGCCCCATGTTTATATATACCTATTTAAAAAGATACTCGTTCTCTTGATCCTGATAAAAGTAGAGGGAGCCTCTGTGCCTTGTTTATCTTATTTTCTATAATCATGATGTGTTAGTGTGGGTTGACTAGAGAAACAAATTCATAGACACTCATATGTGTGTAAGAGAGAACTCTATATCAAAGAGCAATTATACATTATGAAAACATCCCAGCCCTCCCAATTAAGCCCATAAGTCTGATATTACCCCATATGGTGATACTAGTCCACAAATTCCTCTTTAGATTCATGCAGCCATGCAATGATGTTGAATGCAGAAAGATGACAGACCAGTGGTTGGACAGTCTTGTGGATACAGTGGTGATGGGAGCATCTCAGCATTGACAGGGGTCTCCACGTGGTTCCTCCAGCTCCAGGGTTCTGGCTGCAATCACTGTAGTTTTATGTGGCTTGTCAGCAGGAAGACAAAGCAGAGAAAGTGTCTGCCATGCAGTTAGCTATTTATCTCCTTCACGCCTCTAGATGAGGTCATCAAGGTGTGACCTGATTGACAAGCTAGACTCCATGCCTTCTCAAGTTAACAGGAGATTATGTAATTACCACCCATGAAGTTGCCTGTCAGGACCCATTTGGTTTGTGGGGCCAGATCACACAGCTTTCTTTTATTTCCAATAACCACACATAAAACACAATCTCTTTTTCTTGTCTCTTTTCCTCTGGAATAAGAATTCCCACTGTCCTTCAATGAGGAAAAAGAACTTTCTATATACAATTCTGAGAAGGATAAGAATAGTCATGAGTCTCAAGATCTGAAATGTTTTAATGGAGTTTTCTGTTGCTAGTGATAAAGAAGGAACTAAGTGCTAATATATGTATTTTTTCCTAATAAATCACCAGTGACCCTTACTTCTGCCCCATGAAAGCCCATCATGAAATTTAAGAACTCACTGCCATTGAGTCGATTGTGCTCACAATGACCTCATAGGACAGTGTAGACCTGTCTTTTTGGCTCCCTGAAGTTGTAAATCTTTCTGGGAGCAGAAAGCATCATTTAAATAAATTTCCCCACAAAGCATCTAGTAGATTCAAACTGCTGACCTTGAAGTTAGTAGCCCAAGACATAACACATTATGCTACCAGAACTCCTTGATCATGAAAATCTGATCATATTATTTCATAAAACCAGCAGGATTTGAAACATCTACAGCTTTATCTGTTATGTCTTTAAATGGATTTGTGACAAAATTAGAAGTTCATATTCTTCTGGCAAAGAGGAAGCTGTCTTTATGTATGTTAGGGATTACACAAAACAAACCATCTATTCTGACTCACAGCCACCTTGGTGGACAGAGCCAAACTGCTCTTCTGGGTTTCTAAGACTGTTTATCTCTACAGGGAAGCACAGATTCATCTTTCTCCCTCTGAAGCTGTGAACCATTGACCTTGATGTTAGCAGCCCAATGCTTAGCTCATCCCCCCAAGTCCCCAACTACCATCAAGTGGATTCTGACTCATAGGGCAGAGAAGAACTGTCCCTCTGGATTTCTGAGACCGATAAGTCTTTACAGGAACAGAAATCCTCATCTTTCTCCCTCAGAGTGGATAGTGATTTTCATCTGCCGACCTTGGGTGTAGCAGCCCAACTCATAACCCACTACACACCACCAGGCCTTAGTATGTAGTAAATATTAAATTCACCTCAACAGCCTGATCTTGAAATGTCTTTTCATTCGCAATTAGCTCTCTAATGGTTGTGATTCTGGCTTTATGTTTCTGTAGCTAAGGGAAAAAAAGGAATTTTATGTTACAGAAGAAAGGAAAGGACTATATTCTATAACATTTATAATAAAATCATCAAAACATGTATAGTTCGTTCTCTAGTATCCAAAAGATACACCTTTAAAAGGTAGCCCTGGTGCAAAAATTTGGTCCGAGACACTTACCACAGGGTAGGTCTTCTGGTAAGGTTGTTCCTTGGCTGGAATCTGGAAGCTTGACTATCTGGAGGTTTCTTACCATTCATTGGTAGGATGATTCACTGTGTCTAAACTGTTTGTGTGCAAAATAGGATTTACACTGAACACCCACTTTCCTGCTGAGGGCCTGGAAGTTGTTCTATGCCAAGAGCAGCATGGATTTGTATTGTTGTGTGTTGTTGAGTTGGTTCCCACTCATAGGAACCCTTGTGCAACATAAAGAAACACTGTCCCTGGGCTGAGCCCCGGTGGTGTAGTGGTTGTGCGCGGGACTGCGGCCCACTGGGATGGAGGTTCAATTCCAGCAGTGGGGCTGGACCTCCTACTCCCACCGCCGGAGAGCAGTGATGCCACCCCCCCCAAAAAAAAAAAAGTAAAAGAAACACTGTCCCACCCAGAGCACCCTCTCGATTTTGATATCTCAGTCCATTGTGCCGCCTCCATGTCAGCCCATCTTGTTGCGGATCATCCTCTTTTCTGACGTCTCTTCACAAGCCGATGGCCTTCGCCCCGGTGTCTGCTGATAACAGGCCCCCTAGTGCTTGAGTCCCAGCCTCCCTATCCTCGCCGCTGCAGAGCATTCTGGCTGGACTTCTTCCAAGGCAGATCTGCTCGTTGTGTTGGCAGTCCATGCGTAACTTTCAAAATTCTTCACCAACAGCATAGTTTGGTTTTTAAAATTTTTCTTCCGTCTTTCTTATTCAATATCCCACATGCGTATGAGTCGATTGAAAATATCGTGACTCGGTCAAATGAGTCACCTCTAACCTGAGTCGAGGGCTGTTATCAGAGTGTTGTAAAGTCAGCAATTGTAGATATTTTTAAAAAATTCACTGCTATTAAGTCCATGCTGACTCATGGTGATCTCCTGTGCATTTCTAAGACTGTTTAAAGTGTAGAAAGCCCAGCTTTTCTTCTGTGAAGCTGCTAGTCATTTCGAACTTCTGACCTTGAAGATCAAAGTCCAATAGATCACTACACCACCAGGACTTTTAGGTGGTAGATGTAACTAGGTTAAAATGTACTGCCTTATCATTTGATCTCCCTTTTGACCAATTTAAAAGTTCTTTCAGTTAAAAAAACAACACCACCAAAATGTGAAGGAGAAATATATGTGGATTAAGCCTCTAGTAAATCCCCTCTGACTAAATCCCCAGACCAGGATTGGGAATAACCTTGCTAACATGCATAATGCATTGGAAAGTGGATTATGGCAGATGTAGTTAGGTTAAATTTTTTTTTTTTTTTGGGGCATCACTGCCCGGGTGGTGGGAGTAGGAGGCCCAGCCTTTGCCCCTGTGGAGCTGGAATTGAACCTCCATCCCAGTGGGTCGCAGTCCCGTGCACAACCACTACGCCACCGGGGCTCAGCTAGGTTAAAATTTAACACGCATTGTTTGTTCTCTCCTTTGACCCACTCGAAAGTTGTTTTAGTTGTTAATATTTTCTGCTTTCTTTTCCATCGAGGTTTTTCTGTTTTACTTGGATGTTATTTTTTTGGTTTTGGTATGCTTTTTTGTATATGAGATCCAGGATAGGTAAATCTATAGAGATTAACTTGATTAATGGTTTCTTGGGGGCATCGTAGAGGAGTTTGGGGGAGATGGGGAGTTAATAACAATGATTATAAGAAGAAAGAAAATATTCCAAATTGATCATGATAATGACTTTTTTATATTAATGACTTTTATATATAATGACTTTTTTATATTAATGGACTATAGAATTGTATGGTATGTAGATAATATGCCTATCACACACACACACACATATATATACATATATATATACACACACACCATAGTTTGGGTCAGTACACCTAAGGTCTAATGTAACATTCTTGCTTTTCAATATTCTAAAGAAGTCTAATTAAGCAAATTTATCTAATACAAAATGTCATTTGATATCTTGACTGTTGCTTCCATGAACGCTGCTTGTGGATCTGAGCAGAAGGAAATCCCTGACAACTTCCATCTTTTCTCTGTGTGCCATGATGTAACTACTGGTCCTGTGTGAAGGTCTATGTTTCCTTTCTATTGAGTTGTAATTCAAAATGAAGGCTGTCGTCTTCATTAGCAAGTGAGTACTAACCTCAAGTCCTGCTCACTTTCAGCAAGCAAGGTAAAGAAGTGATTTTCAGCAAAATTTTATTTACATGCGATAACAATGAGATTGTTCTATAATTTGCACATTCTGTTGGTTTGCCTTTCTTTGAAACGGGTACAAATATGGATCTCTTCCAGTCAGATGGCCACCTGTTTTCACCTGTTTTCCAAATTTCCTGGCGTGGACAAGTGAACGTTTCAGTCCCTCATCGGTTACTTGGAGTATTTTGATTGGTATTCCACCATTCCGGAGCCTTGATTTTTTGCCGATTCTCTCAGTGCAGCTTAGACTTCTTCCTTCAATGCCATTGTTCCTTGCTCACACGCTGCCTCTTGAAATGGAATGTTGACTAGTCATTTTTAGGATGGCGACGCTGTGTATTCCTTTCATCTTCTTCTGATATTTCCCACACTTTTCAATGTTTTTCCCATAAGATCTTTCAATATTGAACTGGAAGCTTGAATTTTTTATCTTGAGTTCTTACAGTTTGAGATATGCTGAGTGTGCTTTTCCCTTTTCGTTTGACTAGCTCTAGGTTTGGCATAGTTCATTTTAATGTCTTACCTTCTCTTCCTGAGCTGCCCTTGGGGATTTTCTGTTTAGCTCAGTGATCTCATCATTACTTTTATTTGCCGTAGCTACTCTATGATTTACAGGAAGTTTCAAAGTTTCTTCTGATATCCACTTTGACCTTTTCTTTTTCTCCTTTTTTAAGGATCTTTGCTTTCTTCATGCATTATGTTCTTTATAGCATTCCCCCACAATGTCATCAGGTCTTCTATCATTAGTGTATAATGCATCAAATATGTTCTGGAGATGTTCTCGAAATTCAGTTGGGATAGACTCAAGGTTGTCTTTCAGCTCTGGTGGACTTTTTTCAATTTTCTTCAACTTGAACCTGAACTTACATATGAGCAACCGATTTGTGTGCAATACTTAGAAATATCACTGGGCACAAAGTCTCTAATGTGCTTCTCTGTTGGGCATTATTTCACATGCCCTGGCACACTCAATGCTGGAGGGATTGAGCGCATCCTAGTACTTCTACTGGGAGAAGACCCTTGGAAACTTACACCTGTTTTCCTTCAGACATCACCCTTGTGCCTGTCCCCTGTATTGATTAAGCCTGGTTTCTTTCACTGTAATACATTAAAACTCTAAGTATGACTATATGCTGAGTCCTGTGACTCTTACTAGTGAGTCATCTCAATCAGAGGTGATTATAAGGCCTTTAGGGCATGCACCCTAAAATCACTTGTTATTACAGTCAATATACCATCATTCTAAAATTTATACCCCTTTCTAAAATCTAGCCACACATTCCTGGATATAATTTATAATAACTTCTTACTTGTTCCTTCATTATTAAAAGAATGAACTTTAATTTTCAAGGTTCCTAGGTGGTGTCAACAATTTGTACTTTGCAGGTACTAAAGATTATTGTCAAACCCACCCAGAGTCATAAAGATAGAAAACACCCATTGGTCAGCTATCATGATAAATCTATATTACAAACTATAAATCCCTACAGAGTTGGGACTGATTCGATGGTACGAGACAACAACAATGTTCAAACCTTTTCAATGTGGTAAAGTTGCACAATTTTGTTTACTTTTTATTATGAAAAATCTCCAATGTTAAAAAAAGAGGGAGCACTATAATATAGCTCCTGTAACTGTCATCCAACATCAACAATGGGCACTCCATGGTCAATCATGAATCATTTTTGTGTGTGTGTGTGTGGCATCACTGCCCTGGTGGGAGTAGAAAGTCCAGCCGTGCTCCTAGAGAGCTGCTGCTGGACTTGAACCATCAACCCTGCGGGCCACAGTCCTGCAGACAACCACTGCACCACTGGAGCTCAGCCAATTATGTATCATTTATATCCCCAGTCATTCCTTTCTCCTGCAATCACCCCCAGGAGAGTCAAATTACAGACAGCATGATCATGTCACCTGTCAATATCTCGTTCCTGACCAAGAAATTTATTGGAAGGATATAAGTCTCTAAGGTCTGTCTTTGTAACAACTTACTCTGCATTTCAATTGAGTTTTCTCTTGAAGACTCATCTACAGAAACTGAGGCCAGTTGCTCCTCTTCATGCCTGCTTCCGTGAATCCCTCTCTCCACAGATTAGCTGGGCAAGAGAGTGCTTCCCCCAGAAAACCTGTAACATACTTGCTGTGCCATTTAGTTCCAAACCCATTGCTACTGAATGAACCCAACCTACAGAAACCCTACAGGACACAAGAGAACTGTCCGAAGGTTTTCAAGGCTGCATTTTCTTCAGAACAGACCATCTTTTCTTCTCCTAGGGAGTGACTGTTGGGTGCCAACTGCTAGTCTTTTGGTTTTCATCCAAGCACTTAAGTACTGCACGGCCTGAGCTGAAATCATAACAGGATCCAGGGGTGTCATTATGGGATACAGACCATATTGAGTGACACTGTCACCCACAAAATTACTATCTATACATTTTTGGTGCAGTATTTCAGCGGAAATGTGCTATTTTTATAACGATAAACATATCATTAGTTATAGTAACAATAAGATTTTTTACAATACTTTACAATACTTTTTTTTTCACAAACCCAGTTTACATGTATTAATATACCTACAAGATTAAAACTCTATTAAAGTGTTCTTTTTGAACCTCTAGTACACACCTGTCAGAACTGTCACTGTTAACAAGTTATGATGATGCTTCCTTCAAATTGTGTGGTTTCATCGGTTAACATGTGTGTTGTGGCCGATGTCCTATCGGTGCTGGTTTGATAACATTTTCTGGTGTTTCAACTAAAATATTGGGGTAAGTAGGATTTGTGGACTCCTACCTCCAACTGTTTTTTGAAACAGGACAATTAAAGGAAACTAAGGAGGATTTTTCAAAGCTTTCTGTTCAGTTAGTAAAATTGTTATAATTCAACACAGAAAGATTATATACAGCTTTATTAGTCGTATTCATATAATCTAAGAAATACTATATGTAAAAACTTTATCAAACAATAACTATGACTAAAATTGGTAATGAACATTACTAAGAATTCTGTGTTGTCTGGTCTAGGAGGAGGTCTGTGGAGATAAGGAGGAGTAAAGTGACATCGTCAGTTACAAAATTGGGTGACACCAACCCTAATGATTCCACTGATGAGAATGTCAAAATGAGATCTTCTCCAGGAGTCCGCAGCACTTCTAAAGAATAGGGGTGGGGTGGGGGTGGGGGAGAATCAAACCTCTTTTAGTAGACTAATGAACTTTTCTAAAACCGACTTTCTAGTTATCTAACAAATCAGCTGTTGAACTCTATTGATTTTAAAGAGGCCTATGGCAAAGTTAAGAGGACCCACAAAACAGTTCTTTTAAAATATTCAAATTCTAGACTTTTTTCACACAACATTGCTATCATTCTCTGGCTATTTTAAAATTTTCATTAATCATGGTATTATTTTCAGAGTGAAGAGTACAGTACCTCTTTATCTAAATTTTTCTTTTTAAGATGGAAGCACTTCAGCTTTTGCAGCATTATGTCACTAGTTTTGCTCTTCTCTTTGAAATACTCAGCGTCAGGATCAGTGATATCCTAAAGGGTCACAATTTGAGTCTCTATGAATTAAAAGTTTCAGAAAAGCTCAAAGAAGATTAACAAAAGATAAATAAAACAAATATCCCTTCCATAATTATGAATAAAACCAAAGGAGGTAAAAGAATATTCGTGTGAGATTGGGTTGACTAGAGAAACCAATCCAGTGCCACTCAACTATGTGTAAGAAAGAGCGTCATAGCAAGAAGTAACAATGTCTCGGGAAATCAGTGCAGCCGGTCCCACTCAAATCCTTAAGTCTGATACGGGTCACTGCATCCCTTTTCAGATTCGTGCAGCCACATGCAATGATACCAAATGCAGCGAGTACAAAGTCATGTGGATGCACAGTTGGTGGAACATGGCAGGCCTCTGGCAGCTCTCAGGGTGGCCAGCAATCGGAGAGTGGAGGCGGAGAGAGGGAGAGGCTCCCAGGCTCTCCTTATGAGAATGCCACACCCGCAAGGAGGCACCATCAAGCTGTCAATCAGGTCAACATACAGCCAATTTGTTAAGACTGAGCAGCTGCAGGCAGACATGTCACCATAGAATTAACACGTGGAAGATGAAAAAAAATGAGGGAATGATATCCTGATTCATCGGGACCCAATACAACCAGAGTAGAAGTGCCCCTCATGGCTTTCTGGGACTAACTGCTTAAGGGAACCTCATCTTTGTCCCAGAGAGAGGTCGGTGGTTTTGAACAGCTGCCAGTACAAATGATGTAGCAGACAGGGGCCTAAGGTAGGCATAGCTGGACTTTCTGGAAGTCCTAAAATTTTACATGAAAGATTCTAATTTGCAGCAATACCTTTACAGATGCTGATTCCATCACATCCTCCAACTCTTCCTTTACCTCAGTGAGCTCAGATGTAGAGACATTATTTTGCTCTCCACTCCTTGTAAGCTGCCTCTGAAGTTCTGCGTTTTCACTTTTTACTTTGTTGATTTGCTGCTCAAGTTTCATATTCTTAGCCCTTTCGTTTTCAGAGATGAATTGCAAATTCTTAACTTGAGCAATTAGTTTGTCAAGACTAGACTTCAGCTTCTGACTTTCTTGCAAGTTTTGCTTTTCATGTTTCTGGAAAGACAGGAAGTTTTGTCCTAGGATCTCTTTTTCCCTTTTCAGTAAGTCCAGAGCAGACGCAGTGGCCAGTTCCAACTCCCTTTTGGCTTGCTGCAGCCTCTCTACTTCATCTCTTTTCTTGCTTAAGTTTCTGTCCATTTTGATGCACTGACTTACTGATTTACTTTTTTGCTCGATTTCTGCCATGCATCTTTCCTGAAGATGCATATAACTCATCTTGATCTTCTTAAGCTCAAGCTGTAAACTTTTCTTTTCGTGCCGAGAGTCTTGAAGATGTTTTTGAGTGCTAGATAAAATCTCTTGCACCTTCTTCAGTGTTTTTTCAGTATCATTCTTCTCCAGTATAACTTTATATTTCTCTTCAATTAATTTTTCGACATTCTCTTTTAGCTTATTAATAATGTCAACCAACGTTTCCTGTTTGATCATTTTCATCTGCAATTCTTTAACCTTCTTCTCTAAATACATGTTACTACACTGCAGGTCTTGAATTTGGGTTTGCTTTTTTTGGTTGGTGTGTTTTAATTTCTGTAGGGCTTCACTTAAATCCATATCTTCTTCCAAAGGCTGTAAGCTTTCAAAGCTCTGCTCGGTGTCAGAGGTCTTGCAGTCCTCCCTAGATTCCCAACAACTCCAGGAAATATCTGCCAGGGACCAAGTGGAGAAGGTCCTTGGGCTTTCTATGACCCCCACTCTGGATTCCTTTTGGTGATTAACTGACGCCTCAGGAATCTTCCCAGAAATTTGTATTTCCTTTGGAAGCATAGTCTGTGAATTATAGTAAATAAAATAAGTGGGAATGAGTAGAGAGATCCTGAGCTTTAGAATTAGATCCCCAGTTTAGCTCCCCCAGCTCTTAATTTACCAGCTTGTAGGGCATTTATAAGAATTTCTTGGTCCATGTACATACTTAACAGCACAGCATAAACAGTAGGTAATTTAATAAAGTATCAACTTTTACTCAAGAAAAACTCAACATTAGTACTCTCACACCATTTTCTATGACTGAAAACTTCTCTGAAGACAGTGTAAGACACTACTTTGTCTTCAAAGGAATTAAAATCAATAAATGTATCTATTACTCTACTGATATAGAGCCTTGTGAATAAGTTTCTACTTTTGACATAAATTTATACTATTATCCTACTATGCTATTACACCTATAAACATTAGAATGACAAGGAGTGACTTGATGCCAACAATGTAGCTTCTCTGGAATTGAAAAAAAAGTCAGTATATTATAACAACTTAGAAATAAATGTCAAGGGTTGGTTCATAAATGAATAAGTTATTGTATGCAAGTTGGAAGGTAGACATTCATAATTGGAAAACTACCTGTATTTCTATTATATGAGTAGACTCCCATATTACATGTAATTTATAGCCACACTTATTACAGTTGCAAATATACATTTATTACTCTAATTATTTGGTTAATGTCAATCCCTTCTACTAGAATGTTGTCTTTGGAGGACAAGAAATGCATCTTTTTTTTTTTTTAATAATAAATCTCAAAGACTTGAAGATAATCGAGTCACCATTCAGCGCAGAAACAGCAAAGTCCACATGCAGGAAGCAGACCAGCATGCATGATCAAGAGGGGCTGAAGGGAGCAGATATCGAGCACCAAAGAACAAGAATCACATCATTACATAGGAGGAGGAGAGCAGGGTGGGGACCTAAGGCCCACTGGTGGGTAATTGGTCACCCTTTTACAGGGGAGACACGGGGAGGAGACAGACCAGTCGGGGGGCAGCCAGGCAGTGATGATGCATACAAGTTCCCTCTAGTTCCTGAAGCCTTCCTCCCCGTCCCCCAACCATCATGGGCCCAACTCTACCTTGCAAATCCAGATGGACTGGAGAAGTCACACTAGCATAGAGGGGAGCTGGAGATATGGGGAAGTCAGGATCGATGGGCCCCTTCGGGCCAATGGTTAGATTGGAGATATTGGAAGGGTGGAGAGAAGGGGGGTGGAGAGACGGAACCAACAGCAAGGATATATACACAAGCTCCTATTTGAAGGACGGGCATCAAAGGAGTGGGTTGGGGGAGAGGTTGGGCAGTGTATGATATGACAAAACAATGACAATGTATAAAGTATTGAGGGTTGGAGGGGAGGAGAGACCAGGGGAAGAGGGGAAGGAATGGAAAAGCCGATACTAGGGGCTTAAGGGAAAAGGTGGATGATTGGAGAACAATAATAGAAGTGGACATGAGAGGGTGCTTGATGAGTATGTTTATTTATATATTGTGAAAAACGATGTATGAACCCCCAATAAAATGATTGGAAAACAAAACAAAACAAAACAGTGTATCAGCCAACCAATTGCACAAGGCCTACCATAGACAAGAAAGCCTACAATTATTTATTAACTGACTAACTTAATAACTGAGTGCAAGGAGAAGAGGATAAAACAATTCTGAGAAACCCTAATCAAGAGAAAAGGGGGAAATAAATTTCTTTTTTAAAAACCCTGAATGTGGGGCTGAGTCCTGGTGGTGCCTTGATTGTGTGCAGGATTGCAGCCCACTGGGTTGGTGGTTCAAATCCAGCAGCAGCTTTCCAGGAGCTGGACTGCCTACTCCCACCAGGGCAGAAATGCAAAAAAACAAAAACAAAAAAACCCTGAATGTTTCTTACCATTCAATAAATAGCTTAATAAATCCATAGAAGTTCAATTTATGGATGGTTGTAGCATGCTATTCAAATTTCAAGCAATTACAATAAAAAACATCTATTGAGGGCAATGAAGTTTTTTCCTTTTAATTTGATGTTGGAGGGTGGTTAAAACAAGAAATTCCTTTGAGCGATTCTTGGCTATCTCTAAAATTTCTCTTTTAAAGGCTGCCATCTAGAACAAAATAAATGAATAAAAAAACATCTCTCACTTATAAAATGAACACACTGGTCATAGTTTGTCTCATCAAACTCTCAAAAGTTAACATTTATATTGTGGGGTGGACAGGTAGAAATAACCCTTTCTGGGGCGGGGGGGTGGTTCAGAAAGTGCATAGAATTTGTACTGTTGGCATCTTCAGTGTTCTATATATGCTACATGTGCACCCAGAATCAGTAGATCAAGAGAACAGAATTTTTTCACTTGAGTAGAAAGACAAATCTTTTGTTGTTGTTGACGGAAGACTAAAATGATAGAAAATCTTAACCTGTCTTTTCAAATAATTTAATTAATCTAGCAGCATTCTTTCCTCTTTGCAGTCAGTTTTATTCAACAAATACAAAACTGCTTTTGATTGAAGGCACCATGATTAAGGTGCATAAAAAGGTGAGCAATACAGTCTTTTATTGATTTACATATCTATTGTTTTTTCATTGTAGCTTTTTAAAAAAAAATTCATCATTTTATTGGGGAGGTTCTTAAAAATCTTCTAACAATCCATCATTCAATAGTAATATGCACACTTGCTGCCATCAACGTTCCCAAAACAATTTCTTTCTACTTCAGCCCTTGATATTCACTCTATCCCACCTCCTTCCTCCCCACCCTCAAGAGTCCTTGATCAATCATATATTATTAGAGCAATGTAGCATTGATGTTCATACAAGTTTTCATTTGGCAATATATCACACCTCAAGTATAGATCAGGTTCTATCAGGAAAAAAAAGTGTTTTCAGACTAGACTACAGGCTCTGACTGGATTCTTAGAATCAAGGGAAGGAGGTCACTTATATTGGTTAGCTGATTTAACATTACCTAGAACATTCACAAATATACATGCACTTATTATTAAACACCTTCTTTACTGTGCCATGGGCTTTCATGACTTTCAGAAAGTTACCTCTGTCTTGTCATTAGTTCTCCATTCAAGCGGATTAAAGCTGGTCTCTTTGCTACTTGGTTCCTCAGAATCACTTTGCTGACACAAGAAGCTCTGCGGTGCAGCAAAAATGAGGGAAGGGCCTTTGGCGGAACTTCTGGCCAGATTCTCTCCATAGCAATGCATCAGAGGCGGACTTTCCAGAGATTCACAGCCAGACCTATTAGCAAGTAAGCCTTCTTTTGTGGAAATGCTAATTTCCACATGATTTTCTTCCACTAGGTCTTCCTTTGTATTGCTGTCTTCTTCATAATTACTCATGTGATTCTGCGGTTTTGACTTCTCAGGATAATATGAGCCTTCCGTGGGATTTTGAAACGTTGCCATTTCATCATTAAGGGTCTCTGTCCAATGAAATTTGCACACGGGTTTAAATTGTCTGAAGGGAGAGATGCCTGTGTCAACTGGCAAGCTTTGTGAGTACTTTTCAATGTTAATGTCTCAGTAGGAGGAGGAAAAAGGAAGGAAATAAGAATTAGTTAGCTATACATTGTGTTAACAGCTATTGTTAAGAAATAAACTAATAGAGTCTTCTAAGAATTATGTAGAATTTCAACTTTATTCATTCTATGGATTGTGACATGTTTTTTTTTTTCTTAGCAAAAAAAACAACACAGAGCAACTTTTTTTTATGGGGGGGGGGGAGTTCCAAATAAACTGCTACGGAAAAAAGGATGTTATATGTCATTCTTGTCAAATATCATTAAGAAAACAACATAAAAACAACTAAGGTAGTTTCAAAATTCTTCTGGTATACTGTAAGTTTGAAGTGTTTTAATTATAAAATGTTTCAAAATACACCAAAACAAAAAATACCAAGGCTAGCTTATTTGGATAAAGTTATTATTATTACTATTATTATTTTCTAGATGAGAAACAGCAATGTAAGCAGCATTAAGACACTAGGTTCAGAGACTTGGTAAGCAATGTAGATGATAGTCTAGAATACTACTCCTAAACATTACTTAATTTTGTCTCTCAGTATGATGTTATCCATTTAATCCATTTAGTATATTTCTTAAAACTGAGAGGAGGGCTGAGCCCCGGTGGTGTAGTGGTTGTGCGTGGGACTGCGGCCCACTGGGATGGAGGTTCAATTCCAGCAGTGGGGCTGGGCCTCCTACTCCCACCGCCGGAGAGCAGTGATGCCCCCCTCCCCCCCCCAAAAAAAAAAAAAACAACAACCTGAGAGGAAATAAATCAAGATGGAAAGAAAATGGAAACATAAGGAATGATTATCCATCTTCTGTTTAACTCTCCTTCCTCCTTTCTCTTCCCAGAGGAAACCAATGTCCTGTCTTATTTTCCTTCTTTGATCACTCATTACCAAAAAACCAAACTCACTGCCTTGATCCTGACTCCGTGACCCGACTCAAAGTGACCCTGTAGGACAGGGTGGGACTCACAGGTACCTGTGAGTTTCTGAGACTGCAACTCTTTATGGGACTAGCAGAGCAGCAGGTGGTTTTGAACTGCTGACCTTGTGGTTAATAGTTCATCTCATAACCACTCTATCACCAAATAACACATATCAAGTTTCCAGATTTTCTCATTTCATGAAACCTCTGGAAGATTTCTCCCACAATATCTCTAGGCAAAAACAAAACAAAAATAAAAACCCGAGGTTCTTTCACTTACTAAGTAGTTAAGCTCAAACAGTTTTAGTATTTGTCTTAAGCCAGCTTTTTGAAAACATAAAGTAAAAGAAAAGTATAACACTTCATTTCATTCTTAAATAATCACACTTAATACTTGGCTTTGCACTGTTAGGTAACAAACAATGTCTCAAACCTTGCAATAACCCTTGACAATACCACACTCATTTCCTGCTCTATATTGATTTTCCCATGATAATTACTCTTATCACAGTAGCACCAAAAATCCAGCTTTGTAAAGATCAAACACAAGAGAAAGGAATGTAATGTTTAATATTGAATTAGTGAACTATGTTGAACTAGTAGTTTGTTGATGTTTAAGTCAAGTATCACTGTTTCCCTTAAATTTTAAAATATCTCTCAATATCTAGCTTTATTGATAGCTATCCGAGTTGGCTGTAGTACCTTAGGCGAACAAAGTATTCTGTCATTCATATTTATATACCAAGGGAACTATTAAAAAGTTTGGGGGCTGAGCCCTGGTGGCATAAGTGGTTGAGTGCGGGACTGCAGCCCGCAGACTTGGCGGTTCAAATCCAGTGGCGGCTCTCAAGAGTGGCACTGGGTAGCGCCCACAACCACCAGAGGCAGTGATGCCCACACACACACAAAAAAGTTTGTAGGAAAATGGAATGAAAAGATAGTAAATATTTTAAAGCCCTCTCATAAGTGATATGGTTATTTGAATCACAATCTTTGTAATTCCCACCAATTGGCTGGGTGCAACCCAGCCATGCAGTTTATTCTGACTCGCAGGGACATACACAAATGTTTCCAGGAGCGTAAGTTTTCTCAGGAGCACATAGCCTCATCTTTCTCCCGCAGAGTGGCTAGTGGGTCAGAATCACCATCCTTGAGGCTAGCATTTCACTACTGATCAGACAGAGCCACCGGGATTGGTTCATTGGATGGATTGGATAGTTTGCTAGCACTGTCAATAAGGCATGTGGCACATTTGTGAGGTTGGGGTCATACGAATAAGATGTATGGAATGCTGATGTGTTTGCCACCCCACAAGGCTTAAAATGAGCCATCCCGAAGGCAAAAGAGGGAATTGCTCTACCACTGAGAAGGAAGAGTAAGGAGTAGAGTACATCTTTTGGTCCCAAGAACCCTGTGCTGCATCTCCTCAATCCAGAAGACAGAGAGCGATGGCACTGGAAACAGTGAGAGGCGGTGGAGGGGAAGGGCAAAGAAGTGACAGCGGCGGAAAGCAGAACCAGGAGGCCGGCAGACCAGTGGAGGCAGAGCAATGGACTTCCAAGATAACAGAGTGAGAAAGTTTAGTTCTCTGGGGTGGTAGGCTTGGTGGAGAAGGGTGCAGACTGGAAAAAGAACTTTGCCTAAGCAGAGCAAAGGCAAAGGGTCCAAGTAGCTGGGTGAAGATGAACGTAGGGAGAGATCTGCCTGCAGGCACAGCTAAGAAGAACCTCTCCTGAAAAAAGGTTATGTATGCATCCTAGTCGTTTCTGATCCTAAATCATAACCTGTTAATTTCATATCAAATCCCGTGATTGAGGATTATGGTGACTCTGTGTGACCAATGCGAGGAATTTTTGAACCCAGTAGGGAAAGAATGCGTGCCATGGGAGAGATGGTTGGCGTCAGAATTGGTTAAATTAGAAAAATGGTTGGAGGGTGGAGGTCATGTCTGACCAATGCCTCACAGGAATCACTAGCTTTTGGCTACTGCTGGTGATCCTTCTCCCTACACCGTCATTGCTGCAGTGTATCCGTCATTGCTTTTGTAACTCAGCCATTGGTACTAGGTTATTCTAATAGAGTACTGTATTTCCTTTATGTTAGATATTTAGGCTGCTTCTAATTTCAGTACTAAAAACACTGGAGTAAACATTCTTATACATGCTTCCTTGCACATTCATGTACATTTTTTTCTAGATCCCAAACACACCTAAAATTAGAATCGCTGGATTAAAGAAACTACTTTTAACATAACTAGATATTGTAACATTAATCTCTCATATAATTGTATCAATTCTTAATCTTGCCAGTAGCAGAAGAGTTTCTTTGTTGCAAAACATGTCAGACAGATGAAAATTTGTTGCAATATTTTTCATAGACTTCCTTTCATGTACCTATTGGTCTTGAATGTTTCCTTTTTGTAATCTACCTGTAATCTACTTTGACTTTTTTTTTTTATCTCGATTGTTTTTCTATTGAGTAATCTTTTACTTAGTCATTTGGGGTTATTTTGAATGTCAATCTTCTCTTAAGTATTATGTGTTTTGTCTTCTCTCGGTCTCTGGCTTATTATTTATTAATTGTGTTTTGGTTATAGAGAGGTTTTAAAAATTGGAAGTTAAGGGCTGAGCCCCGGTGGCGTAGTGGTTGTGTGCGGGACTGCGGCCCACTGGGACGGAGGTTCAATTCTGGCTCCCAGGAGCAAAGGCTGGGCCTCCTACTCCCACCACCTGAGGGCAGTGATGCCTAAAAAAAAAAATAAATTTATATATATATATATATATATATATATATAAATTGGAAGTTAAATGTATAAATCTTTTCCTTTATAATTTGCACTCATGTCTGAAGAAGCATTTCCCTTCCTTACTGTCATAAAGTTCTTTAAATTTTTTTCTCTTAAAAGTTAAAGCTTTGCGGTTCATATTTAGACCTTCACCCTATGTGGAATTTATTTATAGATTTGGTGTAGGGAAAAGTTCAAATTGTGTTTCTACCTGGCGACTTGTCAACATCTTTAATGAATAATCCATTACTCCCCACTGATTTACAATGATTTTCCATCAAATGCCACATACTGATATATGTGGGTCTTTGTATAGATCTAGTCTTTCTAGTTAATTTACTTAACTTTCTACTATACTAAGTCAAGTCCAAACCCAAACCCAAGCCCAAACCCATTGCCATCCAGTTGATTTTGACTCACAGTGATTTTTTTATTACAGAGTGGAACTGTTCATTGTTTTTTGTTTTGTTTTAACCGAAGCAGACAGTCACCTCTTTCTTGCATGATGGGTTCAAACCACTGACCTTTCGAACACCAAGCTCTTAATTACTGAAGCATCAGGGCTTCTTTGTGTTCTACAAGGCTCCCAAACTCCCAACTCAGTGCCACTCAGTCAATTCTGACTCCAAGTGTCCCTATACTTTGAGGCTGTAAATCTTCATGGAAGCAGAGTTTGAACCATTGACCTTGTGCTTAAGAGCCCAACACATACCTGAGAGGGCTACCAAAGTTCCTTTGATACAGGCATTCCCATTTAAAGCACATGTTAGAATGATCTACTTACAGTTGTCTGGATTGTATATATTTTATTAGTAGTAATAATATGCATTATAAATAATGCTACAGTATTACAGCTATATTATATTCCTAGCTACATTAATTGTAGATATTTAATTTTATGATTTGCTAAAAATATGAGGTATTGACTTAACATCAGAATCACCTTCAATGGAGTTGTTGGAACAGCATCTAATCTTAATTTGCGCACTCTGCTCAGTTGTATTATGCCATCAAGCTGATTTTGATACATAGTTACCAAATACCAGCCTGTCGGAAACTGAGAACCAGGAAGAGAGTGTATGCAGACAAATTCTGGGGGGCTGAGGCCTTCATGCTCTTGGGCCAAAGATGAACCCCTGTCACATTTTCCTAACTAAAAGTTAGTCCATGCACTCTCCCCATAATAATGCCAATCTTAAAATGCTTCTTGCAAGCTCACGGTTGCTTGTTATACTATGGAAATTTATCTGCCCAAAGGTTGTCTGCGGAGAGCAATCAGACCCTATTGTCTGCCCCACTCCCATCTAACACTAATCATATTGTTCCCCTGGAAGGGAGCTCTGGGATGTCTAAGGTCGAGCCAGCTCAGGGATGGCCAAGGTTAAGCTGACATCTTAACTCTAGAACCTGCCCATCCTGTTACATATGTGCCTCGAATACCTGCACATCCTGTCAGGTGTAGGCCCCATGGCAGCCCCCCCTTCCTGTTATGTGTGGTATGATTACAGACATAAGCCTGTTAGAGAAGATGTTTGCTCCCTCTCTCATTCCTGACTCCATGGAGGGGAGCTCTTGCATGCGATGTCTGATGTTTCTTTAATGGATCCTTCAATTACACAGCTGTTTCTGAGGACCCATTTGGTTTTGGGTTGGCCCCCTACACCAGCCGTACCACCAAACCCACTGTCATTCAGTTCAGTCCTACTCATTACCTTAAAACAACCAACCAACCAACCAACCAACCAAAAACCTGACTGCCATGAGTCCATGCTGATAGACCTGGCCCTGAGTTTTTGAGATCCTAACTCTTTACGGGAGTAGGAAGCCCTGTCTTTCTCCCACACAGTGATTGGTGGTTTTGAACTGCTGATCTTATAGCTAGCAGCCTAAAAGACAGGCACCCACTATGCCACTTGGGCTCCTTGAATTCTACATCGATGGCTGACTCTTATCTAGTAGGGTATGGAACCCTGGTGGTATAGTGGTTACCAGTTGGGTTGCGATCCACATGGTTGGCAGTTGGAACCACCAGCAGCTCCAAGGGACAAAGACAGGGCTTTGGGCTCTGGCAAACCATTTACAGTCTTAGAAACCCTCAGAAACCGTAGCTGTGAGTTAGCCATGACTTTGTCAGTGAGTGTGGTCTTGGATTTTTAGATCTGATAGGATAGGTATCAAAACTGTTTGGGGCATTCCCCTCTCACTCCTCCTCTTGCCCCAACTCTACTTCCAAATTGCAATGTTGGGATTGGTTTTCTAAAAGAAAATTTCATTCACTCATAGATTTGGGGGGAAAAAAAAGGATACCTTAACAGTTTTGAGCATTATTTTTATGCTCCCCAATAAAGTTGTGCTGTTTTCTCCCTATGGAAATCTCAAAAGTCTGCAGTTAGAATGATTTTAGATATTTTAATTGTCAGTTCAAATCCAGCAGCAGCTCTCCAGAAGCAAGGCTGGGCTTCCTACTCCCACCAGGGCAGTGATGCCACACACACACAAAAAATAAATAAATAAATAAATATATTATATTTTGAGCAATAATAGTATCTTTAAAAAGACCCTCCTTTTTGTAATGAATTGCTGCTGGCACATAGGTATGCTATTTTTTTTAAATATTGATCGTGGGCTGAGCCCCGGTGGCATAGTGGTTGTGCGCGGGACTGCGGCCCACTGGGACAGAGATTCAATTCCAGCAGTGGGGCTGGGCCTCCTACTCCCTCCACCAGAGAGCAGTGATGCCCCCCACAAAAAAAATATTGATCTTTATCCAGCATTCCTCCTATACCTTCTTATTAGTTCAAGTAGCTTGTCTATAAAGTCTTATAAAGTTTCTAAGTAGACAATCACATTTTTTAAGAAATAATAACCAATTCTTTTCTTTCTTTCTAATCCTGTATCATCTATTTTTCTTATTCCTGCATGTATTGAATTCTATTATTTTAACAAGACTTGTAAAATATTAATTTTGGCATTATTTATAATTGTTAAGAGACATTTCTATATAGTCCTTGAGTTTTCTTTAATAAACATAATCTGTTTTTCATTATATTAACTCCAAAATAATTTTCGGTTACCAGTTTAAGAGTAGAATAAGTAACTTTTGGTTGCATCAAGGTGCATCATTTAAGATCCTTGTATGGTAAATTACACTAGTGTCACAAAGTGGGATTTGAATTCCATTTCATCCAGATGGTCCAAGTTCATCTTGGAGCCTCATTTTCCTCAAATGTAAATAGTGATAAACGCCCTTAATGCATAAAATTGTCTGTGGATTAACGGAGGTAACAAAGTGGTTAATACAGCGCTGGCTATTTTTGTTATCACCAGATTGCTAATGCTGGCATCAAGTTGAATCCAACACAGCGACCCCATGTGACAGAGTGGAAATATCCTATAGGGTTCTGGGACGAGGAGTTTTGTGTTTTGTTTTTTTTTTGGGGGGGGGCATCACTGCTCTCCGGCGGTGGGAGTAGGCTGCCCAGCCCCACTGCTGGAATTGAACCTCCGTCCCAGTGGGCCGCAGTCCCGCGCACAACCACTACGCCACCGGGGCTCAGGCCCTGGGACTATGATTTTTATGAGAGCCGATTGTAAGATTTTTCTACTGCAGAGCTGCTGGCTGAGCAGCTCCCTGAAAAATGAGGTGTTCTACTTCTGTAAATAGTTCGTCTTGGAAACTCATCGGGGTCCTTCTATCCTATATTACAGGGTCTCTCTGAGTCGGCATTGATTCAATGTCAGTGAATCTAGTTAGGGGCTGCCTAACCACTGCACCCCCATAGCTCCTCGCGGTTGCACTAAAACATACAATTTCCGGGATTTTGTTGTGCATATTGCCAAAAAAGAAATACTCACCACCTATCAAACTGTCTATTGCATTATAAATATCTTCAGAGAGTGTAATGTTAGGCTCACTTTTCCCTTTTACATTCTTTATTTCATTCTGCATTAATAAAAAAGTCAAGGTGTTAAAATTAATATGTAAGTTTTAGCATAAGCTTCTTTGAAAGAAATCTGGGTGACTTTCAAAAGATCATAGAAAAAGTAAAAGATGAGGGTTTTCCCCCACAAACTTTTGAAGCCCCCTTTGATGTACATTGTTATGCGATATTCTGTTAGAGCTTTTGTGGTACAAAAGAATTAGACTTACTGTTAGCCTTCCTCACTGTGTATTTCGGCTCCCTATTGATAAAAATCATGCTAGCAGCCCCAAAATTGCATGACAAATGAAATCAATGTCTGTATGAGCCAGACCCGCACCAGGTGGCCTCTTGTTCCAGCCCTTGATCCTGCCTGTCTGGGGCCAGGCACCCCTTGTTCCAGTCTTTCAAGAACACAGAGGATCTACTAAGCTTCAAAGCACCTGAACTTCAAAGCATCTGCCTACACCATTTCCAAAACTTACCCTCACCTGGCAGAACACAACCCCCTTTCCCTAGTATTGTTTCATGGGGACAGGATGACCTAACCAGGGCAGAACATAGCCCCTCTCCCTAGCTTTGTTCCTAGCAACTGTGGCACCAAAAACTTCTCTTCCCCTTTACAATCCACCTGCCTTCAGCTCAAATCATGTATGTCTGTATATATCCTGCCATCCCAGTGCCAGGCGAGACTCTCCTAGCCTGGGACCCACCCGGAAGCTCAAGATGCTTCTGCCCCCCTCGCTGCTCTCCCTTCCCCTCTCAAGAGGTCTTTTCCCTTAATAAAGCCACCCTTTGCTTCACGTCTTTGTCTACACTCTGCTATAGTTTACCTCTCAATGTCTACCTGTTTTTGTTTTACTCTTTACATATTTTAATATTTTGCTTTTTCAGGAAGTTCTGTCTTGTGACTATGAAAGTACTTAGCTCTGCAGAGAAGAGACTGTCAACATAGGGATAATAGCATTCATGAAAAGATCATGGAATTTTCCACAAACTTTTTAAAGTCCCCCATATAAGTGTCATTGATAAATCTTTGGTATATTTTAACTTTAGTGGAAATGGTATTATGGTAGTGCGTATAATGACCTAAAAGGGTATAAAATGAGACTTTGATAATGAGGTGAAGTCTAATTCAACTGAGGGAGAATTTGTAAAAATTCACGTAGGTCTTATCCTAAAGCTACCAAAAGATAAGAGTTTTAAAGTAAACTAGTGGTAAATTTTTAAAAAGTCATTAGTAATATAAGTAAGACAGTGAAGAAAATATATTAAATGCTGAAGAAAAATAATGGCAAAATCACTAAGTATGAGCACCTAAATAATGCTATAAAAACATTCAAGTCAGCTGACTATAAACCTTCATATTGCAAAACTTTTAAGTATTGGTCTACTTGTTGGACCTACTAAAAAGTAATTAAATTATATAACAAATTTATTTCAACTTGCAAATTCAGGCTTATTCTCTTAATTAAATAAAAATATAAAAGATAATTGAAAAATAAAAGTAGTCACATATGAGGGGCTTAAGAAGGGGAAAAATGGAACTGAAATACTGGAGTTAAAAAAAAAAAAGATACTGGAGTTGCCCCACAAACTTTTGAAACCCCTCATCCATTGATGAATTTACACCAACTTTTTTTTAAAATCATTTTTGGGGGGCTCTTACAACTCTTATAACATTCCATACAAAAATTAAATCAAGCATATTTTTACATATGTTGCCATCATTTTCTAAATATTTACTCTCTATTTGAGCCTTTAGTATCAGCTCTTTTCTCCTCCATCCTACCCTCTGAGCCCTTGACAAATTATTATTATTTTCGTCTTTCACATTGACTGCTGTCTCCCTTCACCCACCTTTCTGTTGCTCTTGCCCCTGGTGGTAGTGGAGGTGGGGGGTGGGGTGGGGCGTACACAAACTTCTTGGTACTGCACTACTCATAGAATTGTAATATTATGGTCAAAATAAAATTTTAAATGAAAAGTTAAAAGAGAAAGCTAACAATAAAAACAAAAGTCCTCAGCAGCCAGTTCCTATCCGATAAGAATCAAAGTGATCATTTTTTAATGTGAACAAATGTAGCTGTATGAAAACAGTTAAGGTTAGATGTCCACTCCTACATGCGTGCAATAATTTAACTAGCCTTCTACTGAGGAAAATTTAGTTTGCTTTTAATGTTTGGAACAGTTATGAATGGCTCTCAAAACATACTTCTAGGAATGCTTCTGATGGAATTGCTACATGAACAAAACAAGAAAGCATAGTTCAAAATTGTAATTCCTACCCAGATACAGCTCCCTAGAAGACCATATATGAACCAATGAGTGAGCCATATGAAACTTGCACTTTCCTTTTTTGACTGATATTAAGGCGATTTCACAGGGTTTGTTTTTGTTGTTAGTTGACCCCCCACTCAAGACTCCTTGCCTAAGGGAACAGAATGTTGTCTGGGTGGTCCTTCGCCACCCTCAAGATCATTGTAGATCCCCCTTAGAATGGAAGCTCCATTGAGTCTCTGTCAACATGAGAACAACATACAAGCCTCCACTTTAGTATGGCCACTGCTCTGCAGTAGTTCTCAACCTGTGCGTCACGACCCCTTTCACAGGGGCCGCCCAATTCATGATAGTAGCAGTTACATTTGTGAAGTAGCAACAAAAATAATTTATGAGATTGCTTCTCAGCCCTGTGGCTAAGATCAAGCATAGAAAATAATTTTATGGTTGGGGGGCGGTGGTCACTATAACATGAGGAACTGTATTAAAGGGTCACAACATTAGGAAGGTTGAGAACTCTGCCTTAAGGTAAAACGTATGCCAGTATAAGCCAACTCTAATATCAGCCAAGGCTGATAACGGCCAAAACTGCATTAAAAATGTGCTGAAAAACTCGACTTATACATGAGTACATGTAGTACTTGCTGGATTTGAATCCAGAATCTAACAGGTGAGTAGTCTACCACTCAGTCATAACTGCCTCCTCCATAACTATAAATATTCCTACTACTTTTCTGTATTCTTGGCTAGTAGCTGTTAAATAGAATAATAGACATGAAGATCTTGGGATGTTGATAGCGATTCTGTGAGAAAGAACACTAGGACTTTTACTGAAATATAAATGGGGTCATTTGCATGCAGGTGTTCTCGTGCCATTATGAATGATGTGAATGTGAATATGTGTGTGTGTGTACTGGTATAGTGGAAGTTAGGGTGGATCAAGCAATAGGTTTTTTATACTTTCATTTTCTGTGGCTGATTTGCTGTGGTTCTGTCCCCTGGCTTCCCTCTTGGGACTCTATAAGATGAGAAAATTATTGTTTAAAGGATCATTTAGAACAATCTTTAGAATTCTACCTTTCATTGTACACTAATGGAACTGGAAAAATCAGACTCTATTCTTTCTTCTCTTCCTCCACTGCAGTCTTTTACTGCTCCTGTTGAAAAAATTTTTCATATGGAAAATGATTCTGAATGCATCTCTAGCTTGTAGAATATATGAACAATGCACACCTGAGTCAAGTCTGAAATGATTTCCACACACAAGAGAGAATTTGAAGTGAAGTCTTGAGAAAGACTGTTGGCATTCACATCTTCTTCTGACATACTTCCTATTTCTTGAGAAGCAGCCACTTAGAAATGTATAGACTCTGAAGGTAATGACCAAAATTGTTGATAGTCCTTGTTCTGAAAAGTTGAATGATAGGGGTGGGGGGGAAACTTCTTAAAAATAAAGTAAAACAAGTTTAAGTTCTAGGAGTGTATACAAAGAGCTATGAGCTACATTTCCCATCACTCATGTTAACACAGCAACATTTACAGTCCCCAAGTTTAATGTCATTTGCCAAGTTATTGGGAAAGACCTTTAGTCTGAGTATACCACGGCAGTTAATATTGATTTGGACAAATCCCCAAACCCACCACTGTCCAGTGGATTCTGACTTGGTGAACTGATAAGACAGAATAGAACTGACCCACAGGGTTCCCCAGGCTATAAATCTTTGTGGAAGGCAACTTTATTCCACAGTGATTGAACAAAATAAAAAGTAATTTCCTAGAAGACATAGAATCCAGGAAGTGAGAGGACCTCAGTTATTTAATCAAAATACCAAAAAAGACTCTTATGTACTTAGAAATTTGGCAAAAGGTAGGGATAAAGTTGGATCATTTATTAGTCCTGAAAGATTATTTGCTTCATTGCTTTTATTCTTTATCAAATGATACTATAGATTTGAAAACAACCCTCTGAGTGGAGTGACTAATCTATTGTTGTTATGTGCAGAATAAAAATTTTGACTCATGGTGACCCCAAGTGAATAGACTATAGATTATAGATTATAGATTATAGACTATAGAACAGACTATAAATTATAGGTAGGCTATAATCTTTGTGGGACTGGATAGGTCTTCCTTCTACATTGCATTTGGGTGCATTCAAGCCAGTGTTCTGATTAGAGCAGAGTGCTTAATTGTTGTTCCACCAGGGCTTTTTGAGGCTTCACAAGACATGGTATTTCGATTTTCTTAGTACTTTCTTTTTGGAAACCCACGATCAATTCAAAGCTAACATCGTAAAATCAGTTTTCTCTCCTAACTTTCCTACCCTTGGGCACTTGGGTTTGAAAATTTTGAAGCACTGTTCTTGTCATGCTTCCTCATCTATTACAGGTAATTGCATCTCATCCAGGGCTATTCAGCTATCAGTTTCTCCTTTCAAAATTTCCTCATAACCAATTCTGCTCTACCAGGGATGAGGAATGGAAAGCATGTTTAATCACTGTAAGTTCCTATTATTCTCCTTTCCAGACCTTCCGTATCCGCAACCCACCTTACCTATCCAGTACTTACTCTAGCTGATCTTATTCCACTTCAATGGAAGATCTCACACTCATTTTAGTTATTTGTCCTTGCATGTCCTTTCCCAATTATCCTACTTCCAACTTTAAAATTTCTGCCAAATCTGTCTTTAGTGTCTCAATATGTACTTTATAATTCAACACGTTACTTGTTTTCATCTTCAACTTTTTTTAAGTGTTAGTATTTAAACAGCTTGAGGGGGACAGGGAGTCTACATTTTTTTAATGCGACCTACAGAAAACAAAGCAGTGTTGCCCACACAATATTGATCGAATAAGTTCTATACACCAGTGATTTATTACTATAAAATTCTTTTCATCTACAGTCACTACTTATTTCCCTGGATTTTAATCACTGTACTTTCAAAGGTTTAAGGTTTATTTTAGGTTATTTAAGGTTACTTTCAAACCTATAGCATCATTTGGTAAAGAATAAAAATCAACTAGGCAAGCAATCTAATCAGGACTGATGAAGCATTCAACTTTATGCCTAGCTTTTGCCTAATTTTTAAGCACATTAAATCTTCTGACTTGTGGGGAAGGAGACCTGGGAAAATTTTTTCTTTTCCAAATGCAAAATAGGAAAAGATCATGTACCTTAAAATTTTTGTGAACCCAGAACCCTAAATTACACTTAGCACTTTGTTCACCATTCACCAGACACTGCAGTCCGCCAAGTTACTTTTATTATTATTTTTTAAAATTTACCTTTGTTCACCATTCACCTGGCACTGCAGTCTGCCAACTTTTATTATTTTTTAAAATTTACTTTTCCCATCTCTGATTTCTGTCCTTTTCAGTACTCTCATTAGGTTTAAAAGTATTTATCCAAATGTGTGGGTCATTCCAGAGGCATCTTAAAGCTGTTCTGACATAGGCTTTAAAAGAAGGGTTACTGGCATTCCTAGCGAAATCGTAAGGTTTTGAAGTGTTCTCTTCAACCATCGGACTGCTTTAACCTTAAAACAACCTCTATTTTTACTTCAAAAGATTGCATGCTGCAGGTCCATAGTTTCTTGGTCTTACACTAAGGATTTCGGAATTCCTCCCTCCTCACTGTTTTGCGGGAAAGAGAACACTTATCACCGTTTTTCACGAATGATTTTTTTTAAAGAGCAGTTGGAAATGCAGGCGCGTGGTAGCAAGCCTGCGGTGACGTCCGCCGGGCTCGCCTATCTCCTCGGTGCCCGTCAGACTCCCACGGCCTCTGGCCGGGTCTCCGCGAGCGACAGCGCCCGGAAAGCGCTGCGAGTCGAAGCTCGGAGCTGGACCCTTCCGCGGGTCGGTCTGCAGGACGACGGAAAGCGCGACACACCCGGGCTGGCGGCTCCGCTCGGTCACCACCCTCGCAGGCGCGTCACTCCCCAACCGCACCGCGAGCAAGCTTCTCCGGCGCAGGCCGGAATCAAGAGGAACTTCCGGTTGGAGGCGCCACTTCCGGTCGGGGCGGGACTTCCGGCCAGAGTGGTTCCCGGCTACCCAGGCAGTGGGTCCTGCTGTCACGCAGCACGTGTCGCGGGCCGCTTGCGGGCGTGAGAGGTGAGGAATCTCGGACAGGTCATTGGATCCGCGGCGGGGGGAGCCAGCCCCGCGTCGTTTCCCGGCCAGCGCCATGGATTACCGGCGGCTAGTGATGAGCCGGACCGTCCCGGGGCAGTTCGACGACGCGGATTCGTCTGACAGGTGGAGTGGACACCCTGGCTTGGTCCCGATTCTGCCCTCTCCTCCGCTGCTCCTTAACCAGGGTTCTTTTTCCTTTTTTTTTTTTTTTAATGTCGACGTGTAGGGGAGACACGAGGCCCCTCACAGCCGAGTCTTTGCTCCCTGGCAGCCAGGTTCAGGATCTGACTTAGGGTAGGAATCGGTATACGTCGAGTGAAGACACTATGGAAGCAGACAAGTTTAACAGTAAGAAAACAACCCAGTTCAAAAATGATGCTAGCTGGGGCAAGAGGGGTGTGTTTTGGAAGTAGAAGTGACGGGAGTTTGGCAGCAGATTGGATGTGAGGTGCTGAAAAAGATGGGGGGAGGGGGAAGGAGGAGCTTATACCAAGGGCTCTAGTGGAAAATGTTTGGAAATGAATGTGGCAACATGTGTGCAAATATGCTTCATCCAAATCATGAGCGTTATAATAGCTGTAAGAGCCCCCAGTAAAATTTTTTTAAAAAGGATATGAAACGCTATATGTGGTTATTTTCCTACTTCATAAGAATTAATATGAAGATTTTATTAATCCATGAATAGGGTTCTTTTTCTGGTAAATGTTTTCACTAAACGTTGACTGTTCTCTGTGTCCTATCTAAGTGTTCTCTTGACTATACTTACCTCTTTGGCAATTGTTAGTTGCCAATAAGTCAATTTTGACTCACCGTACTCCACGGGATACAGAGCGGAAAATGCTTCTTAGGATTTTAATGGAAACAGGCCACCAGCCCTTTTGTTCTGCAGTACCACTGGGCAGGGTCAAATCGCCAATCTTAAGGTTTGCTGTGGAGTGCAGCCGTGTGGTGTGAAACGAGACCAGCACCCTCATGGTCAACACACAGCATACTCCAGCAGGGAAACACATTGGTTAAACAGTCTGCTAAAATTAGACATGACTGAAGAAAAAGTGAAGACTTCTCTGAACAACTTACCCAGAAAAATGGAAAGGACCTTTCAGGTTAGCTTACAGATCAGTGGACAGAAGACCTTAGGGAAGCAGTTAAGTGGGCAAGAATCAGCACAGTCAGTCTGGCTGGTGAATAATGTTAATAAGAGAGCACTTATTTACCATCCACCACTTAATATTGTGTTGATAAGCCAGTCAACCTCCACCAGTATGATTTGCCCTGAGGGGACCTTTGGAAATCTTGGACATTTGTGGTTACCACAAATGGCTACTGGTACTTTGGAGGGAGATGCCAAGAATGCTGCTTAATGCTCTATAAAGAATTATCTGACTAAGGTTAAGAAGTCCTGGTATAAATGGAAATTGCAACTTTAACACTCCACTCTAGGTTATTGGCAACTGGAGAGTTATGATGATGAAATCTTTAAAAAACAACAACAACAACAACAACAAAAAAACCAAAATCTTCACTACTGTTGAGTTGATGGTGACCTAATAGGACAGGGTAGAAACCCTGTGGGTTTCTGACACTATAAGTCTTTTTTAAAAAGATACTTTATTGGGGACTCACACAACTCTTATCAAAATCCGTCCATCCATCCATTGTGTCAAGCACATCTGTACATTTGTTGCCATCATCATTCTCAAAACATTTGCTTTGCTCTTGAGATCATGGTATCAACTCATTTTCCTCCATCCCTACTCTCCTTCCTTCCCTCATGAACCCTTGATAACTAATAAATTAATATTTTTTTCATGTTGTACACTGTCTGATGTGCCCCTTCACCCTCTTTTCTGTTGTCCGTCCTTTTGGGAGGGGATTATTTGTAGATCATTGTGATAGGTTCCCCCTTTCTACCCCACTTTCCCCTTCCCCTCCTGGTATCACTAATGTCATTATTGGTCCTGAGGCGTTTATCTGTCCTGGACTCCCTGTGTTTCCAGTTCTGATCTGTACCAGTGTACATGCTCTGGTCTAGGCTCTGCCCTGCTCTAGATTTGTAAGATAGTCTTGGGATCATGATAGTGTAGGGGGTGGTGGGGGGGTAGGAGGAAGCATTCAAGAACTAGAGGAAAGTTGTATGTTTCATTGGTGCTATATTGCACCCGGACTGACTTTGTCTCCTCCCCGTGACCTTCTGTAAGGGGCTGTACAGTTTCCTACAGATGGGCTTTGGATTTCCACTCCACACTCCCCCTCAATCACAATAACATTTTTTTGTTCTTTGATGCCTGCTACCATGTCCTATCAACACTCTGTGATCACACAGGCTGGTGTGCTTCTTTCATGTGGGCTTTGTTGCTTCTCAGCTAGACGGCCACTTGTTTATTTTCAAGCCTAAACCCCCAGATGCTATAGCTGTTGATAGATGGGCACCCTCAGCTTTCTTCCCATTTGCTTATGCACCTGCTTTGTCTTCAGCAATTATGTTGGTAAAGTGAGTATCATGGAATGCCAGTTTAAAAGAACAAAGTATTCTTGCATTGAGGGAGAATTTGATTGGAGGCCCAATGTCCAACTGCTACCTTAATACGAAGCCTATAAACATATGCATATAGATCATCATAATAAAATATATTTACATATGTACATGCCTGTATTGAGACCTCTTTAAATGCCCTTTGCCTCCTAGTTTTTTCCTCTATTTCCTTTTACTTTCCCATTGTCTCACTATCATGTTCAGCCTTCATGTGGGTTTCAGTAATTCCTCATGGTTACATTGCTCTCTCTTCTTTTCTCTTCTTAATACCCCTTAAATGGGGGTGCAACGTTCCTGGAGGTACTGCAATACCAGGTCAATGCGTGGAGAGGACAGAGCAAGCGCCTATTCCATCTCCCTGCTCCAAAAATCCATTTAATATATTATCCTCAGAGAGAGGACCTATCAGATATTAAACTGATAAGAACAGATACTACATTTGTTCTTAGGCAAAAGGCTGAGAAGCAACGGTTGCTTTGCTCTTGATCAGTCCCTGCCAGGCCTTCTACACCCTCCTCGCCATTGATTTTCGGATCACTTGTTGTTCCCTTCTCCGTGTTCCCACCTCCTTTCTCTGCCACCTCCTCTCCCAGGTCCCCCCAGAATCTTTGGTCCTCTTGTTTTCTCCTCCAGATTGTTTATCCTGCCTATCTTATCTGGCTGGACCTGCAGAGATAATATGCACAGAAAAATAACATGCAGTGGAAAAATAACAAAAGAAAAAACCACCACAACAAAACCAGGCACAGAAAAAAACTAATAATAACTTAAGGGCTGTTTGTTGGTAAATAATTTAAGGTCTGTCGAGTCTGATGGTGTGCCACGCCCTGGCCCCAAAGTCTATTTTTGGTATTTTCTGGGGACTTCTTTGCTCTGTTCCCCTTGCCGTTCTGTTGCACACCCTTAATGTTGGGCCTCAGTGTGGCGGGGTCAGATGGGGCGCAGTTCCCGCACTGTGTCTGCAGTGTTGTCCCTGTGCTTGGGTCAGTGAGGAATATCATCTCTTGCATTAGGCTGGCCATATGTGCTTTGGCTGCTCTGAGTGGGACCATCCTCCTCAGGGCTTGGGGGGCCAGGAAGTGCTCCACTGTCTCTTCCATTCCCTTCATTTGCTCCTGCCCAAGACTATAAAGCTTAATGGGATTGGAAATCCTGTTCTTCCTCCCAAGGAATGGCTGGTGGTTTCCAAATGACCTTGCAGTTAGCAGTCCACTTGTACCCCCGGTGCCAGCTTGAAGGCCTGGTAGATAGCAATAGCAAGGGTTTAGTCATTTGTTCTCACCTCTACCCAGGAAGAGCTGTCTGAGCCAACTGATAAGTTGGGCTTGATATCTGATGTAGACTTACTCCTGCCTGACTGTTTTTAAGCTGGTAGTGCATATTGCTAGTTACTTTCCTTGACTTCTGTGCATAGTGTCTACATGAGGTGAAAATGGTAGTACTGTGATTGAATTTGGCCTACAAATATGTTTTGTTTGATATGTAAAGTGTTTCATAAAAATTAAGCTATTGTGTGTGTGTTTTTTTTAAGAGCATCAGTGCCCTGGTGGGAGTAGGAAGCCCAGCCTTGCTCCTGGAGAGCTGCTGCTGGATTTGAACTGCCAACCCTGTGGGCCACAGTCCTGCACACAACCACTACGCCACCAGGGCTCAGCCCGCAATTGTGTTTTAAAAGAGATTTTACAGAAAAATTCAGATTTTCGGCTTCTCTTAGAAAAATAGGTCATGTAACACTGGATTTGAGGTCTCATATGGCAAAAAAGAAAAAGCCTCTTTAGTTCCAAATTCTTTTTTTTCTTTTCTTTTTTTTTTTTTTTTGTGGGTATCACTGCCTCTGGTGGTCATGGGTGCTACCCAGTGCTGCTCCTGAAAGCCGCCGCTGGATTTGAACCGCCAAGCCTGTGTGCCGCAGTCCCGCACTCAACCACTTACACCACCAGGGGTCAACCCTCCAAATTCTTTTTTTAAAAATCATTTTATTGGGAGCTCCTACAACTCTTATCACAATCCGTATATCCATCCATTACATCAAGCGCAATTGTACACTTGTTGCCATCATTCTCAAAGCATTTTCTTTCTACTTGAGCCCTTGGTATCAGCTCCTCATTTTCCTCCTCCCTTTCTCCCTCAAGAACCCTTGATAGTTTATAAATTATTATTTTTCATGTCTTATACTGACCTTTGCAAGGTAGAATTGGGATCATGATAGTGGGAGGAATAAGCACTAAAGAACTAGAGGAAAGTTGTATGTTTCATTGGTGTTACACTGCAAGCCCCACATTCTTTATCCAAAACCTGGTCTCTCATTTTGCCAGTCACCACTAACTAGTCTTCTTCCCTAGCTGTTACTATAATGCTTTCTGCTTGAACTCCCTGTTCCTTCCTTTCATGAGCGCTAGGGATTCAGAGTTCTCTGTGTAACGTAAGAAAATGTCAATGCAGATTCTTTTGTGGCAGGTTAGAATTGCATTAAAGGCAAAGCTGCTTTAGACTTATCCCAATTTTTTTTTGTGGGCATCACTGCCTCTGGTGGTCGTGGGCATTACCCAGTGCCACTCCTGAGAGCCGCCGCTGGATTTGAACCGCCAAACCCGCGGCTGCATTATCCCAATTTTTTGGAGGGGCATCACTGCCCTCTGGTGGTGGGAGTAGGAGGCCCAGCCTTTGCCCCTGTGGAGCTGCTGCTGGAATTGAATCTCCATACCAGTGGGCCACAGTCCTGCGAACAACCACTACACCACCGGGGCTCAGCCCCAACTTTTTATAATCACGTTTCTTCTACTTCCTGTCCCTTCAAAGAGCTCTGTGAACTAGAGTTGGATTTTAGTATGTAGGTAGTTCAGTACATTGATCGGAAAAAATAAAGATTAGTTGTAACTTCATTAAGATAGAAGTAGATTTAGCACTTGATGTTTCCCATTCCCCAGTAGGACTTGCACATGAAAAATAAGCAGTAGAGCTATAAAATCGAGGAAAGTTTGGTGTGCACAAACTTAACCAGATTCTCTCATCTAGTCAGTTCTGACTTCTAGCCTCCTGATAGGGCAGGGTAGAACTGCACACGTGCGTTTCTGAAACTAGCCCTTTGTGAGAGTAAAGAGCCTCATTGTTCTCCCAGAGGGCTGCTGGAGTCCTCAAACTGCTGACCTTGTGGTGAGCAGCTTCATTTGGAACCCTCTAAGCCACCAGGTCTTCTTGGTATTACTAAGCTTACTGGGAGATATGTTAACAGTTTTATTGGTTTTTAATTCATGTCACATAATTCAGTAGTTCATTCATATCAACAAGATTTATGTAATCATCCCAAGAATCCATTTTAGAACATTTTCTTGTGCACATCTGTGTTAGCTCCCCTTTCCCCCCCGCATCATTATTTATTAAGTAATTGGGTATGTGAGTGTAATGACAGCATATGTAAAGATGCCAAAATATTGTTTTTCCTAGTGAAAACACAGACTCGAAGATGACCAAAAAGGAGGACAGTGCTCCACTTGAAGACTTTCGGATTAAGACCGAAGAGGAGATTGAAGAGGAAGATGAGGAGGAGTATGAGGAGGACGACGATTGGGACTGGGATGATGAAGTTGGGAAACTCACGAAGGGTTGTGCAGCCACTGCAAGGAGGAATCCACAGGTATGTTGTGAGTGATCCACTAGCATCCTTAGGCTGGTGTAACTCTGTAAGACTTTCCATTGAGCTCTTCTCATTGATGTGGTTCCGGAATCAGTCCAGTATCTGAAGGCTATAATACACCATAGCTCCAGCCTAATAAAAGATGTTTTTGAAAATTAAAATAGCTTATAATTCTTAGAATATTGATATTAAGAGTTTGCATAGGAATATATATATAGGAAAAGATAAAAGTAGACAGTTTAGTACAAATGATTAAACATGAAGAAGAGGTTCTCAACCTAGTTAGTCATAAAGAAAATTAAAAAAAAATTTGACAACTGATTATATAAATAATTAGTACAATGTGGTGAAACTTTTAAGACTTTTGAGTCAGCAGTTCTTCTCAGAGTATGTAGCAGTGATCATCCAGCATAGTTTGCAGTCAAAGAATATTAGAAACAACCCAGTGTCCCAACCCTAGCAAATAGGTTAAATTTACTATGAAACTAATCATTCACATGATGGAATACTATATAGTCATAAAAGACGTTGCAGTTGAAGGCCGCACTGCTGTTGGGTCAGTTCCAACGCATAGCCGCCCTCCTGCACAGAGCAGAACGACCACCATGTGTTTCCAAGACCAAACCTTTACAAAGTAGAAAGCCTCATCGTTCTCCCTTGGAGCTGTTGGTTCTGAACTTCTGGCCTCAGGGTTAGTAACCTAGTGCACAGCCCACTGTGCCACAAGCGCTCCCAGTTGAGGGTTTAAGGACATGGGGCTGAGCCGGACTGCGGCCCACTGGGATGGAGGTTCAATTCCGGCTGCCAGGAGCAAAGGCTGAGCCTCCTACTCCCACCACCTGAGGGCAGTGAGGCCTAAAAAAACAAAAGGGACATGTAAATATACTCCTAATCTACCATCAGTTTACCAAAGAATATAGCTCCTGATTCTAAAACTGTAAGTACTAGGGGTGTAGGGATTCAGACAACCAGAGGGTGCATCTGCCTGGAACATAAAGATGTCTGGAGGGGAAAAAGACACATTTGCTCTGAAAACAGCTCCACCCAGGACTACACTCCAAACCTCACTGCCATCTCGTCCGTGCCGAGTTAGTCGTGACCCTCTAGACAAGGGCAGAACCACCTCTCTGGCTTCCCAAGACTGTCAGTCTTTGTGGGAGTCGAGAGCCTCCTCTCTTGGGGAGGAGAAGTGGCTTCAAGTGCTGACCTTGTAGTTAGCAGCCCACCAGAGTGCCCTCTCGTGGACTGGAAAGCATGCATTTAAACAGTGAAGAAAGCCCACATGTAGGATTGCTTGGGGCGCCCCCTCCTTGGGTGAGAGATTGTGAAATTTCAACGTAAAGTACAGTCCTTTAGGGGAGAGGGACGAGGGATGGAAACCCAGAAGTGGGAGTAGAATGTACGTTTACGTGTTGTTTGTGTGCTGGAGCTACGAGGGATTTTTTTTAACCTGTATATTTTCTGTCATGAACGTGTATGTTTTAATCTTAGAAATATTTTAAAGATGAATACGCATTTTTTTAAAGTTCTGTATGAAGGAGATAGAATTTTGCCTGAAAGTTTCCTATTGAGACACAAGGTTGACAGCAACTAAAAATGGATTGAATAAGTAGTTTTAAGCTCTCGGAGATTCTAATATTGAAGCCTCATTCTTAATCTTTCTTACACAAGGTCCAAAATAAAATTCTTAAAGCCAGTTTAATGTTAGTCTTAACACATGCTGCAGGGGGCAGTGTGTGTGTGCGTGTGGTGTGTTTTCTGCATGCGCTTGGAGATTTGTTTTAAATCTGTAGACCAGTCAAATTAGAAAAATTCATTTAATTTTAATTTTTTATTATAAATAAAGAAAAGCTCCCAGATTTTATACACTCATTGTTCTAGTCAGCAACTTCAAATTATTCCTATGTCAAGTATCTTTTTAAAAAAATGGTTGAGAAAGTGTTATGGATTCCTAGGTCTCTTAGGGTTTTGCAAAATGTTGATACTAGTAGCTAAATAAGAAGGGGAAGAAATGTAGTGATGATTTTTTTTACAGATGTTTGCTTTACACCAAGTAACTATTGCTTTTAGGCAAATCGTCTCACTTCTAACTGCAGTTCTGCCAAAATGTCTACTCCAGCAGATAAGGTCTTACGGAAATTTGAGAATAAAATTAATCTAGGTAAGTATATAAAATACATTAACTCATTGGGATATGAGAAATTTCTTTAAAAAACCATGAAATGTTGCAGTTTTATTATATGTGAATAGATTCAAGCATTGCTGGTGGAATAATAGTACTTAGAGAAAATAAAACCTTTCAATGATTTTTTCAGAAAACATGACTTTTTGTTTTACCTGTTACCAAGATTATGAAGTATCAGGTACCCTTTCAAGTTCTTGTCTGTTTTGTGTTAAATTTTGGGGTAGGATCACAAAGTTGGTTTTGTTTTGTTTTACTCCAGGTATAAGCATGAGGTTAGCATAAGCACAGAATTAAAATAGTGACCTGAACTCACTCTCCTTTGAAATGGCAAAGTCACGCATCTTTTGTATTCTTATATTCCTTATTGAACTAGCAGAGTGACTGATCTAGGGTGCCAGCAAGTACTGAATGAAGGCGTATGTTCATCTGCCTGTAGATTGAAAGGAAACTGAAGTTTTAGGAATCAAGTTGGAATTCAATCAGTATTCTATTTGATTGTACAAAATTTTAGCAAGTCTAAAATTGAATGTATGCAGATAGGGTATTTTTCCAGGTATTTCTTTTAGGTTTCTATGGCTTATAAGTATAGTGATGAAAATAACAAAACAGTGACACTCACTAAAATGCTAGTATATGCCTACAATCAAGATACTTTTAAAATTCATTATTAAACAATTTCCTATTTGTAATGTAATATACAAATAATAATAGTTTATCCTTACCATTGAGATATTTTTAAAATTCATTATTAAACAATTTCCTATTTGTAATGTAATATACAAATAAAAATACAGAAAAGAAGGAAGAGGGATGGAGTGTCTTGTACTTCAGAGATTGTTAGTGTCTCTGTCTCACATATTGCTCTTTTTTTTAGATAAGCTAAATGTTACTGGTTCTGTCATAAATAAAGTCACTGAAAAGTCTAGACAAAAGGAAGCAGATTTGTAAGTACCGTTTTAATTATAAAATATGGCCCCTAATTCTGGCAGATCAAGTAGCATCTTGGTCCTGATTCTTTTGCAAAGAATGTTCATTTCTAGTCTCAAATCAATTCTTTTAAAAAACATTTATATTTTACCTTTTGCCTTTGGAAGTTGAAAATGTTAAATGAGTCTTCTTAAGATATAGACAAAAACAATATAACCTTAGGAAATCCAAGGACTGCATAAGGAGGACTTGACTGCAGTTTAAACTCAAGTGTCAAGAGTGTATAAAGGCTCCACTTTTAGAATTTATTAAAAATTGTCCTCTTCCACAAGATACTTTTAAAAACTCAAAGGAAAATTAAAACCAGTTAGTGACCTACTGAGAGCCGTTTCCATTTATGCTTCTGTTTGGCTAACTTTGCTAATAAGGTACAACTCTTAAGGTATCAATGTCAATTAATGTCATGTAACTGGCGGTGTTAGAACTGATGTTAAAACTGATTTTCTTCTGATTTGATGCTATGCCCAGGAGATACCAACTTTAAAAGAAATACCATAGTTATTTCACAGCAGAGGTTTCTGTTTAAATGGATTGTACTGTTATAATTCATATTTACATACCATATTATGCTCTATCGTCCCTTAGTGATTGAACTCTTAACTAGAATCTGCATTTTGATTCTGAACTTAGAAACCATCATGAAATGATAAACTATCTTTTATAGAAAATTACTAAGGGAAAAGCCTTTTAAATTGACTTAATTCTGTGTGGATAGAATAATAGAATCATTAAAGATTTGAAGGATGATACAGACAAACTCCGTGCTTTCTTTTCTCTGCAATGTGTCAGGTTTGCTGGAGATAAATTTCTTTGCCTACTGCAAATATGTTCCTTTTTGCATAAGGCCTTTTCATAGCTTTATAAGGGGGTGTGAAGATGGTTTCATGGGCCCTGAAGTTATAACGGGACCGAAAGTGTGTTCTCAGACTACCTGCTTAGGACCGCCCATGGATGGTGTCCATTTGAAGCTGCGTGCTTGACTGCTTTCACCGACTACTGAACATGTCAACTCTGCTTTGTTTTTGGGTTAGGTATCGCATCAAAGATAAGGCAGACAGAGCAACTGTAGAACAGGTACAATTAAAGGCATTGCAAATTCTTATTTTAAATTAGTGTTTCTTTTCTCTTAAAATAGTCTACTTTTTACCCGTCATTCTTCTTGCTTAATCCTTTGCTGGCTAAAATAACTCCTCTGTAATTATAGAATTGCATTTTCCTTTAAAATGGCTATAGGCAATAAATGAGAATCGTGAGCTGTGACCCTGTGAAGCCACCTGGCAGTGCTTTCTCTTGCAAAAGAACCTGTGCGGGAGTCTTTTCTCGTCAGTAAGGCTTGCAGATATTTTGTAAACTTTTCCAGAAGATGGTCTGTCTGGCCCAAAGCAGGTTGTAGAAGGTGGGAGGAAAATGGACTAGAGGAGACATAGGGCCAACAAATCCCCGGTTAGAAATATTTTTCCTTGTTTATAAATTATGCACTTTTTTTTTCTATTTAAGAATGGGGATAAATTGACCCCTGATTATCCCACACGGATCTTAGGAGACACAGACTGTTAAACCCTCGATTTTTTGCAGTTGTCAGTTTGACTCAGATGAACCTTAGAATCTGAGTCAAAAGGTCAACCCCCTCCTCTCAAATAAATAAAGATGAACAAACAAAAGCCCAGCTCGCCGCCTTTGAGTCAATTCTGACTCACAGTGATGCTGTACTTTCACAGACTCTGTAAGTCTTTCCCCGGAGTAGAAAGCCCATCTTTCTCCAGTGCAGCAGCCGGTGGTTTCAAACTGCTGGCCTTGCGGGTCGCAGCCCGGCGTGCAGCCCCTGTGCCATCAGGCCTGACAAAACTGACCCAGCTCTGCCCTGCATCCGTGGAATTGCCCCGAGTCAGAATCAGCTTGTCGGCAACATGTAACACCCATTGCCCCTATGTCCAGAAGTCCTACCATATTGGATGATAACGTTGGCTTAGGCTTCGGCTCCCTTCCCCTTTTCTCTTCACACTCATACGACAGACACACATTTAGGAAGAGTAGCCTCTTCAAGTTGCAGAACTTTCATTTACATTGCCAGCACCGATGTTAAGGTCTACCTCAGTCCCCAAGAGGAGTGGCATCTGTGCAGAACTCTGAGCCATTTGTGCAATGGAAGAAGTCTGCCTTCAGTCAACAGGTGCACAATATGGGGCCTGTGTCTTCATTGATTTCATTGATTTAGTCTGATTTCCTTTTATTGTTAACAACAACATAATGGTTTGGCACAGATGAGCCAGCCTTGATTTTTTAAAAACTAATGTAGGCAGAATACACACACACACACACACACACACACACACACTTTGTATATACTGTGTATATTCAAGTATAAAGTGACCTGAATTTCAGCCGATGCACCTAAGTTTACCACAAAAACTGCATTAAAAAACATGCTGAAAAGCTCAACTTATGCATGAATATATACGGTGCATCTTTAATAAATTTTTACATTGATTACATTGAAATGATAATTGGCTAGCTATATTAGGTTAGGTAAAATCTATTAAGATTGATTTCATCTTTTTTTCAAGTGATGAGAAAATATTAAATTACTTAATTACTTACATTATATTCCTATTAGCTAACATTGGTCTAGAGCTGACTTCTCTCTCCCTTGGACCTGGGGACCCTGGGTTTCTGTACTGACTGAGCTTATGGGACTGTTGGCTCTCTGGTTCCTTTGAACTCCACCCTCGTTTTATTTATCAAAGTCAGGGTGAATAATGACACCCTCAGAGGAACCCTCATTGAGCCAAGCAGGTGTGTGCAGGTGCCTTACAGGTTCTTGATTGAGAACTGATTGGTTCCATAGTTCTAACGCTCTTCCTGTTTGCATTTCTTTTTCAGGTGTTGGATCCCAGGACTCGGATGATTCTGTTTAAGATGTTGACTAGAGGCATCATCTCAGAGATAAATGGCTGTATCAGCACAGGAAAAGAAGTGAGCTTTTCTTTGGGTGGCCGTATGTTTCTAGGTTTCCTCATTTTAGATACCAAATGGAACTAAGGCACTTACTTGTAAATGAGTGAGTTGTGCCCTTAAGAAAAAAAATGAGGCTAGGGGAGACTAGTCAGGCCTGGGTGGCTTAATAGACTTTTCCTCTGCTTTTTGTTAACAGTGTTGTGTTAGCTCATCGACTGGCTGTGCCCAACACTCAGTATAGATGACGAGTCCTAATCAGAAGTTAATAGTTAATAAAGAAGAAGTTACTAATAGAAGGCATGGGGGGGTTGGATTTTGGTGGGCGTGGTGGGAGATTGTCTCATTTCTTTTGTTGTTGTTGTTTTTTGTCATCACTGCTCCCTGATGGGAGTAGGAGGCCCAGCCTTGCTCCTGGAGAGCTGCTGCTGGATTTGAACCCCCAAGCCAGTGGGCCGCAGTCCCGCACTCAACCACTACGCCACTGGGACTCAGCCCTGATTGTCTCATTTCTATGAGTAATCCAGTATCCTAATTTTTTTTTCATAAATATATGAATGTGGAAAAGACTGCTAGCAACTAATCCTTAGGACGCTTTTCTCAGTAAAATTCAGTTTGTAAATCACTCGATGTAGGAATGAATGTCTTCGAATGGTTTCCATATATTTAAAGTAAGAAAAGGGATGAAACCATTTCTCACACACATGTAAATTGGTGATGTCTTTATTTATACCCTTTGGTATGCTGTGTCTTATGCATGCTCCCTTAGCAGTTACTAAGCGAGTACCTGGACGCAGAGGAAGTGGCAAAAACATTTTTTTCTCTTAAGGAAAACTGAGAAGAGGAGGGTGGTAAGGTTCGAGATGAAGAGCAGGGTAGGGAAGTAGGACTTGGATCAGACTTCCCAAGACTCATTTAAGGAGATGACGGCAATCTCTGGAGACCCTGGCACTTGAGCCTTCTCCCGAGACGGAGTTCAAGTGGAAATTGCCGGGTGCCTTCTGTGGGCCAGCACCGAGGGAAGTAGAATTAAAGGGACTTCTTTCTTTTCAAGGAGTTTTTTATCTTACAACAATTTAAATAGTGACAGAAAACAACAGCTAGATAAGAACTATAGCTTTAGTGAGAGGTCAAATTATAATCATACCAATTTATGGAATGCCTATTAAAACTTTATTACTGTATATACTTGTTTATAAGCTGACTGTTTCAGCACATTTTTAATGCAGTTTTTGTGGTAAGTTTAGGTGCCTCGGCTGATAGGTGGGTTGGCTTATTCTTGAGTATATAGGGTATGTTTTCATGGAGGCAGTACAGTGTAAAGGTTAATTTATGGTTTAGGAGCCAGACCACGATGGGCTTGGATTCTAACTTCTGTTTCCTAGAGATGAGATTTGCCTCACTTCACTCACTCACTGCACCTCTTGTCATTTCTGTGAAGTGAGGATTTTCTTAATATCTGTGCATTAGGATGTGAGATCTAAATAGTCTTAGCAATTTATAAGACACAATGTGTGGGCTGAGCCCCGGTGGCGTAGTGGTTGTGCACAAGACTGCGGCCCACTGGGACGGAGGTTCAATTCCAGCAGTGGGGCTGGGCCTCCTACTCCCACCACCGGAGAGCAGTGATGCCCCCCCCACCCAAAAAAAAAAAAAAAAAGACACAATGTGTAATTAGAATGGTTAGTTCTACTTTCATACTAACCCTAGGGTCCGGGTAGGGACTTTTGAATGTAGAAACAAATAATAAAAAATAAAATACTGCTTGTAGCTTTCTAACACAGACTTTATTTTTGGCTTAAAATAGGCTAATGTATACCATGCTAGCACAGCAAATGGAGAGAACCGAGCAATCAAAATTTATAAAACTTCTATTTTGGTGTTTAAAGACCGGGATAAGTATGTGAGTGGAGAATTCAGGTGAGCTTATGGGTCTTTTTCTCCCTATGTTGGTTTAATTTCTGTTGCCTTAAAAATTAAAATAGAGTAATAGAATGGGTGAAATAACAACTGTTTTCTTGTTTAAGGTTTCGTCGTGGCTATTGTAAAGGAAATCCCAGAAAAATGGTGAAAACTTGGGCAGAAAAAGAAATGAGGAATTTAATCAGGTGACTATCTAGGGACCCGTGTGTTGTGCTGGCTGCACTTGAACATTGGTCCATTTCTACTGCCCATCCCCAAGTAGTTCTGCCCAAATATCAGACTTGTTAGGGTCAGCCAGGGCCATTAGATCTGACTTGGTAAGTGGAAGAAATGCATTTCTGGACACAGGACCTACCATGTGTGCACCAGAGACATCTTCACCGAAGAATTCTGCCATAATTCATGTCTATTCAGGAAAGCGAGTGCAACTGAAGAGTCTGAGAAGCTGAGTTAATATGTTTGGAGTTTTTCTAAGTAATAAGGATTCTAACCAGGGATGTAACACAGCTGGTGCAGGTGATAGGCCACTTTGTGAAGAGCCATTCATGGTCTAGACAGATTTTGTTTAATCCTAAACTTTGGCTTTTTAGAGCATACTTTTGAGATTTTAACCCAGTCTTACACATATATATATGTGTGTGTGTGTGTGTGTGTGTGTATATATATATACATATATATATAATTTTTGTTACCATAGACACCTAACTGAAATTGTGTTTCCTCAAATTTTTTCTTTCCTGTAGCTTACATTTTCAATGTCATATCCCACAAGTTCTGCACATTGCATAATACTGCTCAAGTAGTCCATGTTTTCAGATCTTTCTGAAAATTCTTTGCATTTAATTAGCTAATCTGTGTGGTTCCATCTATTTTTTAATGCATTTTTCAGACTGATCAACTCAAAAGATAGCTGCTGATATATCTGCTGTATTTCATTGATTCTAAAATGCACATTTTCTCATAGTTTGACATCTCTGGAATTGGATTGGGTATTACAACTTATGGAGTGAAATAGCTCACTTACTATCTCTAATAATTCTTGATTATATATATATTTTGTATATATTGTATGTGTGTCTATGTGTAACACGGTGCTCCTTAAAGTTATTGGTGCCTTCAAGTTAATGCAGTTACAGTAAAGTTAATACAGTAATGTAGCTGAGAGGCCTTGATTTCTTCACAGTGTTAATCATGTGTGCTCTCGCTGTTGTAATTCGTTTCAATTTCTGTTTTGACTTCTTGATTGCCCTTATATCTGTTACAATATAATAGGTTAAACACTGCAGAAGTGCCATGTCCAGAACCTATAATGCTGAGAAGTCATGTTCTTATCATGAGTTTCATTGGAAAAGGTGACATGTAAGTATATTAAGCATCTATAGATTATGCTTGGGACTATATTTTCAGGAATTTTGAATTATTCAATATATTAGTATTCCCCACTCATAGATTCTTTTTTTTTTTTTTTGGGGGGGGGGGGGGGGGGCGTCACTGCTCTCCGGTGGTGGGAGTAGGAGGCCCAGCCCCACTGCTGGAATTGAACCTCCGTCCCAGTGGGCTGCAGTCCTGCGCACAACCACTATGCCACCGGGGCTCAGCCCCATAGATTCTTTTATCTTGAGATTTTCGGGATGAGTTTTTCCTACTTTCTTAGTGTATAAATGCCATGTTTGTAGAATAGTATGTCTGCAGCGAGACATATTGTGCTAAGTGCAGTTCACGTGTGGAGTTGTAGAACAGAAGTACATGTGCTAGTTCATTATCAAGCAAGAGAATGTGTTCTGGGTCAATGTATCTTAGTAGTTCATTATATTTTCTGTCCAAGGCCTGCGCCTCTCTTGAAAAATGTCCAGTTATCAGAATCCAAAGCTCGGGAGTTGTACCTGCAGGTGATTCAGTACATGAGACGGATGTACCAGGACGCCAGACTTGTCCATGCAGACCTCAGTGAATTTAACATGCTGTAAGTGTGTGTGTGTTTCCTCGAGAACCTTGAGTGGCTGTTTTCTGTCCCTTAAAAAATGTAAGCAAAATGCCAGTCTTAAATGTCATGCTAGTTCTAAAGCTCTGACATTGGCTTCTACACAGTCACAGTATGAAATGTGGTCTTTGCCTTCATTGACTATAGTCAGAGTCACACTTTGATCACTTAGCGAGATAATGCACTTTCATTTTTCTTACACTCATGGTTAGTAGCTCCCCATTTCCCCCAAATCGCCCCTGTTGTCCCCCCAAGGAACAGTGGCACTCATCCATTGACTGTCTACAGATTCACCCATCCTGATTTCTTCTACTGGAACATACACAAAAATACAAGCCCTAGTCAAAAACGAACTCAGAATTTAAACATTTTTCATCTCTTTTTAAGATATTCGCAATAAAATAAAATTTTAAAAAGCACCAAAAATAAAGTAGCATTATCATTTCCCAGTAGCCTCTCTTCTCTCGTCCACAAGGTACAGTAATGGAGGTGTGTACATCATTGATGTTTCTCAGTCCGTCGAGCACGACCACCCGCATGCCCTAGAGTTCTTGCGAAAAGACTGTGCCAATGTCAATGGTGAGTGAGTGGACACGAGTTTTCTGACAACTTGTTTGTGTGCGTTGGTTCTGCCCTCAGGGAAGCTGTTGATATAAACCAGGGCCCTCGGTCATTACAAGATGCCCTTTGCTGGGAGGTGGCTTATTTTTGTTTCTTTATTTTTCTTAAAATAGTTTCTCTCATAATGCAATCCATAACATTTTCTTCTGGCAGAATTTTTTCTGAAGCACAAGGTGGCTGTGATGACTGTGCGGGAGCTCTTTGAATTTGTCACAGACCCATCAGTTACCCGGGAGAACATGGATGCTTACCTCTCAAAGGTTAGCTGGGAACGAAAGAATCAGATAGCAGTAGTAACCTATGTGCCGTTTCTGAGGCACTCCAATAACTTGGCATGTATTTTATGAATTTAACAGCTTCCTATGACATTTTCCTGTGATTTCAGAAGTGGAAAATTAAAAATATGGTAAATAAAACCAGGTTTCCTGCCTTTAATCATCTAGCAAGGTTCCCTAGGATCTCAAAGTTTATTAAGAAACCAACCAACTTTTTGATCATTCCTTTCCTTTATCAAATAACTGTCGGAATCACAGAATTATGGCCCTTTAACATATGCCTAAACAGGTTTTCCAGGTTTTGGTTTCTTTTTGTTTTTACTTTCAATTGCCTCCTATCTTTATCTTTGTTCAGTTGTTCTTTTCCTGGTGAACTTTTTAGCTCAGTTCAGAATTCTTTCTTGAACACAGATCAATTCCCATGTGATATAACTATATAGTTAAAATAGGAAATTAATGAATCTAGTGGTACATGTCATATAGCTATATAGTTAAAATAGGAAATTAATGAACCTAGTGGCACATTGATTAAAGCACCCACGTGAGAACTGAAAGCTCCATGCTTTGAACCCATCACCTGCTTCATGGGAAGCAAGGTTGTAATCTGCTTCCATAAAGAGTTACTGCATTGGGAACCTGATATGGAAGTTCTGCTTTGTTGTATAGGTCATTATGAGCAGCAATCAGGTGGCTTGCGGTAGGTTTGGCTTTTGGGGGGGCAGGGGCATCACTGCCTCTGGTGCTCATGGGCACTACCCAGTGCCGCTCCTAAGAGCCGCCACTGGATTTGAACCGTCAAGCCTGCGGGCTGCAGTGCCGCACTCAACCACTTACGCCACCGGGGCTCAGCCCTGGATTTGGCTTTTGATAATAAAAAGTAAGGATCCTGGGTGGCAAAACAGTTAAGCAATCAAACACTCAGCTGCTAACTGAAAAGTTGGCAGGCCAAACCCATCTGGTGAGAGAAAAACCTGGCAATTTGCTCCTGATAGGTGTTGCATGAGCCCCCAATAGAATGAGTTATTAGGAAAAAAATAGCATATGGGAAAATTAGAATAACATTTAAAAGAATGTGGACGATGTATGAGCCCCCAATAAAATGATTTAAAATAAAAAAAACTGTGGGAAACCCTTCTGGGCGGCTGTACTTCTCTGCCACACGGGATTGCCTGAGGCAAAAATCTATCCGACAGCATTTAACATCAGCAGATAAATTGTCTCATTGTTTTCATTTCTTATTGTATTAAATTTTTTTTAAGTGTTCATCCTTATTACACTATGAACTCTTAAAGGACAGGAATTTTATTATATTGCCAGTGCCTAGTCAGTACCTGGCATGTGGCTCACTTGTGAACACATAATTTTTATATCTCTGCTCTTTAATTTAGCACGAATTTGAGACCACCCTTAAAAATAAATTCTGGTATCACTGTTCTTTTTCTCCTTTCTTATATTTTAAGTAGAATAGAGAACATGTCTTCAGTGTTACAGTAGTGAAAAGCTGAAAGAACCCTTTGGTATCTTTGTCAGCCTCTCACTTTCAGGCATTATGTGCTCAGAGAACTTTCTGTGGTTGTTTATATTATAGCATATAGAGTCACATATTCTAACATACGTAGATTCCAGCAACGATTCTTTCATTCTTCAAGATACAATTTTCTTTTGTACTATCTCTAGGTGGAATGTAAAGGACAGTCATTTTTGTTCTTTTTCCCAGGCCATGGAAATAGCATCTCAAAGGACTAAGGAAGAAAGGTCCAGTCAAGACCATGTGGATGAAGAAGTAAGATTAGTTGCCTTTTCTTTTTCTTTCTTTTTTCCTTTTTTAGGCATCACTGCCCTGGTGGTGGGAGTAGGAGGCCCAGCCTTTGCTCCTGTGAGCAGGAATTGAGCCTCCATCTCAGGGGGCCGCAGTCCCGCGCACAACCACTACGCCCCCGGGGCTCAGCCCTTAGTTGCCTTTTCTTATCCTTGAGATATAGTTGTATTTTGAGATCTTTTTAAAATAATGATTTATTACGAACTTGATTATAATCAGTGTTTTTAAAACGATATCATTTCCTTCAGACTTAGTATGCTACACAATCTAACTGAGCTACATTGTATAGTTTACATTTCATTACATCAGATAGGTTACCTATTTGGTGACCTCTTAGTCCAGATTGTCCTAGATGGAGAGCAATTTTTTAAGGAGCTTGTTTAGATATAGTAGTCCCTGCCTGGGAGAACAGACAGTGAAGCACCGAACTACTAATGAAACAGATAATGCTTCAACACAACCTTTGAAGATGCCTTCAAAGAAAGGGCTGATGAACTGTTTCCAAAAGCACCACCTTACAAATCTTTCTTGATAATTTAGGGTTTTTTGGGTTATTTTTTGTGGGGATATATGACTTAAGAAGTACAAACCTGTTTTTAATGTGCAAATATGAATGTTTAGGTATTGATTTTAATGGCACTGTAGTTTTGAAATATGACGGGATTGCCTTCCCCCCTCCCGCCCCCCCCGCCCCCCACACACACATATAAATAACCGGAAAAATCTCTGCTTGGCAGAGCTTTCATAAAACACCATTTTCCTGCTAGGCACACATCAAGCAACTGAGTTAGTGTACCCCATGGCATTGCCCAGGAAGGTTTTCTCTGGTCACAGTGAACGCTTTTCGTGAAAGCAGTTTCACTTGAACCTGGATTTCATAATGGCTGATTTAAGATTTTATAGTGTGCGGCTATGAAATTTTGTTTCCTGCCTGGGGAAAAATGCCACAGAAACTATTGTGATGTTGAACACAATTTATAAGAACAGCGCTGTGGGAAAAACTCAAGTGTATATGTGGTTTTCTCATTTCAAAAAAGGTGAAATGTTGATTGATGACAAACCTTGTTCTGGATGTCTTATCAACTTCCTGAAAAGACAAAAATGTCAACTTCGTAATGCATTTGAAGTCTGCCCACCAAGTCACACTGTTTATCAAGCTTCGTATTTAGAGGTTTTAAAAGGATTGCATAACAGTGTGTTACCAAAAAAGGCCTGATTTGTGGCAAATAGGGGACTGGGTTTACCACTATGACAATGCATCTGTTCATGCAGCCATCTCAGTACACCAGTTTTGGGCTAAAAACAGCACGCGTTTCTCTTGCCCCCCACAACTCACCTCACTTTGTATGATTTCTTTTTGTTTCCCTCAATGAAGAGGGACATGAAAGAACAGCGAACAAAAACCGGTTTTGAGTGAAACTGCTTTCACAAAAAAATTCACTGTGACCACAGTGAATGTCACAGGCAATGTCACTGAGTGCACTAACTCAGTTGCCTGATGCTCGCCTAGCAGGAAAATGGTGTTCTATGAAAAAACATCAAAGAACATTCAATGACGTAGAAGAGGTGAAGAGAAAAATGAGGGAGGTTCTGTCAGTCATCCTAACACATGAGTTTGAAAAATGTTTCCAAAAATGTAATCGTAGATTTGACAAATGTGTAATGGAGAGTACTTTGAAGGTGATAAGGTTGTTGTATAAAAAACTTTAAATACATAGCTTTGAAAAAAAATTTTTTTTGGTTGTCTCCCTCCTATTTATGCTCTGATGAAAAATAAACTGCACCAACTGTTGGTGTGATCGAGGAATGTGAGATACTCTGTATTCATCAGTACTTCTTGACTTCTTTTTACTATCGTAGTGTGTTAGGTGATGTTCCCACTGCAAGAACATGTTCCCATGTAAGGCAGATTCAAGGATTACCTAATATCTGAAACCAAGCCCCTTTTTTTTTCTTACTTAGAAATACATGTTTTCTAATGTAAATAATGGAGGAGAGAAGATTTTCTAAGTTATTTTCAATTAGTTGTATTTTTCTGTACGTAATCTACAAAATGTAATGCTTTATTCTTGGTATTAAATTTCTTCTGGCATATGTACAGAGTAGTCACATCAGTGTGGTAGATGATGATAGGCTCCCGTAAGGCCTGGAGTGCTGTGTGAACGTTGACAAGTGTATATACAACAATTACCATCTGTTTCTCCGTCTCATGGTTAGGTGTTTAAGCGAGCATATATTCCTAGAACCTTGAATGAGGTAAAAAATTATGAGCGAGATCTGGAAATTATGATGAAGTTGAAGGAAGAGGACATGGCCATGAATGCCCAACAAGATAATGTGAGTATCCTGGTTTGCTCATAACATGCACGGTTACAAAGAATAAGACTATCCCTAACCGTTTAGTCATTGAATCTTAAATCTTGGTTTCTGGTCAACTGAGGTATCTAGTTCCCTGTGTTACCTACATGTCAAGGGAATTCATTGGTATTTATGAAAAGATGTAACATGTTTAGACAAGCCCAGAGGACTATAATTAAGAAAAAGGAAGATTACAAACTATTCATATTGTAACTCTAGTAATATACTTATAAAGCTGGCAAACTTTTTTGTTATAGAGCCAATTAGTTAGGCTCTGCAATCCCAGAAATAAAATTGTATACATCTTTATACAAAGAAAACAACTTTTCACAACATTTTTGTTGGTGACACTTAAAATGTTTTAATAATGTAAGAACCATTCTTAGTAAAAAAAATTTGTGAATCAGATATAACTTGCAAAGTTATATTCTTTGGGAAGAATTTCTCCCATATTACACACTTTCTGTTTCAGGGTACAGTTTAGACAGTTAAAAAAATAATCCTCAAAGAGATCATAAGATACTATATTTAGATATCTAATATTGAAAGATATATGTCACCATCTAATTCTATTTTGATTCTTTTCTCTCTCTTTTTTTTTTTTTTTTTTTGTGGTTACAGATTTTATACCAGACGGTAATGGGATTGAAGAAAGATTTGTCAGGAGTTCAGGAGGTATGAAGAATGTGTATTGCATTTATGTGAAAACGTTAAAAGACTCTACAACTTTCTAGTGGAAATATTATTAGTAACTTACTCTTACTTACATTAGTATTAAATTGAAATATTTTTAAATCTAGGAATTTTTAGAAAGGCAACAACACATTGCCATTTTGTGCAATTTCTTCTAATCATATGACCTCAATCAAATAAAGTAGAAAAATAAAAACTAGAACAACTTAAAAATTGTTTTAAAAAAACAATTTTAAAAGTCAGAAGGGAGATCATATATTTTCAGACAGAATACCTCTGTCACAGTCTACTTTCCATTGCTCTCTGCATGAGGGCAAGAGTGTTCACCTCCCTGGCCCGTGGTCAGAGTGGGAGCTTAAACAATATGGGGACCCTGCCAGTGGATTTTGGGCTTCCACCGCCCTTCATAGCTTATATCATTCCCTCCTTTGGATTTTGGATTTGGATCCTTTTCTTAAATGGCTGCTTATTTGAAAACAAATCTTTATAAATTCTTTTAGTTTTTCGGCTTTTTGAGGATTGCCTGGCTGGTTATCTGATTCTGAGTTGGCTTTTTTTTTCTTTAGTGTTTTAATGTGTCATCCTATTGCCTTTCTGCTTACACGATTTCTTCTTAGAAATCAGCGCATAGGGGCTGAGCCCCGGTGGCATAGTGGTTGTGCGCGGGACTGCGGCCCACTGGGACGGAGGTTCAATTCCAGCAGTGGGGCTGGGCCTCCTACTCCCACCACCGGAGAGCAGTGATGCCCCCCCCCCCCAAAAAAAAAAAAAAGAAATCAGCACATAGTCTTATTGGTTCTCCTTTATAGATTACTTTTTTGTTTTTCCCAGTGGTTTCAAGAGTTCTTTCCTTATCATTGGTTTTGAAAATTGTGATTGTGCTGTGTTTAAGTGTTTTTCTTTTGGAAACTGCCCTGTTTGGGGTTCTTTCAGCTTCTTGACTGTAAATCTTATCTTTCATGATTTATTTCCAATAGTTCTTTGATACTTTCTCTCTGTTATTTTGCTAAAAAGTGATGAGTGTCTCAGGACAATAGGCTCAGGGAGTCTTCTGTTCTCACTGTTGCAGTTGGGCCATTTTTGTTCATTTGCTTATTTTTAATAAGAATTTGAATTCTACTTCATATTTTTCTCTCTGTCTCAAAGGGACCAACTAATATGTCCCAGGTAGGATTAGGCTGTGATGATTGCTGGCCACCATGTAATTTTTTTGATCTTAGAACAAATGAGATTGTAGCTTGTGTAGATTTGTTTGTTCTCAACTTTTCTAAACATTTTGTTCCTGGTAAATAGAGGCCTGTAACTGTGTTGTGGATGGCCCCTCGCAAGCTTAAAAAACCCCCACATGCTGTGTACTTCACTAGGGTGTAGGTCTTCTTTTTGTGAACTGTATTATGCCAGTTGACTGAGTTGTCCCATGAGATGAATTGGCCCCAAATCCTCAGACTCAGACACCGATTTTGGAAGTTACTAGGTTTTGTCTTCAGGGGATAAGCGTGCCAGCGCTTACAAGCTTGGCGGCGTGCTGGATTTATACATTGGACTGCCCCTGTTACGGTCAACAGTTTGACACCATCAGCTGCCACATCAGAGAAAGCTGAGATTTTGTCCTCCCAAACACATTCACAGCAGGGGTGCCCAGTGCGTCGATCGTGACCCACCAGTCAATCGCAAACGTGGTGTGGGTAGACCGCATGGCATTAAAAAAAGTAGATACATTAAGAACTGTAAGATTATCATTGGTTCCATATATAGCTGATGTACAGTGCAGCCTATCAGATGTAATCTTAGTTGTCAAATGCATGCGCCAACAGCTGTGCTAAGTGCAGCAAAACTGACAAGCTAGGTTATCACCAATTTTTAGACCTTGTTTTTTTCTCTTAAATGTAAGAAAGGGTATTAAAATGAGGGGAGGGAGCTGGACCAAGTGAGAAGACAAAAAGTTACCACTTTCACGCGGATTGGGAGAGCTTGACACTACAAGCCGGTAAGCCCAGAGCACATGAACAGTACTGGAACTTACTCCCAGAGGGAAAGTACTAAACAGGAGGAAATGTCCAATCTCCTTGACTGTATTATGACTCCACTTAGTTATGTGAGTCAGCCTTTTCCCACATAAAGATCATTAAGTCCAAGTCTGACGGATGAGCTTTTGGAAGTGTGCTGGAGGCGGCTGTCAGCAGCTACTGTCTCATTCCCTTCAGTGCAAGTCGTCAGAGTCAAGTCAGGTAGTGACAAAAAATGCACAGAGTTAATTTTGTTGTGTGCAACATGGACTCTTGCAAGGTACATAGGCATCCATTGTACATTTAAAGAATTCCCAATGCACTTATGAATAAATGTAGTAAATACATGTTTTGCATTTTTGTAGTTGGCAGGTCCTTTTGACTCGACCACTCTATAAGTAACTCGCAGGCTGAGACGTGTGAGCCCCCTGGTTTACCACCTCAGGCCCCCAAGGGCAGTGGCACTCTGTTCCATGGAGTGCTACAATCGCATCAGTTGCTGGCAGTGAGGGGTGTGGTGGCATGCTGGGTGGGGAGTCGGCCCACTGACGAACGACAAGGCTGCCGTTTGCACCCACCAGCCGCTCCCCGGGAGAAAGTTGGGGCTTTCTCTGCTGTAAAGCTTTGGACACCTCAGATCAGATCAGGCCACTATGGATTGGAGCCGTCTTGGCAGTAGTGGGGTTGGACTTGGTGTGGATCACTCTTACCCATTCTCACCCGCGTGCACATTTGTTCTTCTGTCTATACCAGTCTTACTCTGTCCTGCCAAATGCTTTCAAATGCTCATTTCCTTGCCTTTATGTTGTGTCACTACAGCCATATTTGGTACCATTTTCCCATCACAGAAAGTAGACTTTATTGGATAAAGTGATTTTTTTTTTAGGTAAATAAATGAAATGAAGTGTATGTAACCCACCTACCCTGCTTACTGGTAACCACCAGTGAGCATTGCTCTCTGTAGTACTGCTTCCTCTGTTGGAATATTCAACTTGATGACAGCGAGTAGTGAAAAACCAGAGGTAGACTCGCTGTCATCGAGTCAACTCCAAGTAGTAGAACCTCTGTTAAAACAGGAATATTACAGTATTTGTCCTTATGTTCTCAGTTTGCTTAGCATTATGTTTCCAGACCCATCCATTGGAGATGTTTTGAGAACTTACAGTTCCTGGTGGTTGCTTACTATTCTATTGTATGTAACACAGTTTGCTTATCCATGAGTTGATGAACACTTTACATCATCTATTTATAAAACTTTTAATCACCTCAAACAATTAAACATACGTCTCCATTTTTCTCACCCTCAAACCCCAAACTCACTCGCATTGAGTCAATTCTGACTCATAGCAAACTTGTTAGGCTGGGTTTTCTAAAGAAATAAAAGCAGTGACACTCATGTGTAAGAAAGAAATTTATATCAAGAAAGCAGCCTACTCCATCCCAGAGCAATACACTGGCATGAAGCAGAGAACTATAGAGAAGATCATGGGGCCGGCCCCAAGCTGAGCTATGCTGACTCCTCCCCAGAAGAATGCAGTACAGAGGACAGCTCTGAAGATAGGACCCTGGTGGGGGAGGAGGGGGAAGAGGTGGGAGTGAACTAGAGAGAGACTGAACCTCATCTTGGCCCACCCAGCCCCGGGGATGACATCCTTGCTTGGAGCAGCCAACACAGAGAGAGGACCGTAGGGCTGACTCCACCACGAGGCATGGAATTCCCTCATTGACCCATAGCGCTCCAGGGGACAGCACTGTCCGGTCTGGCCTGTGCACAGTCAGGTGAAATGCAAGGGACATGCAAGAGGGCAGCAAGGGGAGCCAAGGAACCCAGTCCCCAAGGAATCCTGAAAATTGTCTTCTGACTCGGGCCACAGGGCTTGGTACCTCAGCGGACCGATCATAAAACATAAGGGTCAGACCTGGAACTATCTATTTGTTTTTGTTTATGTCCATAAAAGATAGGGAAGATGACCAATCCCAAGGAGAAAACAACAGGGCTGGTAGTTCCAGGGGGAATGGGAGAGGAAGAGGGTGGCAGGGGAAATGGGTAGCCAACAAACTCAGGGGGAAGGGAATAACTAGAGGTCTTAAATTGATGGCGAGGAGGGTGTATAAAATCTAGTGGCGTTTACTCAAGTGTAATGTATCAGAAATAACAGAGCCAAGTGGCAGGTGAGCATGATCATGGGATAGGAGAACAGTGAAAGGAAATGGAGGCAAGAAATAGGCACCAAAAAAAAAATAATAAAAGAAATGAGGCAAAACCTATTTATAGAGGTATAGCTATAGCCTTGTGTATATATATGTAAATTAATTTATAATGAAAGGGATTGAGGTCAATGTACATCTATTTATATGATAAGTATTAATATAGCAGGCAGATTTTGGACCTCGACTCAAAGCCTCCCTTAACTCAAGAGCACTTTGTTCTAATAATCGGGCCCTCTTTGATGCCTTCCTAACATGGGGACCGAAGACGAAATACGTTCATAAGCTAACGTGACTGGAGCAGAGCGGATCCCGCTATCAAGAGATAAAGGCATCTGGGCTCTTTAAGGCTTGAAATTCAACCATTAGCCGTCTGGCAGGGAAGCAAATAAATGCAGCCTGTGTCATCATGTGGTGTCCATGAGGTCAGATGTCAACAGATTCAAAACAAAGAACTATATTGATGTGAATGAAGGACATTGGAGTAGAGACGCAAAACCCATCTGTAGACAACAGGACAGCCCCCGACTGAAGGGTTGCAAGGAGGGGATGATTCAACCAAGGTGCAATGTAGCATCAAAGAAAGACACGTCATTCCCTAGTTCCTGAAGCCTTCCTAAATCTGGCTGGCCCAGAGAACACACATAGGTACAGATGGAATCAGGATAGAGAAACATCAGGAAGAGCAGAGGGAGTAGCAACATCATGGGAGTAGAGGGATGGTTGGGAGGGAAGCTCCCGCCCCCACAGGGACAAATAATAGAAATGTGAGTGAAGGGAGAACACCGCACCGTGTAAGATAGAGAATAATAAGAACAATATATAATTAAGGGTTCCTGAGGGGTGACGGGAAAAAAGAGGAGCTTATTCCAAGGGCTCAAGTAGAAAATGTTTTTGAAATGATCATGTCAACAGATGTACAGATATGCTTGATCCATTTGATGTATGGAATGTTCTAAGAGCTGTAAGAACCCTCAATAAAATGATTTTTTAAATTAAATTGAAAAAAAGAAAGCCCACACAGACACAGCTGGAAAGCCCAGACCAACCTAAGTCCATAGGTCATATGCCAGCTGGATGCCCTTCCCAACTCCAGAAGGGAATGGAGTCGTTAATCTGGAAACAGGAAGAGCCACAGCTCAGGAGAGGCAGCGTCAAGGGAATCAGCCTGCCACAGCTCCCACGATGAGATCGGCAAGCCACGTGGCGCCCCCCTCCCAAGCCGCTGAGATCCAGGGCAACAGCCATCAGGAAGGAAAGAGCCATTGCTCCACAGCATCTCACAGACCCACATCCCCCAGGGGACTTCCTCCGGTTGTAAACTGATTGAGAGGTTAGACCCCTGTATTCGGGTGCAGCCAGGTTGACACAGGACAACCACAGCTGGCAACCTGTATGTAATCTAGCGGTGAACTCTATGGCTGCCCTAGTCTGGATGTGTTATATAATGTCCCTACAGCTCTCGAGTCAATCCGGATCATGGCAACACTATTAGGACAGAAAGGACGGAGTGGGTCTATGCCACTCTCCCCCACCCCCTCCACTCGCCGTGAGTTTCTGAAACCAACTTTACCGGAGTATTAAGCCCCGTCTTTTTGCCTCCGAGCAATCGGTGGTTTCAAACTGCTGGCGCTTAGCTAGCAGCCTAGTGCTTAGCCACTGCCTCCAGGGCTCCTGCTTCTAGAAGTGGGACCCACACCACATGCCTTCTTGTGTCTGGCAGCTGTGACGCAGCGTAATGTTTTCAAGAATCATCCGTGTTGTTAAACCCAGTATAACTTTATTTCTCTTTATAACTGAATGGTATTCCTGTATCTGTATGTACCACAGTTTTCTTTATCCACTCATCTGTTGATGGACGCCTAGGTTGTTTTCGCCTTTCAGTTATAGAATTGCCCTTCAGAGATATGTTTTGTTCCTTTTCCTTTTGCAAAGGAAACCTTGTATTCTAGTAAATGCTTTTTTGCTGTTTTTGGACTGCCAAGTTTTAGAAGTCAGCTGCAAATACCTCTTAAGTCTGCAAATACCTTTCCGTCTCAATTAGCAATAGTTTTGCTAGGATTGTGGTTCATAGGGAAGTTAACCAAATAAATCCTTGCATTTTATTTCTAACTGCAGTGCACATCTTCTTACATTCCAACCTAGTTTTCCTGATTTGCTGTAGGATGCTGAACCATTCTGTGGTTGATCTGGTCACCCCATAGGAAGCACCGTTTCCTTATTGGTGTACTTGAGTCTTACTGCAGTGACTGCCTCCCAGCTTCTTCTATGCAATCTGTTTGATGTTCTTTTTCAAAATATTTTTGCAAGGCTTAAAATCTGAATTCTGGCATTAATATTTTTTTTAATATGCATAAAATGAACTAATGTGATTCTGATGTTGTACTACATAATATATTTTTAAGGTTCCTGCACTCCTAGAAAATCACATTCAGGATTCAACTTGTTCTGACTTAGAAGATTCTGGAAGCTCTGATTGTTCTGATGTAGACTCTGAGGAGCAAGGCGGTGATGCCCACTCTAAGAAGCACACCACGGACCCAGAACTCGGTAGAAAGGTTAGGCTACAATGTAAACACCCTTTTCCTTCAACATGATAGCAAAGCCACTCTGATTTCTTTTTTGCTCAGGCCATCTCACTAGATTATGACGACTAAGGGCATTATGTTACAAGTAAAGTAAAACAACAAATTTTCTGCTCTCCAGTTGATGCCGACTTACAGTGACCCCAAAGGGAGGGTCTGTGAGTTTCTGAGACTATAACCCTTTTTTTTTTTTTAACACTGTTATTGACAGTTCATCCCCCCATCACACAATTCGATAGGTCAGTTACATCAAGAAGAGTTGTCCAGTCATCACCACAATCAGTTTCATTTTCTCGTATTTGTGTTATTATGTAGTTTTTAAAATGCGGCAGAGCCTGTAGCTGTTCACGGGAGTGGAAAGCCCCCTTTTTCTCCTGAGGAGATGACTGGTGGCTTTGTACGGCTCCACTTGTAGTGAGCAGTGCAATTTGGAAACACTGTGTCACCAGGGCTCCTGAGGACATTGTAAGGATGAGGACATTGTAAGGACGGTCCTCTCAGCTTGAAGGAACCCTAGGGGCACAGTGACTGAGCCGTGACTGCTTACAGAAAGGCTGTCCCTTCAAGCTCACTCGCAGGTCTGCAGGAGGCTACCCTTGAACGTCTACTTGCATAAAGATGATAGCTTTGGAAACTCAGTAGAGGAAGTTTGTTCCGTCCTAAAAGTTCACAAGAATAAACTTGATATCACATAATAGCAAAATAATGTTAGTTTTAATAAAAGTATAAACTTTGCTTCTAGTGGCAACATTATGTAGACATTTAACGTCTATTAGGAATTCTTTCAGCATTGCATATAGGTAAAATTCAGTACATTAATTGTTTGTCAGGGCTGAGCCCCGGTGGCGTAGTGGTTGTGTGCGGGACTGCAGCCCACTGGGATGAAGGTTCGATTCCAGCTCCACGGAGCAAAGGCTGGGCCTCCTACTCCCACCACCTGAGGGCAGTGATGCCCAACCCCCCCCCCCCCCCAAAAAAAATTGTTTGTCATTCACGTGAAATAAAAATGGTGTTAGAATTGACTCATTGTAAAGTGCTGAAGAACCATTTATTCTTCTTAGTTTTATTCCTTTAGTTGTATAAAACTTAAAGCTTAAGACAGTAACTTATTCAACTCTTTCTCCACCAGAAATAAATATTTGCCTCCTTCCAGTCTTTTTCCCCCCTGAGTTTCGGGGCTTATGGAGAAAAGTTGTTGCAACCCACGTAATGACAGCCTGAGTGAGATTTCTTTTGGCCTCTTTAAATTTCAATAAAGACCATACCCCTCACCCCCAAATTCCACCACCAAACCATCATTATTTTCACTTTCATGGTATACTCCATTTTTTCTCTTCTACATAAATAATTTTAATTTCATTGTAATAATAGTTGATGATTACGCTGTTAATAAAATTTCTTTTTTTTTTTTAAACAGGAAAGGAAAAAAATGGTCAAGGAAGCCCAGAGAGAGAAAAGGAAAAACAAAATCCCCAAGCATGTGAAAAAAAGAAAGGAGAAAGCAGCTAAGATAAAGAAAGGCAAATAGGACCAGGAAGTCTTCGTAGCCATTTCCCCTCAGATACATGAACCCCCGAGGTGCTTCTAGAAGGGCAGTTCCTGGGAATCACTGTCTTGTCTCTGGAGACTGATGAGAGTGCTTTTATGTAATGGTATAGAACCCTTCAAGTGCTACTACCTATTCCAGTCAGCATCTCTGGTATTGATGGAGTATTTATTTAAACTACAGTTTTAATGAAGGACTTTTTACAAGGGGTGCTCCCCCCAACCAAAAAATGGAATTTTTTTTCAAAGCTGTGTATTTGAAATTAAAAAAAATTTTTTTTAGGCATCACTGCCCTCTGGTCGTGGGAGTAAGAGGCACAGCCTTTGCTCCTGTGAACTGGAATTGAACCTCCGTCCCAGTGGGCCGCAGTCCTACGCACAACCACTACGCCACCGGGGCTCAACCATATTTGAATTTTTTTTTTTTTTTTTTTTAATTTGGGCATCACTGCTCTCCGGTGGTGGGAGTAGGAGGCCCAGTCCCACTGCTGGAATTGAACCTCCGTCCCAGTGGGCCGCAGTCCTGCGCACAACCACTACGCCACCGGGGCTCAGCCATATTTGAATTTTCTTATAAAACAGCTCTACCACCTTCAAAGTACTCTCACTTACACTTAATATATTTTTGTCAAATCTATGACTCCATTCTTGGAAACACATTTCAAGGTCATCTGTTTGGATGGCTGATAGCACCTCCCTCGGTTTTTTTCTTCACCTTGATGTCAAACTGCTGGTGTGCGCCCAGCGGGGAAAATGCATACTATGCAAGCTTCACTAGGCCTCGCGCAATCCCGGTTTTGGGGGATGACCCCCCTCATACACTTTTATTTTTCTTCTATTTTCTCCTGAAGATCTGTCTTAGGAAGCATCATATTTAAATGCAGTCATCATCTATTAAGTGTAAATGCACTGCAGAAGAAAATTAGTTTTCTTTGTACATGCCAAAGACCCATCGGAAATATTTTGATTTTTTTTGGGGGGGGGGCATCACTGCTCTCTGGCGGTGGGAGTAGGAGGCCCAGCCCCACTGCTGGAATTGAACATCCCAGTGAGCCGCAGTCCCGTGCACAACCACTATACCACCGGGGCTCAGCCCAGTAATTTGACTTTTAAGATCATGGTTGATATGAAAGGGAACAGCACTACAGGAGATGCCTGTAGATGAGTAATTCATAAATGGCTTTGTATGCATTGATGACCATTTTTAATACACTTATTCTTCATGTGATGGGGGGGGGTTGGGGGGGCAGGGTGGTGATCCCAAAAAGTTTGCTAAAGGGATTCCAGGTTTGCTTTTAAACAACCTGATGGTTTGATACTCTTAGTCTGCCTATAGATGCAGACTTCCCTTAAATTAGTCTTTTATGTACCTTATCATGATTAGTTGATTTGCTATGCAAATTGTGGCTTGAAAATCCAATAGGATTGAGTTACTTGCCATGAGGGATTGGTCGATTTGCCGTTTTGTGTGGGAGTCGCATACCTTGAAATTAATAAGGAGCTTGTTTATATTCGTGGCTGTCTCCCCCACCCAACCCCCACCTCTTGCACAGATGTTTTTTCCCTTCACGGATTTTTCAGAGAAAGGAGAAGGGGCAAAGAGAGAGGAAGCTGCGAACCTCCAGGAAGCTGTCCTGTGGGCCACAGGCTGTAATATGGACACTGGGAGGAGGGGCCTCAGATTGGGCCGGCTCAGAAAAGCAGTAGCACCAGGCATGGAGGTGACTGTCCGGCACAGCCTGTGCTGGTGGTGGGAAGCTGCTGCCTGCAGAGCATCCTGTGAGGAAGCTGCCATGTGGGCTCTGTGCTGGACCTGTCAGTGAGAAGATTGGCACCAGGCAGGCCCACCGCTAGAGAAGAGCCTGCCTGCTTGCTTGGCTGAGGTGATCTGAAAGAGCCGTCCTGCACTGAGAAGGAGGTGCGCTTGCTCTCTTGGGGGGAGCCTGCAGTTTCTCAGTCCTGTTCTTGAGTTGCAGCCAGCTACCTCAGAGCTGAGCCTGAACTGTAAGCCTGTACCTTTTTTAATAAACCACTTAACTCTAAGAAGAGTTGGGGATTCTTTGACACATCGCAGCAAATTGTGAACCAATATGGGATGGGAAAGTGCTAAGGGGGAGGGCTTACATCAGAACCACACTGGCGTAGGAGCCTGGAGAAGCTACAGTCGGTTTTCTTGCTGATTCTTAGGAAATGATGTGCTTACGGTGATTCTAAATGACTGACATTGTTTAGATATGATAATGGCCTTATGGCTCCATTTCTTAAGAGTCTGTTCACTTAGAATATGTATGGAATCTGTACAATGGCCATGCATTTGTTTCCTCAAGAAAGCAGTAGGACTAGATGAGGCAAGAAGAGAATGTTACAGTTGTTAACTCAGGGTCATGAGCACATGAGATCCATTGAGCTCTGTCTGTATATAAACAACTAAATTGTGCCCAACCACCACTACAAACTGTCTAGTCAGGGCCAATTGATGAGTTTTAATAGACTGGGAGAAAAATAAGGTCCAGAACCTCACTTCATAATAAGATAGCCAAGCTTATACCACTTGAGACTAGACTCCCCGACTACTACCCTGAGAATACTCTCAACCTTGAGCTGAAACCCACCCCTGAAGTCACTTTTTAAAGTAGATATACCATACTGCCTTGTAAAATATCATCCATGAGTACTGTGTTCCTTTAAAAAATCACTAGAACTCCCCAGTCAAAAATTGCTTTAAAACAAAGGTGAGTTGGTAGAGAGGCAAGAACACTACATACTAGAAACACACAACCAGAATGAAAATTGGGAGGAAGTTCAGACTCTGAAGAGTAACATCACAGAACAATTTGTGTATAAATTGTTCAATGGGTGACTCAACTGTTGTATCAACCTTTACTAAAAACAAAATATTATTTAAAAGACTTAAGCACTTAAATAGGACTTGTCATATCTAAATATCAGTACTTATTTTACTTCTTAGCTAACTTTCCTTGGCTTTGTATCAATTTATTTTATAGGCCAAAAATAGGTCTGGACAGTTGTAATGGCATATTTAGATTTCACTTAGATATTCCAGCCTCTGAAAATCAGAATTAAGGCAGGTAGTGAATTTGTATATTGAACAAATGCTAATAGGATTGTTAATTTTGCCAAATTTCAACCTTGGTTTAAAATGTCCTGCTTCAATGAGACCTGCTGTGACCACTATTTGAAATTGTGTTTGTGCCTTCCCTGCTACTACACAACTTATCCTTGTGTTGGTACCATCGAGTCAGTTCTGTACAACAGAACGGAACATGGCTTGGTCCTGTACCATCACAGCTTTCACATTTAACCCATTGTTGCTACGGCACTATGCTCAATCTCATTGAAGGGCTCCCCCTTTTTTTTCACCGTCCCTTGGCTTTACCCAGTTTAAGGCCCCTCCTGTTCCATGTCCCAAAGTCCACGAAATGGAATTTTGCCCACCTCGTTTCTTTCAACTGTACTCCAATGTAGTTAATGCTAATTTCAATATTCTTCACCAGTACCATTGTTCCATGTAAATAAGTTCTCCAACTTTCCTCAGTTCATTGCCCTTTCACAGGCATATCGGGCTTGGGCCATGTGCACGTTGACCTTCAGCGTGGCATCTCTGCTCCATGGCACTCTGGGCGGGGTCTAGTACAGCAGATCCACGCAGTGCAACGTGTGTCTCGTTTCTTGACTGCTTCCCCGCACGGTGGTTGTGGATCCAAGCAAGGTGAGATGCTTGACAACTTCAATCTTGTGAGGATCTTGGTTTTAATGACATTGAGTTCCTACTGCCGGCTGCTGCTTTTCATCTGCATCAGCAAACGCTTCAAGTTCTCTCAGAAAACAAGGTGGTGTCACCTACCTAGATAACGAATGAGCCACCCTCAAATCCTGCGACATCTTCTTGACGTAGTCCAGTGGCTTAGACTGTCTGCTAAGAAGGCAGATTGAGTATGTTGAGAGAACACAACCTTTCCAGATTTCAAACCACATCATGTCCCCATGTGTTTGAAAGACTGCTTCTTATCTACAGGTTCCAAATAAAGACAATTTGGTGTTCTGGAGCGCCCATTCTTTGCAATGTCATTCACAGTTTTCTGTGATCCCCACATTGGGTTGCCTTTGAATTATCACTAAAACACAAACAACTTTCTGGTATTCTCTACTTTTAGCCAAGATCCTTCTGATGTCACCAGTGACCGCTCTCATTCCATGCTGTTTGAATCCTGCTTGCGTCTCTGGCAACTCCCTGTCAATGTACTGCCAGTGTTTTAAATAGCTGTGGCCTAGCTTGTAGCTGGTCTGTAACTTGCACACCCCACAGTGGTGCTTACCCTTACTCTGCATTGTTCTGCAGCTTTTCTAACAAGCGTAAAGCAACTGACACAACGAATCTACTTGTATATGTTGTGTTTCATCCTCTACCTTCTGACTAGAATATACCATATATACCTCATGTATGAGCCGAGTTTTTCAGCATATATTTAATACTCTTGTGGTAAAGTGAGGTGCCTTGGCTGATACGTGAGTATGTACGCTAAGCTCCTCAAGAGCAGATTTTTGTCTTTGTACCACTTGGTAATTTCATCACCTGCCTGAAATGTGACAAGCACTTAAATATTAAGTGAATTTATGTTTTTTTTAAAGAAAAAGAAACTAACCCCTTTTACTGCTGAGCGCCAGTGGCATAGTGGTTGTGTGTGGGACTGCAGCCCACAGGGCTGGCGGTTCAAATTCAGCAGCAGCTCTGCTGGAGCAAGGCTAGGCTTCCTACTCCCCCCAGGGCAGTGATTTGGTGGGAAAAAAATAACCCCTTTTATTTCTCTGTTTAAAATCAAACAGAAAACAAAACATACATCGATTTTGTTATATGCGAACATTTTCAAATTCCATCGTTTATACAAGAGGACTAGGAACAAAATGTGTTTGCAGAGACCCGAAGATGAACGCGTGTCAGCAGTCTCACACAGCCTTCCCATGATAGTCTGGAGGAGCCACTTGATCCTCGCTGGCACTGAGCAAAGTGGGAGAATTCTTTGCCAGGTACTTGAAGAAACTATGAAGATCGTTCAGTAACCAAGCAAGGCTCTCCTCATCCAGAGGCGTATAGGTCAGCATAGCTCCAATTCGCAGAATGGTCTCCGTCGATATGGCGCTCCATACACCTGGGACGTGGGCGCATCAGGGTGGTCTGTGAGGATGGCAGCATAGTGGGGTCTCTCAAATGTGTAGAGCAGCGGAATGCCCAGCATTACATTGACGTACTCTTTTATCCCCACCACAACTTCATTAACAGCATACTCATTATTTGTGCCTCCTCAAGATTTCTTATAATTCGCATAATCCTCCAAAATGGAGTCCACAGTCGTCCTGGCAGGAAGATAAAAGCAGTTTTTGCTTGGTAATTAAGTCCCAGTGATCAACTGGGACTTTTGTTCTTCGAGAATCTTGACTTTGACTTCAACTCTGTTCATGAATGTTTCCTCTACTCCGGCCCTTTTCTTTCAAGGAGGCTGTGGTGTCTCACTGGTCCTGGCACCATCTCCATTGCCAGGTGTTTTCAGCTTATTCTTTTTTGTTTTCACTTCAACGTTTTTCTGTTGCAGACCAGATGTCTTCTTTCCTGGAGCAGCCCCTCTCATCGTCCCTTCTGCATATTGCTCCTGGTTGGCTTTGTGAAGTTCTCTCTGTTTCTGAAGATTGGTGTCCATGTATTTGAGCACTCTGCTTTCTGGAACCCATTCATCCCAGGTTTTATTCCAACCACTGTAAGGTATCAAGTATTTCACTTGTTTGTCCTTTATTGCAACCTTTACTCACTTTGCTTCATAAAGAAGGGGCCCATGAAAGCACAGTACTCTCTCACCCGCCTGAAATTTAGCCTTCACGTCCTGCTTCTGTGCCATTTATAAGTCAAATGTTGTTGTTTTTAAAGAGGAAGTTATTAATATGAATTGGGCACAGTCAAGTTTATAAAAATGGAAATAAGCAGTTGATGTGAGTTTATTTGTGCAATCTAGCCCTACCTGTTCTTGGATCAGTTAAGGGCATTTTCCAGTGACCCACCTGTGGTATGTGTGTCAATTGTGTGTGGCCTGCACCCAGGTGCAACTCTTTGTCCCCAAACTCATGAGACTCAAGCCTATAGAACTGATGCATTTTAAACTGAACTAATACAGTCTGTGTCCTGAAACAAAACATGTTTGCATTCTTGAGTGGAAAGCAAACTACATTGTAAACTTTCGTTTAAGTCACAACAAAAGGTAGTACAAATATTCTTACAAAAAGTAGTACAATAATTCTTTTAAATATGACTGAACATTTTCTGACATGCTCAGCCAAAAAATCAGATTAGCTAAGGTATCACACAATCTCAAATCACCACAGCAATAAATGAGAAAATTGGGAGTCTTTTTTAATCTAAAGCTTAAATTTCACATACTTCTCCATCACTTCTCAAGTGACATTCACTGAAATTTCAGACTAACGATTTCAAAGAGAGGTCCTGAATTTGAGCAAGGAAATATGCGCTGGTGCAGATAAGAGCCAGAAACATGGGGAATTCAGGACAGATGATCCCTTCAGGACCAGAGGTGAGAGTGGTGATACTGGGAGGGTGGAGGGAAGGTTGAGTAGAAAGGGGGTGCCAATTGCAGGGATCTGCATATAACCTCTTCCCTGGGGTACAGACAACAGGGAAGTGGGTGAAGAGACACATATAATCTCCATCATGGGGCATGACCAACAGGAAGTGGGTGAAGGGAGATGTCAGACTATAAGATATGACAATAATAATTTATAAATTATCAAGGGTTCATGATGGAGGGTGGAAGGGGAAAGAGGAAAAATGAGCTGATACCAAGGACTCAAGCAGAAAGCAAATGTTTTGAGAATGATGATGGCAACAAATATATAAATGTGCTTGACACGATGAGTGGATGTATGGATTGTGATAAGAGTTGTAGTTCCACACAAGATTTTGAAATGTGATATGTTAAGCACGTTAAACAACTTGTTCTCTGTATGTTGTTTTGGTTTTATGACAGTAATTCTGTTGGCCTTGCAATAATTCTTCTTCCTCCAGAGGGAGATGTACTCTCTAATATCATTATGAGCATGTCATGTGAGCAGCATGAAGCGTGTAGGCTCTTGATTCCCCTAATGCTGAGAGTCAGGATCCTAGCTGCAAAGCTCAGCTGCTCATGGCAAGGTGAGCCGTTGACAACCACCAGCAGTTCTGCAGAAGACCCACTCTGGTATCGAGTACAACCGAGAAAACCCTATAGAGGGGCTCGACTCTGTCACGTGGGGTCAGAGACTTGGATCGGACAGCGGTACCTGACGACAGCAACAGGAATGGCCGTGGCTCTTGCATCAATTCCTACTCACAGTGACCCTCCAGGACAGGGCAGAACTGCCCCTGTGCATTTCTGAGACTGCCCCTCTTGCAGGAGTAGAAGACCCTGTCTTTCTCCTGAGGAGCAGCTGCTGGCTTTGAACTGCTCCCCTTGCAGCTAGCAGCAGCCCAGCTTGTAACTACTGTGCCCCCAGGCCTCCTCGAGGCCTTCAAGGCGGGTTAGATGAACTGATCTTGGTCATGGTCACGGTGGGTGGTAGTTTGGTTTTTGATCGTTAAATAAATATGCAACAAGGCAACTCCTTGATACTATTTCCTAGGTATAGCTATTAGAATAACTACATGTAATAGAAATCATAGGATGGTTTGTGTTTTCAATAATAGTAATATTTCAACAAAATAACACCCAAAAGCTTTCTCAAGCAACTAAGCAACGTATTAAGTTGCTGTGAAACTTACTTCATCTTTCTCAGTCTCTCTCAGCTTCCTTGTACGATGAAGATGCTGGACAGAGGGCATCTTGATCATTTTCGAGTTGACTGGTTCACCATAGCGTCTGTTAGTCCCATTGAACTATGACGTACTTAACTATGAACCAGTCTGTACTCTAAATGTAAAAACACACCAGAATGGGCGAGCAAAGAATGTATAGTATCGATATTGATTTCATATTTAAAAATATCATCTTGCATATCCTGGGCCAATATAAATTGTATTGTTTAAACTAATTGAATTTATCATCATTTGTTTATGGATTGTAGAAAATGTAAATGGCATGTGGGCGTATGTTGTAAGTAAGTGGGGATAAGTGGTATGTATGTGGGACTGTGCAGTCTATGGGTAGAAGAACATACAAAGGAATGAATGAGCATACGTCTTAAATATTTGTCTAAACCAAGCTTCTAGAAACTTAAAAAAAAAAATCATTGTATATCACTATTATTCCTGAAGAACAAAAGTAACAAGAAAGTAAAATTGTCATTCTAAGTAGCTGAAATGCAGGTAATATATATATAGTTTATGAAGAAAAACTCCAGTCTATTGAAGATGCTCACTAAAGCCAAAGAACGTACCCCAAACTACCCCTACTCTATCTTCTGACATGACAGTAACTTTAAATCTCTTGTTTTAGCTTAAAAAAAATCAACCACCACAAATTTCTGTGTTCTACTTCCTTAAAAAACCCTTCCTATTTGAAGTTATAACTTATCACCAAATAACCGTAACAGTCCAGAAAGTTTGATCCCATGCTTAACCTGTGGTTTTCTATTCTTTTTAAAAATCATTTTATTAGGGGCTCATACAGGTCTTATGACAATCCATGTGTATATCCACTGTGTCAAACACATTTGTACATATGTTGCCTTCATCATTTTCAAGACATTTTCTTTCTCATTGGGCCCTTTCTTCCTTCTTTCTCCTCCTTTCTTCCTTCCCTTACCCCGGTTTTCTGTTCTTTGTGGCACACTAGGATTCTCATAGTTAAATTTTGTCACCAAGGGGGATAATGAAGCAATGTCCTTGCTTGTAAAGTGAAGGATAATCCGATTATGATATGGCAGATGAAACTAAATGAGGTACACCTATTCCTCACTCTTCAATCATCTTGTTATCTGACAGTTCACGTTGACAACAATAGTATAAATAACTATTTTGTGCACCACAGTCTATGTCTGCAATAGTGGATGCCAGGAGGGTTAAGGTTATATGTCAACTTAGCTGAGTCATAATTCTTGATTTGGAAGTGGTAATGATAACATTTGGCAGTTACACAGACCTGTGATCCACTTTGTGATCTGCTGTGGTCATCCTCCATTTTAGCATAAAGTCAGTTTTCCCATAATTTGTCTTTGGGATCTAGCAACATTATTAAGTGACATATATAAAGCATGTAAATCTGTTAACACAAAGTGTTTATAAGAGATAAGCCCTGTTTACTATTCTCATTAGGTGTTTCTCAATAGACACTGAAAGTTAGGGACTAACAGGTTTTTATTTTCTGAAATTAGAGGATAAGGCAAAAGGCTCTGGTACAGAATCATGGAAACTTATTAAACAAAAATATCAAATATTGTTTCTTGATGTAGTCTCCATATTGGCCACAATACTTCTGAAGACTGTGTTTCCATCTCTCTAACCATTCCCCGGAGCACCTGTACTCTTTAAAGCAGTGGTTCTCAACCTTCCTAATGCCATGACCCTTTTTCACAGTTCCTCATGTGTGGTGACCCCCCCAACCATAAAATTATTTTTGTTGCTACTTCATAACTATAATTTTACTATTGTTATGCATCAGATGACCCCTGTGAAAAGGTTGTTCAACCCCCAAAGAGGTTGCGACCCATGGGTTGAGAACTGCTTTAAACCATATCAAAACAGCAATCTTGACAATCTTGAGAGGCCCAGATTATGTTCCTTTTCAATGTTCTTTGAGTTTGTAGAATAAAAAGAAGTCCTAGAGGGAAGATCTAGGCTGTAGAGTGGATAGGATAATGTTTTTCAAAGAAATCCCCAGGGAGCTCCCTTGCTCTCCTTGAAGGATGAACAGATACAGCTTTCGTGGCATCTACAGTATAACTTTGGGAACTTGTTCCTTCAACTGAAATGGGCGTGGTCCAAAAAGTTGACTGTGGCAGCCATGCAAATGCAAAGTGTGACACCTAGTACCCCTGTTAATGTTGGGTGTCCCCTAAAAATTCTAGGATTTTAAGAACAGGTCATTTCGTTCCTGGTTCCTTTCTCCAAAATACATTTTATCGTCCAAACAGGGGATCTTAAAGGCGAACTCCTGTATGAATTGGTCTGTAAATCCACAGCACAGCTCCTGGAACTTCAGAGGAGGTGAAAGAACCCTGATAACCCACATACTGGCTTGGGCAATTAAACAATTTTCATTGTGGAATATCTACAGAGGATGAACCATTTCCACATCTGCCGCTTTCTATATGTACAGCCTAGGGCTAGCTCTGTGGAGAAGGGATGGGAGATGTGTTTGTATGTGTGTGTCATCACTGCCCTAGTGGGAGTAGGAAACTCAGCCTTGTTGCTGCTGCATTTGAACAGTCAACCCTGTGGGCCGCAGTCCCGCACACAACCATTATGCAACATGGCTCAGCCCAGGGATGGGAGACTTTATTCCTACACACCTCAGACGTATAGACGACTGATTGCCTTTGAGCCAGATCTTGACTTGGCATGCCTGATAAGAAGTGAGAAGAGATTGCAGAGAGCAGAAAGTGTCGGATACCGAAAACAAACTGACTGATTTCAGAGGACCCGCCCTTGCTCAAAGGGATGGGTGCTGGTGGCTAGTTTTCAAGACCTTCTCCTCTTACTCGAAACCACGCCCTATGTTGGGCACGGGATTGAATACTGCTTGTGGGGCAGGTGGCGCTGGTCCAGGTACTTTGAGGCCGGCACCTCTAGCCTGAGTGGGAGAAGCTGGCCTTCCCAGTTTGGCGAAGGGAAGCCTGCTCAGCTCAAAGGGTAGAGCCTTGGACAGAGATGGTGACATCAGCGGAGAGCTAAACTCCCACTATCTTGGCGCTCCAGAATGCAGTGAGCTCATTCGGATTCTGGAGTGCAGGTGGGTTTTTGTTGTTGTAAAATGGGTTGGCTTATTTGTTAGTTTGTCTTGTTTAACTGGATGGCATCCAGCTATCCAGTTTGAGTAATGTAGACAATTTCTGGGGGAACACACTCAGCTGTTCTCTGACAGGTCAAAGAGTCAGAGAGTCAGGAAGAGTCAAATCAATACAAAGGTGCCTTGGAAGAAAGCCCTGGCGGTCTGCATGGTCTTAAAAAACCCTCCGCCATTAACAACTATACGCAGCACGCTACTCATGTGAGCTGGGGTCACCTAGGACGAACACCTGTCGGTAATCATTTCAGTGGAACGCTGGGAGCTGGAGAAGATTTGACTCTCCCTGGTAGAGGACCGGAGCCCTGTTGGCATCGTGGTTATGTGCAGGGCAGTTAGAAATCACCTTCTCCTCGGAGACTCAAGGTTACAGAGGCAGAAACCCACAGGGCACTTCTACCCTGCTGCTACGCGCCGTGCTGGACTCCGTGGCAATGAGTCCCATCGGGGCATCACACAGACAGCGTCCTTTGCAGTGCAGGAAAGCATAGGCCACGCTGGGTTCAATCGGGGAGGACAGGGCACCACCACTCCACTTCCCTAGCTTTTCTCATCTTTCTCTCTTCAGGCCTTTGGGAGCAGGGCGGAAGGAAGATATTTTCTCCCACCAGCAGAGGGCATCAATGGCACCCGGGAGCCTACTGATGCGTTTTTTAAATTTAAAATAAATTGATAAAATAAAGTAGAAAAAACATGAGCGAACCATTTTCAACGAGCAGCTTCCACTGGGGCAGCATTAGTGACCCACCTGTCGCTGTCACTCACGTCCCACTGGAGTACAGGCCTCTGAAACTCTGTACCAGAGTCGTGGTGAACACGTGGTGTGAGATTAAACGATTAGTTTCTCCAATACCCAACACCTGACAGGGCTGGCCCAGAACGGTCTTCCGCTGGAAGCTGGCTTTGAAAAGCCAAGTGCAGATTCTGTGAGGCAGCTTTCCAGAGCTGGGCAAACTTCTTACAGGCCTCACGGGAACAGGCTTGCTGTCCTGGGAAAAGATCTTTCAAAGATCTTAACAAGGGGAAAATATTTTTGTAACAGAAGAGACAAGCCCCTACAGGAAGGCAAGTCCCAAATATACTGAGGACTGCTGTGTTTGGGGTTTCAGATTTCATCCACTTTGATTTTTAAAACTGCAGGGAGTCCTGCCCAGTGCAGTGGGATTTCCTAGCAGCCCCCACCTCCCACCCCACCTCACCCCCCTCTATGGGCCCTCTGGGCCATCACTTCAGCTGATAGCAGCATTCCTGCAAACCTCAAAAACTTGTTTGCTGAAGCATGGTTTCTGAATGGGTCAAGAATCCGAGTTAAATCATTACAAATGAGGGGGAGTACAGATTGGGGACCCGGAACTCATCTCTAAGTGAAGCGACATCCCCTTACAGAGAGGTCTCAGGGAGGAGACCTCAGCCAATCCAGGTACTGGGTAGCAACAATGAAATACGCAACTTTCCTCTAGTTCTTAAATGCTTCCTCCCCCCATTATCATGATCTACCTTATCAATCCGGCTAGACCAGGGGATGTGCACTGGTGCAGATAAGAGCCAGAAACATGAGGAATTCAGGACAGATGATCCCTTCAGGACCAGTGGTGAGAGTGGTGATACGGGGAGGGTGGAGGGAAGGTGGAGTAGAAAGGGAGAACCAATTGCAGGCATCTGCATATAACCTCTTCTCTGGGGTACAGACAATGGGGAATTGGGTGAAGGGACACATCGAAGAGTGTGCGATGTGACAAAATAATGATAATTTGTAAATTATCAAGGGTTCATGAGGAAAGGGGAGTGGGGAGGGATGGAAAATATGAGGAGCTGACACCAGGGGCATAAATAGAAGGAGGATGTTTTGAGAGTGATGATGGCAACAAATGTACAAATGTGGTTTGCATACAATAAATGTATGTATTGGTTTGATGAGTTGTATGAGCCCCCAATAAAATGATTTTTAAAAAATGAGCTAATACCAAGGGCTTAAGTAGAAATAAAATGTTTTGAGAAGGATGTTGGCAACAACAACAACAACAAAGAATCTGTTTTTTTTTTTTTTTTTTGGGGGGGGCTTCACTGGTGGGAGTAGGAGGCCCAGCCTTGCTGCTGGAGAGCTGTTGCTGGATTTGAACCACCAGCCCAGTGAGCCGCAGGCTCACAACCACTATGCCACCAGGACTCAGCCCAACCAAAAAGAATCTGAATTGGAAGCTTGGAAACTGATGTGGTAGCAATTATACATTCTATTTGAGGTGATTGAAATTTGGAATGATACATGTATTAAATCCCAACTAATAAGAAAGAAAAGGGCTTTGATCCTTGATCTTCATCAGCAAGTGCTTCAAGTCCTTCTCACTGTCAGAAAGCGATGTTGTGCCAACTGCACATTGCAGGTTTTAAAAAAGTGGTTAATTAAAAATGTTTAAATCACTTTATTGGGGCTTAAAAAAGTCTTTTGACAATCTACACATAAATCTATTGTGCCAAGCACATTTGTACATATGTTGCCATCATCATTTCAAAACATTTTCTTTTTACTTGAGCCTTTGGTATCAGCTCCTCATTTTCTCCCTCCTTCACCCAACCTTTCCTCCCTCATCAACCCCTGATAATTTATAATTTTTTTATGTCTTACACTGACCAAGGTCTCTCTTCACCCACTTTTCTGTTGTCCATCCCCCTAGGAGGAGGGTCATATGTAGGTCATTGTAATCAGTTCCCCTTTTCCCCCCTGTGGCAGTCATGTGCTTATGTTAATTTCATGATTGAGATGCAGGGGTGGAGGCTAGCCTGTTAATCTGGAGATAGCCATTGAGCAACCAATGAGGCCTCCGTGTGGGCATGGCTTTCTCCTAAGACTTTTGGGAAATCTCGCGGTATTTCTCTCGTGGAGATGAGAAGCTATCTCCCCAGTTGTTGGGAGTCAGTCTCAGAGACAATGAATTACAGACAAGACAAGATGGCAGCGTCCGAGGAGCTGAAGGAGCCGGAGGAGAAGCCACATGGCCTTATCCTAATGGAACCAGACCTCTGAAGCTGGAGAAGCCATTTGGAGACCCCTGCCAGCGCTGAGTTGCTTCTACCATCACTGGATACTGTTGATGGAACCTGAACCCTGGAAGCGAGGAGCCATGAGAGGACCCCTGCCTGCACTGGGATTGTGACTTCGTGAGTCAGAGGGAAACGTTATAGACTGGTATGGTATTGGGCATATGGGCTAATATCAGACTTATGACTTTTGACTGGACTAGGTTGGGATGCTTTCTCAATGTTGCATTCCTCTTATATCCATGTGCGTGGCTGTGAGTTTGTTTCTCTAGTTTGCCTGGACTAACACATCCCCCCACCTTCCCCTTCCCCTCCTACTATTGATATTCTCATTATTGCTTCCTGAGGGGTGTATCTGTCCTGGATTCCTTGGGTTTCCAGCTCTAATCTATATCTGGGTACATTCTCTTATCTAGCCAAATTTGTAAAGTAGAATTGGGTTCATGATTGTGGGGGGGGGGGGGTCAGTGGCAGGGGGGAAGCATTAAAAAACTAGAGGAAAGTTGTGCTTCATTGGTGCTATACTGCACCCTGACTGGCTCAACTCTTCCTCGTGACCCTTCCATAAGGGGATGTCCAATTGTCTACAGATGCGCTTTGGGTCTCCACTCTGCCCTCCTGCTCATTCTTTGACATGATTTTTTGTTCTGGGTCATATTTCAGGTCGTTAAGATGGCAACAGGAGTCCTGGTGGTGTCGTGGTTACATGCTGGGCTTCCCTCTGCAAGGTCGGCAGTTCAAAATCACCCCCATTGTAGGAAGACTGGGCTTTCTACCCCAGTAAACCATTTCTGTAAGGGGAACTCACAGAACAGTTGTAGCCCGGCCCATAGGGTTCCTGGGAGTCGGCATAGATGATGGCAGTGAGTCCTCGTGACCTAGCCCTCATTAGTCAGGTGAAAGGATACTACTCCGAGGGACATCTTTTTTTGGTCAAACGATTGCTTTTGGGGGTCGTGAACAGGTTCCACAGAAGCACAGTTAAGCGTCCTACAATTTCCATTCTTTTCAATGCTGTCCATAGTTTGTCCTGATTCACACAGTTCGCGGAAAGCTTTTGTATAGTCAATAAAACTCGGGTACACATTTTTCTGGTATCTCTGCTTTGAACTAAGAACCAACCGATGCCAGCAATGATATCCTTTGTTTCATGCCCTCCTCTGAATCTGACTTGGATTTCTAGCCGCTCCCTGTCATTTTGTGGCACTGTGGTGGTTTCTGTGTTGCTGTGGTGCTAGAAGCTATATCACTGGTATTTCAAATGCCAGCAGGGTCACCCAAAATGAACACGTTTCAGCAGAGCTTCCAGACGAAGAACAGAGTGCAGAGAAGGAATAAGGCTGGCCTATTTTGAAGAGGAGACCTGGACTAAGGGGGCAATCATTTGAACAGAATGAGAAAACACTGTGGTTTAAAATCAGGAAAGGGGTGCATCAGGTTGTACCTTGCACTATGCTTATTTTGTACAAAAAGTAATTGGTTGAGGTTTGACCATTTTAACACATTGCAGACAGATCCCCAGTTTACTTGTGTTTATGATTTAATACAAAAAACCATCCATTTTAGATTAATGCAAAAAAAAAAAAACCCTAACAGCCAAAACACTTGGATAAGTTGCTAAATATATGTGTGTATATATGAAAATATATGTGTATATGTGTGTGTGTATATATATAAAATATCCAGTCTTTGAGGGGACATGACCATCAAGAGCTGATGATAACCAAAGAAGTCCAAGGTACTCTGAAAGCATTGGCAAAAAAATAAAGTGTGGAATTAACAGAACACCACCTAAGATGTTCTAGAAAAGAGATGCAGCTGTGGAAACATGTACTGGTCTGCCCCACAATATCTGGAAGACAGCTGCCTCGCCAACTCCCTTTGGAAGTTGATACACCTTTGTACTTATTCTAAAGAAAAGTAATCCAACACAGTGAGGAAATTATTGAACAATTTATCACACATAAGTAAAATGTTGCTGAAGATCACTGAGGAGTGGTTGTAGTGGTTGTAGTGGTACACTGACAAGAGTGGTAGTGGTTTACCGACAAAGAACTTCCATGAATTCAAACCTTATTCAGAAGAAGATTTGGTGAAGTTTCTAACCCCTAGGTCAACAGTTCAAAACTACTCATTGCTCCAAGGGAGAAAGATGGGCATATTTCACTGTTACTACACGATACCTTGACTGGCTGAGGTCTCCTCCCCGACTCTGTTCTGTAAGGGGATGTCGCTTGATCTAAAAATAGACTTTGGGTCCCCAATCTGTACTCCCCTTCATTTGTAATGATCTCATTTTTAGTTCTTAAATGAAGCCTGTTATCTAATCCCTTCAACACCTCGTGGTCACACAGGCTGGTGTGCTTCTTCCATGTGGGCTTTGTTGCTTCTGAGCTAGATGGCCACTTGTTTACCTTCAGGGTGAGAATACTTTTTAACCATATCTCTGCATCAAGAGGAATTATGGGAGGATGAGGAGGGAAGCCAATATAAATTTCACTTTGACAGTGTGAGTTAAGGTTGACTAGAGAAACAAAATTTGGGGGGGGCATTGCTGCCCTCTGGTGGTGGGAGTAGGAGGCCCAGCCTTGCTCCTGCAGAGCTGCTGCTGGATTTGAACCTTCATCCCAGTGGGCCGCAGTCCCGCACACAATCACTACTCCACCAGGACTCATCGAGAAACAAATTCTTATGTACTCTTAGGTGTGCAAGAAAGAGTTTTATGTAAAAGAACAATTGTATATTGAGGAAAGATTCTAGCCCAGTGCAGACAAAGTCTATAAGTCCGATATTAGCCCACATGTCTGATACTAGTTGAGATGGTTAAAGTTTACTGTGTCAACCTGGCCCAGAAACACATGTGGGATTAATTGAAGGGCTGAGAGACAAATGGATCAATTAGCCTTCTTGCCTTTCTAGTTCTCAAGGCTCTTGTTTTCTGATGGTCGGACCAGGGTGCAGCTGCCTTAGCCAGTTCCCTGCTTCAGCTGACCAGGCTCACGTCCTGGGAGATATCCCTGAAGCGAAGCCACATGGTCCTACCCCAATGCAGCTCTGGGTGCTGGAGCAGCTGTGTGGAGACTCCCATCAACGCTGAGATGCTGACATGCTCACTGATTCGGCTTTCCTTCTGTAGTCGGCATCATTACGTGTGTTTTGTGAGATGGAGGACTTTGTAGATTGGCGTTGGACATATGGGCTAATGATGGACTTATGAGTTTGGACAGCACTGGGTTAGGATGCTTTCTTTTTTTGTTGTTGTTGTTTTTTTTGGGGAGGCATCACTGCCCTCAGGTGGTGGGAGTAGGAGGCCCAGTCTTTGCTCCATGGAGCTGGAATCGAACCTCCAACCCTGTGGGTCGCAGTCCCGTGCACAACCACTACGCCACCGGGGCTCCGCCCTGGGATGCTTTCTTAATGTACACTTATCCTTTATATAAAACTCTCCCTTACACATAGGAGTTTCTGTGGATTTGTTTCCCTAGTTTACCCAGACTAACGCACTACTCTACAAATTCATTTTCAGACTCACACAGCCATGCAGTAAGGCTGGATGTGGAGCACGGATCACTGCTCAGTGGGTGGGAAACCTTGTGGATCCAGTGGTGGTGGAAGCATTTCTGCAGTGCCACGTGTCTCCGTGTGGCTCCTCTAACTGCAGGACTCTGGCTCTGTCAGTGTTACTCCACGTGCTTGTCATCAGGACTGTCAAAGCAGAGAGGGTAGGACCCACCGTCAGGCAGGAAGACAGGAATCCCCAGAATCCTTAGGAGAAGACTATGGCCACATAGAAGCTTCACTGGCAAAGACATGATTGACAGGCCAGATTCCACTCCTTTGCAAATTGATAGGAGATTATGTAATAGTCACAGACGCATATGTCCTGAGCATAAGCCGCTCATCTAAAGAGTAAAATAAAAACTAAATAAAACCCAAACATTTTTGTTTCTACATGCTCTGCTGTAGGCCTGAAAGCCTAAACCAGGTCTCATCATGTTCTACATTCTGGCTGGGAGGGCGAATAGATCAGGCCATCTGCCTCTTCTGTTCTTGCATTCTGAACACGAAATTGTTAGGGTAAAAGGATCTGGAGTACAGGGGGTACACCAGCCCCTCTGTCAGGCTCTGTCAAGACTTACAGTTTCAGAACCCCTAGAGGGCGGTTCTATTCTGTTTTATACTAGTCTCTAGGAGCCAGAGTCCATTTGATGGCGGTGGTTTGGGACTTTTCTTACAAAAAGCGGCCTCTTGTCTCCTAATTGGAGGGTTGGCAGTTTGAAATCAGCTGATGAGTGATGTGGCAGTTGGCTTCTATAAGCGATTACAGTTTTGGAAACAGCAAATGGGGGAAGTACTACTTTGTCCTCTAGGTCCACGCCGAGCAGAATCAACTCGACAGCAACACATTGCTTGTCATTTGCCTGTTTTCTACTTTTTAGTCTGTTTCACTTTCAAAGCTTTTCTCAAAGTTCTGTTAACCTTTGGCCACCTGTTCATATTTCAGAAGTGGCACTAGATTGGAACCTCTGTGGAATGGATGGGGTTTGTTGTCAGGGTTTCATTGTGGAAGTATCTGGATGGTCACTTTGAGGCATCTCAAAGCCAACTGCATGTGTCATCATACACATGCACACACGCGGGCATATGTGCCCCAAGTACATACTCACGTGCCCACACCAGCACACACGATGATCCAGTGGGAGAGGAGTACCTGGCTTCTTTGTGACTAGGAGCCTTCTGAAAACATAGTATGGAAGGAGGCTTTGCTGTCTCATTCTTCAGTATATAAACCCTCGTGCTCTCCTCCAGTGGAGGTGAGGAGACTCAGGAGGCTGACCGACTGTCATCGAGTCCACTTCCACGTACTTCTGACTCATAGACACAGGGCAGAACTGCCCCGGAGCTTTCCGAGACCGTAACTCTATGGGAGGAGAAAACCTTGTCTTTCTCCTGTGAGTGGTGGGTGGGTTTGAACTGCTTACCTGGAGGTTAGCACCCCACTGTGTAACCACTACACCACACCACTCATCCTATACTAAGGAAGGGGATGAATGGTTAAATTTATTCACCCATCCCCTCCCATTACAGAGAGACTAGACTGACTCCTCCGCCCTCATTTGAGACTCTTCCCCAGAGGAGGGTAGCCAAGAGCTTCTCACTTGAGACTCTTCCCCAGAGGAGGGTAGCCAAGAGCTTCTCCAGCCAAAAGAAGGGGCTGCCAGTTTCCCTGTGACATGGAGGACTCTATGGATTTAATTGCTTTTTGAACCACAGTTAGGCAGTTTTTTCCCCAGGGGTGGATGGTCCAAGGTAGCTATGGGAGGAGGTAGCAGGGAATCATGGATAATTTTTTTCTCTTCTTTCTCCCCTTCTTCCAGTCAATTGATGATACTTGAATGATCACACAGAACTTTACTTACGGCAATAAAAATATCACAAACGGAGAGGGCTACTTGGTGGGCAATTGGGCCGGTAGAAATTTATTACTGGAATTATTTAGAATTGCCTGCACACAATCATAATAAAAAGCAGAAAGCATTTTAACTGGTTAATTGCTGTTTTAAAACTCCCAAAGACAAAGCCATCTTTAGTACTCTGCATCTGAAGTGACTACTCCCTGAAGTGATGGCTTCCTATAACACTGCTTGGTTTGAGATCAGAATCCTGGGAGAAAGAAGCTGACAGATATGGATGAAGGGAGAACTTAGATTTCAAGCAGGTCAACGGGGAGTTCTGGAGTCTCAAAAGTGTGAAAGTTGTCTCTAGCTTTGGTATTATTCAACCTCTGTAAAAGTCCATTGTGAAAGTAAATGTGTTGTCTCCTATTCAACTTCATGCAACCATGTGTTTAATAAGTGCTTATTGAAAATGAATTCTGTGGCAGCATTGTGCTGAGTTGAGACTTATAAAGCCATTTAAGACTTCTTTCAGGGTATTAATCAATAGTCTATCTAGAGAGAAAGACTTTTTTTTTTTAAGAAACAATATAATATCAGTCTGATGTGATAAGTAACATAATGGGAGTTTTCTAGGTTCACAAAAGAGGATACACTTGAATTTACCTGGGACGTTAATGATAGCTTCTGGTAAAGACGATATTCAGAATCACACACACTGAAATGGAGAGACATGTGGAGACTTGAGATGAGTTAGCAGGACTGAAGAGAAGATATGTACTTGAGCCAAGCTCTTTCACAAGAATGTGAAGTCGATGCTTTAGTTAAATGATTCCCAAAATTAAGCCCCAGAATTGCATATGACTTCCTTGAGGTCCTAACCCAACAGTTCTTCGAACACTAGAATCTCTCTATTTATTTTATTAAGTTAAAAAAAAAAATTTATTGAGGCTGAGCCCTGGTGGTGTAGTGGTTGTGCGCCAGGCTGCGGCCCACTGGGATGGAGGTTCAATTCCAGCTCACAGGAGCAAAGGCTGGGCCTCCTACTCCCACCACCAGAGGGTAGTGATGCCTAAAAAACTAAAAAAACTAAAAAAAAAATTTTATTGAAAGTTTTAAATTTTTAAAAAATCAGATAGGAGCACACAGGATGTTTCAAGTCCTGCTCACACGGAGACGTTAATGATGTATCATGAGAGTTCCAATCATCATTTTATCTCTATTTTCCATAAGGAACAGGTAACTCACCTTATGGACGATCTCTTTTTAAAAAAAAAAAAAAGAAAGAAAAAAGTTCCAGTTGTTTAGGTCGGTTTGCAAAGAGCCATCTTAGACAGTGTGATTACACCGAAAGAATTTAAACAGAGTGAACATGGCATTTTTGAAATCTCCCTTTGTCCGGAAAGTGAACATTGGACTGGGGGAGAGGATAGGAGGCCAATGAGGGAGAAGAGGGTGACAGGAACCAGGCCGTGGCAGCAACCGTGTTAAGGATACACACTGGACAGCACACACTAAGGAATTCACATGACAACAGGAAAAGGGGTCTTAAGATGACTCGGAGGCTTCTGGCTTTGGGGATTTGAAACAATCAGTGAAGATGGAGAATTGGGAGAGGTTCAGGTGTCCCTAGGCAAAAGATTAAGAGATGCTTTGTGGCATAAGGGCTTGAGCAGTCTGGAGCAGGGCTGGTCAGTGGATGTAAGGCTTTGGGAGTCACTAGTAGAAACCAGAGGGGCAGTGTGGTCCAAAAGGACATTTCTCCGTGGTGGAGAGTTAGTTCTGTAATAGCCAGTGTACCTTGTGGGCAGTCACTAGCGGGCTTCGCTGGAGCCTCGCACGCTGAACAGATTGCAGAGGCGCTCCCGGATGGGGACGGACTAGGGAGAAAAGTAATAGGTGTGCGTAAGTGGAAACAAGTGGGCTAAGTGGTGAGCTGAGGAGTACAGACGAAAGGAGAAGGTTGCTCCCAGAAGGCAGAGCAGTGAGCGTGAGGGAATGGGGAGGAGTCAGGACAGCTAGGAAGGAGGGTCCCTCAGAGAGAGGGAGGCAAAACAACACGCAGGGTCCTCTACACGCAGAAGGCAGGGTGCGGTCAACCACATCAAGTGCCTCCTAGGAAACCCGCCCCTGCGCAGAGGCATTCTGGGAGCAGATTCCCCAGAGGGAAAGGCAGGGGACTATAGTAGTTCCCTCAATTATGTTTAATCTCGGCACAGATTTCATCAGTGCTCAGCAGCATTTTCTCCCAGGGACTAATGCCACAGGGCGCTTGGAACATGGGTGTAGCCCCGGCAGCGGTAATTGCTCAGCTTTGGTGTCCTGGAGATCAAGTTCGACAGGCTGGGCCACCCCACCCTCAGGAGGAGGCCAGCCCTGAGCTGGTGCATTGCTCTGTGTAATTCTGATGTATGCAGCCTACGCCTGGTGCTCGGGAATGTCTTAGAGACGTGGGGAAAAGGATATAGCCTCTGCCCACCTGCCCCTTCTTCTTGGTTTGCAGGGTCTCTATATTAATTTAACTCATTACATTAAATAAATAAACCCATCATATCTATGTATACACACACACACCACATATAGAATGAGTTTGTACAAGACATTAGACCCATTCTGGTGGTATAGTGCTTATGAGTTGGGCTGCAAACCGTGAATTTAGCAGTTGGAAACCAAAGTGGCTCTGCAAAAGAAAGCCGTGGCTTTCTGCTTCTGTCAAGAGGGGCCGTCTGAGAAGCCCACAGGGGCAGTTCTACCCTCCATGGGTTGGAATCCACCACCAACAGTGAGGTCTTTTAGTTTTACAGCCTCTACTTCCTGGTAGAAGATAATCCATAAGCCTTCCTCTTTCCAACCTGGGCGACTGTTCTTCTGAAGATTTCAGATTTCTCTAGGGACATCATCAGTAAATTAACTCAGTCAGCACTCCCAGGAAGTAGGAAAGAGTGATATCTTTGTTTTATAGAGATTTGCTTTGGAGAGGTGGGTTTGGCTGGATAGCCAGGTGCTATGAGTACATCCATTCATTCATTCCTTTGGCAGGCATTTATTGGCTGACTATTCTGTACAAAACAGAGTGCCTGAAACTCTGCCCTGCTGACGGGAACATATTTAGCTGGAGAGACAAGACATGACACGCATGCAAAACTGAGAACCTCAGAAAAGAACAAGGTGGTATGGATCCTTGCTAGGCAAAATGGAGAAGGTAAGAGCTTCTTGCTGACCAGGAGGGACCACTTAGCTCTCCAGAGGAGGAAGTGGGTCTGAGAGGAGCTGAATTCCAGACAAGCGGATGAAGACAGGATCTGTAGGACCCTCGAGCACTCTGCCATTTTGTGGCTGTATGATTTCAAACTCCCCGAACTTGTTCCTTCATCACCAGAAAGTGGATAATTATACCGACCTAAACACTAACATAATTAGTTGTTATCAATTCCAGCTTGCGATGGCCCAAGTTTGTCAGAGTAGTTTCCTACTGTTGATCTTCCAGTAGATTATTAAGTCTCTCTTCCAAGACAGTCCTGGTGGACACCAACCTTTGACCTTTGCCTAGCAACTGAGTATGCTAGCCTTTGTTACTCGAGGACTGCTTTATCAACCTAACAGTTGTTACGAAGCACTATGGTGTGACTGTTATTATTTTTCTTGTCTTCTTCACTTCTACAATACACAAGGGGATACCCTCAAAGAATCGATCCCTTTCCCCCAAAGGTATGTGCACTATTTTTTTAAACAAAACAAACATCACCAACAAAGTTATCCTCAATACTTTTGTCAAATCTGGGATTCCTTTCTTGGATATATTTTTTTCAACTCATCTGTTTTGATGGCTGGCAGTACCTCCCTTTTTTTTTGCTTCACGTCTTCTACATCACCAAATCACTGTCCTTTCATGTCCCTCTTCACTCGCAGAAACAAAAAGAAGTCCTAGGAAGTGAGGTCTAGTGAAGTCTAAGGTATGTGGAGGCAAGAAAGACATGCTGGGAGTTTGGGGACAAAAACCAGCACCCTGAGATGGCTGCATGAACAGGTGCATTGTCATGGTGGCAAAACCAGTCCCTTGACTGCCGCAGATCAGGTCGTTTTTGTTGCAAACTGTTACTTTATCATTTTAGAACCTCTAAATAGAAAGGGTGATTAACAGTCTCACCTGACCTGCTGGAATTAACTCCAAATGTTCTATTGCCCTCCTATCAAAAAACAAATGAGCATTGTCTTGAGATTTCATTTCACTTGACAAGCTTTTGGGGGGCAAGGTGACAATGGTGGCTTCCACTAACTTGATTGATGTTTGCTTTGGGGCTTGTAAGACTAGCGTCATGTCCCATCCCCAGTAATGACCTTGGGGAAAAAGTTCTTTCAAAGCATGGCATGCTTCCACTCAATGCTCTTTTTTTTGCAGGTCACCAGAGCTTGAGGCACAAATTTCACAGCAACCTTTCTCATTCCCAAATCTTCCATTAAAATTTGATGAACCGAGCTTCAAGAGAGTCCAGATAACATCCCCATTTCATCAATGGGCTGTCGTTGTTGGTTTTCAATTTTTGTCAACACTTTTGTCCTTGGGGAAAGGTGTGTGACATCCAGAATGAGGTTTGTCATCAATTGAAATTTCACCTTTTTTAAAATTAGAAAGAAACTTGTACACTTGAGTTTTTCCATAGTGCTGTCCTCAGGAACATTGTTCAACATCACAACAGTTTCTGCAGCATTTTTCCCAAGCAGGAAACAACATTTCACAGCTAAACCCTCTTCTCTTACATCACCATCACAAAAAAACAAAACAAAACAAACAAACAAAAAAAAAACCACGGTTTGAGGGGAAATGGTTTTTATGAAGTGTTCACTGCCACCAGAGAGAACCTTCCCAGGTGATGCCACTCTGCATTAACTCAGAATGAGTGGCTTGATGCTTGCCTTATGTGACATTTTGTGAAAGCTCCACCCGGAGGATTTTTTTTCCATTGGGGGAGGGTACCCCCTCATACATGCTCCCACAGATACATATGCCTCCCCCCATCTCACAGCATACTTGTACTGACTGATTCTTAGTCCACTTCTTTCAGTTGCTGGGCCACTATGAATAACTGGGTCATGGAACTCATTTGTGGGGTGAGGAAATCAAGAGCTCCATAGACAGGGCAGAAAGCCTGTGGGAGTGAAGACATGGAACTGGAATGCACTTGTGGTGCTCAGAGGAAAGGGAGTCAGCTTAGTCTGCTGGAGTGAGAGTGGATGGAGGAGCGCAAAGAGAGATAGCTGAACCCTGATTGCAGTTTACTGCATATTTCCATAAATTGACCCTAGAAATAGGACTTGGAGTTCTATACCAGATAGACATAGAATAGTTCAAAGCAAGGTTTCTTAACTGTGGGTTGCCACCCCACATGGGGTTGCATAACTGAAAGTAGCGGTCATGAAAAAAATGTGACACTGGAATGTTTCAGAAAATTCCAAAAAGTCATTCGAAATTAGTTGCTTAATGGATCTAAGGTGCTTGCCTATGTTGAAAATTGCTTGAGCCAAAAGGAGTCGCAAGTGGAAAATGTTTAAGAAGCCCTGGGAGGAAGGGGCTGACATGATGGTGTTAGAGGATGATCAGTCCTGTGCTGTGTAGGATGGACTGAGCTGGGGCTAGATGAGGGGAGGGGACAGAATCAGGTAACACTGCCATCACTCAGGCAAGAGGTCACAATGGGTCTACCCAAGCGGGGAATACGAAGCTACTACAGTTAAAATTCACATCCGGACCTGGTAGAGACCTTCAAAATGTTTGTGGGGGAAATTCCATTATCTTTTCATTCTTTGGGGCTTCAAAAGTCCATGGGAAAATGGAGTAGAAAGATAATAAAATTTTCCCACAAGTTTTGTGAAACCTCTCCGTAGATATAACTAACCCACTGCCACTGAGTTGATTTCAACCCATAATGACCGCATAGGACAGATTAGATATGTTCCCTAGCATTTCCACTTTCCAAGCCTGTTATTTTGGCAACAGCAGGTAGTTCCACCACATCTACATGAAGAAGCCCTCATGGCGCATTGGGTTAATTCAGTCAGTGGTTCAAATTGGAGGAAGACAAGGCTATGTGCTTTAAAGATTTATAGCTTTGGGAAACCTATGAATCAGAAACAACTCGATGGCAGTGGGTTTGCGCTGTGTGTGTGTGTGTGTGTGTGTGCACATTTCCCCAGCTTCTGAACAAGAATTTATATAAGACTCTAATTTGAACTACTAAGGACATTACTCTGGTCACTAAGGCCAGTCATCCATATTGGGGGAGGAAGCTCTTTAGAGTCTTGGTAGCTCACATGGAAGAGTCAGAACTGTTATCTTTGACTTTAATGCTTTAATTGAGTTTACAAAATTTTTAGAAATGCTCTAGACAAAGAAGTTTCTCAGAAGGGTGTGTGTGTGTGTGTGTGTGTGTGTATAAGAGAGAGATAAGGTGCTTAAGTAGAAAATCCTTTGGAAATGATTATGGCAATGTATGTACAAATATGCATGATACAAGGGGTACATGGAATGTTATAAGAACTATAAAAACTCCCAATAAAATGATTTTTTTAAAAAAGAAAAACGAGAGATACTTCCTCCCTGTTTGCTCAGATTTTATCAAGCATGAAGCATCATCCTGTTGCTGCTGATCCTAATCTCTGGCAGAGTCTTGAAGCTCAGTACACCTGGCCTCGAATGCTACAGTAGCTTCACAAGGCCAGAAAGGAGCAGGGTGGTTTTTACAGGCAAAGGAGTGAATGGAAAACAAGTTACTATTCAAATAGAATCAAATGGATTCAAATAGAATCCAGGCCTGTCAGCATTTGCATATTTTTCAGAAAGAATTAGTTTGGCAAGGATGGTCATGCGCCAAGACAAAAGGAGAGGTAACAGAGACTGAATATTCAGGGCTCTTCTTCCATCCTGTATAGAAAGTGAGAAACCCAGGAGGGCAAAACCATTTGACTGAAGCCGCAGAAGCAAGAAAGCATGACAGTAAGGGCTTGAAATAGGAAAGGGGAAGATTTTTACTTAAGAGGAATTTAGACTTCTTTCAGGGTTGGACTAGGATACATTTTAAATGCCTAGAAAATATTCATTATGTGGCCAACATGCCAATTCTTCTTTTGGGTATTAGGAAATCTTTGAATCAGTATGGATAAAAAATTACTTCTTGGCATCATAATTGAGAATAAATAAAGTAAAAATAACTCTAATACTGATAAGTGAATGGATAAACCAAGGGTGTCATATCCTCAAAATGGAGTATTTGGGTCATAAAAAGGAATAAAGTATTGATATATGCCATAACATGATAAACCTCAAAACCTTATGTTAAGTGAAAGAAACCAGTCATACAGACTGCATATTGTATGATCCTATGTACCTGAAATGCCCAGCACTGTGCAAGGTCATAGACACAAACCCGCAGGCTGCCAGAGCTGGGAAGAGGGTGGGACTAGGAGTGACTGCTAGCTGTTACGGAGTATCTTGTAGAATAATGTAGAGGCTTTGGAAGGGTGCTGGTGGTATGACACTATGTATGAATAAATTCCATAATTTACACACTCTCAAAAGGCTCATGACTAATATCATTGCTGTTCATTGGTGTTGAGTCCACTGGTGACCCATGTGTTACAGAGCAGTGTTTTTTGTTTGTTTGTTTGTTTGATTGTGGTGGTAATCTTTTTTTTTTTCCTTTTAAATCATTTTATTGGGGGCTTGTACAACTCATCACCATCCATCCATCCATTGTGTCAAGCACTTTTGTACATTTGTTGCCATCATCATGCTCAAAACACTTGCTTTCTACCTGAGCCCTTGATAGCAACTCCTTGTTTTTCTCCTCCCTCCTTGGCACCCCTCCCTCATGAACCCTTGATAATTTATAAATTGCTATTATTTTTTCATGTCTGACACTGCCTGATGTCTCCTTTCACCTACTTTTCTGTTGTCCATCCCCCAGGGAGGGGGTTACATATAGATCATTAAGATCGGTTCCCCCTTTCTCTCCCACCTTCTCCTTACCCATCTGGTGTCGCTACTCTCATTACTGGTCCTAATATTGATGATAATCTTTACCAGAGCAGGTTATTAGGCCTTTCTTCAGTCACTGCGTGGGTTCAAACCAACAACTACTTGATTAGCAGTCAATCAAAACATGACTGTGTTACCCAGGGTCCTTGTGTTATGGTGATGTGGTTCAAAAGGGAAGAAAACTAAACCCAGAAAACCTCTCTGCGCCTGCATAGATACTGACTCATAGGGGCCATAGAGAGCAAGTCAGAACTGCCGGTAATTAACAACGGGACTGAAAAGTCCCATTTCTGGGCCCTGCAGAGCTGCTGTTGGTTTTGAATGACCCACTTTGTTGTTAACAGCCGATGTATAACCACGAAGCAGCTGGAGGTCCCCTCCCTCAGAAAGCATCGAAAGAAATAGCTTGTTACCGTCTTCACCCCCGCAGCCCCACAGTCCCCGTACCCCAAAGGAAGCAGCTCCTGGTGTGATTTTCACAGCTCCTGTCATATTTCCCACTGCTGTGCATTTTGTCTTTTTCTCTTGACAACAGGGATGGTTGAAGTTCTTCCCGATTCAGTGCCATTCTTCCAAACATCCATGCAGTATTGCAGGTATCATTGGTTACACTGCCTCCTTAGTGAGGGGCATTTGGTTCTATTTTGTTTACTAATATAAGCAGAGCCTCATTGGAGAGTGTCTAGCATATGTAATTGTGCATATGTCTAAGAGCACCTTAGGACAATTTCTTCTCAGTGTCAGAGGAAACCAGCCTCCAATAAGTGAAGGACCAGAAGGCGCAACTGCACAGTGATCATAAATCAAGATTAGAGTGAAGTCATGGAAGATAAGAAAGACTGTGGGGGGGGGGGGCAGAGAGAGAAAGTAAAATAAAGGAGTTGGACACTTTAAAACTTAGATAAGTAGAAAGGAGTCCATTTTATTTAGATAAATACTCTCAAGTGGCCTTCATAGTACTGTATATGGGACTGTCAGACTCAGAGTGGTGTGTTCTGTCCAGTTTCCCTCACCATCATGCAGCCTAACACTTACAGGAGAAGCGGAACCCAAAGGATACTGCTGCTTTCTGGGAAAGATTTTGGCAAATCCTACCCATGGGGAACAATTGCCACCAATGTAGAAAAATGAGAAAATATAAGTGAGGAAAAATTATATATGACCGCAAATCTTATATCCAGAAGGAACCACGATTGAAAAGCTTCCAGGTAATAATTGCCCCACATAAATGGATTTTTTCTTTTAAAAAAATTCTAAGGGCTGAGCCCCAGTGGCGTAGTGGTTGTGCATGGGACTGCAACCCACTGGGACAGAGGTTCAATTCCAGCAATGGGGTTGGGCCTCCTACTCCCATCACCAGAGAGCAGTGATGCCCCCCCCCCCAACAAAAAATTCTAATGCTCTTGTTACTGCTTTAAGAAGATAATTAAGAGTGTTCATAGATCCTTAGCATTTAATTGGAAAACATCATTTAAGTCAGTGATTCTCAACCTTCCTCATGCTGTGACCTTTTAATACAGTTGCTCATATGTGGTGACGCCAACCATAAAATTATTTTCATTGCTACTTCATAATTAACTTTGCTACTGTTGAATTGGGCAACTCCTGTGAAAGGGTTGTTCAACCCCCAAAGGAATGGTGACCCTCAGGCTGAGAACTGTTGATTTAAAGGTACCATAATTTATTTAATCCTGCGTTGCTGCCCATTATTTTCAATTTAACAGTTACTACCAATGAAGTATACATCTTATACTGGAGATATATGCATAATGTACCCCTCCTTCTTTTAAGTTCAGCAATCAGGCCCAATACTGACGTCCTACTTCTAATATATTCATTTAGATTTAAAGGGATTTATATCAAAGGCTCTTACACTGGGGCAATTTTGACCCTCAGGATCCACTGTCTCAACACAGGACAATGTTTGTACTAACCTCTATTATGAAACTAAAACTTAAATATAATCTTTACTTTTTAAAAAAATATTTTATTGGGGGTTTGTACAACTCTGATCACAATCCATACATCCATCCAGTGTATGTTAAGCACATTTGTTGCCCTCATCATTCTCAAAATATTTTTTCTACTTGAGCCTTTGATATCAGCTGCTCATTTTTCCCCTCCCTCCTTGCTCTACCTCTCTCATGAACCCTTGATAATTTATAAATTATTAATATTTTGTCATGTCTTACATCTCCCAATGTCTCCCTTCATCCACTTTTCTATTGTCTGTCCTCCCACAGAGGAGGTTATATGCAGATTCTTGTAATCGGTTCCCCCTTTCTACCCCACCTTCCCTCCAATCTCCAGGTATTGCCACTCTCATCACTGGGCCTAAGGGATCACCTGTCCTGAATTCCCTGTGTTTCTAACTCCCCTCTGTGCCTCTTTGGGTCTAGACAGATTTGTAAAATAGAGTTGGGATCATGATAGTGGGGCTGGGGGGTGGGTGGAGGGGATGGAAACTGACTGGCTCGTCTCTTCCCTCCAACTTTTCTATAAGGGGATGTCCCACTACCTACAGATGGGCTTTGGGTCCACAATCTGCACTTCCCCTCATTTACAGTGACATAATTTTTTGGTCCTTTGATGTCTGATACCTGATCCCTGTGACACCTTGTGGTCACACAGGCTGATGTGCATCTTCCATGTGGGCTTTGTTGCTGCTTAGCTAGATGGCCACTTGTTTACTCTCAAGTCCTTACGACCCCAGATGCTATATCTTTTCATATTCTGGCACCAGCAGCTTTCTTCACCACATTTGCTTAGGCACACATCTGGCTTCAGTAATCATATGCAGAAGGTAGGCACACAATGATCCATTTTGCTGTTGTTGTTCGTTGATGCCTGATACCCAATCCCTTCGATACCTTGTGGTCACACAAGCTGGTGTGCTTCTTTCATGTGGGCTTTGTTGCTACGGAGCTAGATGGGTGCTTGTTTACCTTCAAGTCTTTAAGACCCCAGATGCTATATCTTTTGATCTACTTGAGTGAAGGCCCAATGTCCATCTGCTGTCTTAACACTAAACCTATAAATATATGCAAATAGATCTATTTCCCCATCATCATATATAAATATGTACCTGTATTTAGACATCTATAAATGCCATTTGCTTCTTAATTCTTTCCTCTATTTCCTTTTACTTTCCTCTTGTCCCCCTATCATGCTCAGCCTTCATTTGGACTTTAGTAATTCAAGCACTCTCTCAATGCAAGAACACGTTGTTCTATTAAAATGGCATTCCATGATGCTCACCTGCCCAACATGATCACTGAAGATAAATGTGTGCATAAGAAAATGTGGTGAAGAAAGCTGATGGTGTGTGGTTATCAAAAGACATAGCATCTGAGGTCTTAAAGGCTTAAATTAAGGTAAGCAAGCAGCCATCTAGCTCAGAAGCAACAAAGCCCACATGGAGGAAGCACGCCACCCTGTGTGACCATGAGGTGTCAATAGGATCGGATAGCAGGCATCAAAGAACAAAAAAATCATAGTAGTGTGAATGAGGGGGAGTGCAGACTGGGAAACCAGGACCCATCTGTAGGCAACTGGACATCCCCTTACAGAAGGTTCTCAGGGAGGAGAAAAGCTAGTCAAGGTGCAGTGTAGCAATGATGAAACTTACAACTCACCTCCCACTATCACGATCCCAATCGTATCTTCCAAATCCGGCTAGACCAGAGGATGTACACTGGTACAGTTAGGAATTGGAAGCACAGGGAATACAGGACAGATGATCCCTTCAGGACCCATCGTGAGAGTGGCGATATCGGAGGGTGGAGGGAAGGTGGGGTGAAAAGGGGAAGGCGATTATAAGGAGCTACATATAACCTCCTCCCTGGGGGACAGACAACAGAAAAGAGGGTGAAGGGAGACATTGGGTGGTGTAAGATATGAAAAATAACAATAATTTGCAAATCATCAAGGTTCGTGAGGGAGGGGGAGCAGGAAGGGAGAGGAAAAAAATGAGGAACTCACAGCAAGGGCTCAAGTAGAAAGCAAATGTTTTGAGAATGACAAGGGCAACAAATGTACAAAGGTGCTTGACATATAATGGATGGAGGTATGGGTTGTGATAAGAATTGTATGAGCCTCCAGTAAAATGACTTTAAAAAAGACACAGCCTCAGAAACCCTAGACAGAAGTTCTATTCTCTCCTATTGACTTAATGGCAGTAGATTTGTTTTTGCTTTGTTTATGAAATATTTATGGGTGCCAGTTAGCACACTCACCAGCAGAGATAGCTAAAGTATTCCTTACTTAAGTTACGATATCTTCTATCACATCACATGCATGTGAACATGTTAGGTAACTAGATATAGGCACAGGGAGATGGTCCCTCCCATGTCTGCAAAGGCCCCCATAAGCAGAGGTTGGAAAAAATCAGGCATCCTATTAGACACCTTTGGGAGAAACCCAGAACTGAGCATGCTCAGACACAAGTACCCCCACCCAGGTGGGAGGTACACCTGGGCACCTAAAGTAGGCTCAGGCTCATGACATCATCCAGATGGACCTAACTCAGCCAATGGGGTCAACCAATAACTACAAGCACACCTCCCCCAGCTAGGGGCAGGATAGAATCAAGGCAAGAAGTATAGCCCTGCTGGCTCTCTTGGCAACCCCACTTGGCTTGCAGCTCGCCTCTTGCTCTGCCATTGTTCGGGGGCATGAAATTAGGAGGACCTCCAGAGTGGGGGGCACACCAGGGCCCTCAGGGCCCACTCCCATCCTCTCTGGGCCCACATGTGCTTGCTTGGCCTCTGGGGATTCCCCGGTCCCACACATGTGGGTGCTGTTTTCCACGTGGTTGTTCTTGCCTTGTTGTGAACCCCAGGACAGCTTGATATGATTCCCGGTGGTGTAAGTGTTTGAGTGCGGGCGTGCGGGACTGCGGCCCGCAGACTTGGCATTCAAATCCAGGCGGCTTTCAGGAGCAGCGCTAGGTAGCTCCCACGACCACCAGAGGCCAGTGATGCCAAAAAAAAAAAAAAAAAGGAGAGCAAGTTCTGCCTCTGGCGATATGGCAACAGGTGATGCCGATCCACCTCACGGAGAACTGGAAGCAGCTGGACAAAATTAAAAAAAAAATCACTTGGATTACAAAAAGCTTCGGCGTTAATTCTTTCAGAGTGCGAAGTTAAGGACCAAACTACAACCCCCACAGAAACCTAACAAAAATTAGAGAATGAAACAAGGAGAACCGACGCATTTGAATTGTAGTGTTGACAAAGAATATCGACTCTCCTATGGACTTGGAGGGAATTCGACTAGAGTATTCCTTAAGAAGTGAAGATAGCTAGACCTTAGTCTCTACCTGGGTCATGTCACCAGAAGGGGCACGTTGAAGAAAAACGACATCCTCTTTTGTACAGAGGACGGTGAGCAAAGCAGGTGGCGGCCCTCAGTGACAGAGACGATCTGCTGCTATCAAGGGCTCCCGCAGCGCCGATAGTGAGGAGGGGGTGGCTAGTTTTACCAAAGGTTACTCTGAGCCCCTTCTCAAAGGCAACAACCGCAACAACCACCACAACAAATATCTCTGTCGTGGTCCAAGATGAGCTGTAAGTATGTTCCCTCAGTTTGGAATCCAATGCTTCACGTTGGGACATTTTCCAGGTGATATTTGAAGAACTTTAAGGAAAAAAGAAATCGAATTGAGTGGTCTTTTTCTGCTATTGTTTCTGGGAGTTGTGCTTATAAACTCATTCGAGGACTTGCTTTTCTCATATTTCTCCAGTTAGTGGATTGTGCTTTTATGGCTTTATTTTTTTTTTTTAAATAGGCATCGTTGGTGCATGAGATAACAGCTCAATTCATTTCAGGTGTTGTTACTTAGCTCTCCATTTTCCCCCAGCACCATCTCTTGCTAAACTGATCCATAATTTTCCTACATATTTGCAATGTCATCTATCACACATCAAACTTTTCTAACTAGATCAGTGTGGATCTTATATTATGCTCTATTAGCTGTCTGTTTACACACGAGCATTATACCCTAAATGTTATTATAATTTTACAATGTATCTTTTCCTGTTAGAAGTACTTCATTTTAAAAAGGGCTTTTTTGTGTTTGTGTGAACTAGGTGAAGCTAACTGAACAAATCATAGTTTTCCATTTAGCAATTCATATGCATTTTGTTTCAACTGACACATTGCTATTCCCTGAATGTGCCATTACGCATCTTATTTCCCCTACTTCCTCCCTGCAATTCCTGTTGCCCTTTCTCCCTCTTCTGCAATCCTCTGAACTTTTGTCTTCTGATAAAGGAGAGGGGAGTGCTTACCCTGGGGTAACCCAGCTGTTCCTTTTGATCTTCAAGGGCTGGCTATTCCACCACAGCAGGTGAATCCAGTTCTAGACCTAACAGGGTGAGGGGCACAATGTGTTTTAATATTTATTGGGTTAGTCCGTCTTCACTGTTCCTCTTTTTTCTGAAGGAGTACTCGGGTCCTGGAAATTTGGTTTGTTGCTTTTGTATCCTCACCACTGGCATTGCTACAGTAACTGTTGGAAATTTTCCTGATGGGCGTTTCGTCAGGGGAAGGGGCATTTCCTGTCAGGAGGATCTCTTGTCAGGGACTGTGTTAGTCCGGGTAGACTAGAGAAACAAATTCATAAACACGCATAGGGATATAAGGTAAGGTGATCAGACATCCCGTTTTGGATGGGACAGTCCCGATTTCAAAGAATTTTTCCCATGTCCTGTGGTGTTTTTAAAAAGTCCCGATTTGGGGGAAAAATGCGCAACAAGCTAGGGAACAGTGGAAGAACAGGAAGGGAATATACCTTCCTACCCCCTACTCCCCCATCCCCGGTCAATGGTGTCCCATTGTTACCAATGTCCCATTGTTCCCAACTTTACCAATGTTAAAATCTGGTCACTTTAATATAAGGAAAGGTTTATATACTAAAGGAATGGAACCTTGAGAAAGCATCCCAACCCAGTTCAGTCTGAGGTCATATGTTTGATATTAGCCCATATGCCTGATACCAGTCTTTAAAGTCTCCTTCCAACTCACAAAGCACATGCAATGACACCAGGATAATCACAGGCCACTGGGTGCAGTCTTGTGTATCCAGTGGCAGTAGAAGCATCCCAGCGCGGGCAGGGGTCTCCCCCATGGCTCCTTATCTCCAGGGCTCAGGGTCCGTCAGCAGTATCCGGTGGCAGTAGAAACACCTCAGCACTGGCAGGGGTCTCTCTGTGGCTTTTCCGGCTTCAGAGGTCTGGTTTCATCAGGGTAAACTCATGTGGCTTCTCCTCTGGCTCCTGCAGTTCCCAGGACTCAGGGTCTATGCTACCATCTTGTCTTGTCAGTAGACTGACTCCAAGGAACTGAGTCTTTAGTCTTTCACCTCCACAGGGGAAATACTGAGAGATTTTCCAGAATTCTCAGAGAAAGCCATGCCCACACAGAGGTCTCATTGACTATCTCCAGACTGACAGGTTAGACTCCACCCCTAGACTCCCAGTGCTGAAATTGACACCGATCTGTGACTGCCACTGGGACATCTCTTCCTAAGATTTCCAGAGAGACTCCAGAAGGTCCTGTGGGCAGGCCCCACTACCTGCAGCATGATGGCCACAGAATGTTTGTTGGGATGAGGACAGATAAGACAGTTGAAGCTTCTCTGGGAGCTGGGGTTCGGCCAGATGTGGAATTTTCTGACTCCATCTTTAAGAGACCACACTATTAGCCCTCGTTAGGCCCTCAAAGCCTTCGTAACTGCAACTCACTCCACCAGTGCCTTCAGAGCGCCATCCCCAACAACTGCAAGGACAGCATCAGTCTTCACAACCAAGTGTCGCGCTCTATCTGTAACCTTTAGGGACGTACCAGGAGTTTGGACGGCCTACTGCTTTGTGCATTTACTAAATTTGCAGTCTGTTCCTTCTTTCCTATCTGCCCCTTCACCACACTGTAAGCATCACGGGTTAGTTCCTTGTCTTGTCTCTGTTCAAACAGGGCCAGTGCATTTAACTCTTGCGGTCATTGAGTCAAAATCACCCGATGGATTTCCAAGGCTGTAACTGTTTTGTTGTTGTTGTTTTTATTTATGTATTTATTGGGGGAGAGGCATCCCTGCTTCCCCCACCCCTGCTGCGCTCTTGTCACAGGATTTCATTATGCCAGTGCATGGACGCAGTCTGACCCTCCCCAGGGCCTGGAAGGCCACTGTGTCCTCCCATTATCCCTGGACGGTGTTCCAGAAGGTGGAGACATGCATCATTGAGGACTTGCATCATCAGATGTGTGTCTTCGGAAAACAACGTGGGCTGCAGTGTGGAAAGAGGGACGGGGGAGAGGAGCCGAGGCTGGCTCCCACATGATGCTGACATTGAGGGGTGACCTCAGCAGGCATGTGTGTGTGTGGGGGGGGAGGCACGCAGCAGAGCCAACCTCCTGCTCTCCTGTCGGAAGCCTGACAGTGAGCCCCAAACCACAGAGCAGGGACAGAAGCATGGAGTCCCCCTGCCCGGCCTCCCAGAGGTTGAGATGGAGTTGCAGAAAGGAGATAGAGTTCAGTTAGGAGTGAAAGTAAAGAAAGGTTCCATTGGGATAGGGAAGAACTTGGGGAGGGAGCCCGCAGAGCAGAGAGAGGGATGATGGCATTGATCCTGGGGGATTCCAGCATGTAGGTTATGGAAGTGCCCACTGTAAGCAGAACATGTCACACGTATTTGTTTACATGGGAAAGGTGGGCACCTCTGGTGGTGATTCAGAGTGCTGGGGAGTAGGCAATGACCGAAGGTAAGGTTCTGCTCACCAAAGACCACGTGTCCCGCTGTCATGGAATCCAATTCTGGCTCTTAGTGACCCAGCAGGCCAGGGCCAAGCAAGACTGGGAACATATAGCCTCATCTTTCTGCACTGGAGCAGTGGTAGGTTTGAACTGCACTCCCAACCTTGACTGGGCAGTATCCCCCCGCAGTCATGACTTAGGTAGGGTTTTGAAAGATCCCAGGAACCAGCAGTTAGAGAGAGTTTTCGTGGGTGAGTAGAATCTAGCCAGCAAGATGGTCTGAACCAGAATGGGGGACCAGAATAGGCTCAAGGCACAACAGGCCCTGACCTTGGTTATGAACTCAGGGACAAGACTCCATTCATCAGAAGAACAAATGAGAGCAAGGTAGGATGCAGCCATCAGCTACAGAAGAAGCCGAATTTGAGGCTGGTGTAACCAAACTGGGGCCAAATTCAAGGCCAGAAGAGTCCCAATTGTGGATGCTAATGAGGTCTGAGATGGATCAGGCAATGAGCAATTCATGTTGCCTTATGTAGACAAGGTTGGTCCAGAATCTGAACTGGAGATATGTAGCCTTAGAATGACAACTATACCTGGATAGCAGTAGGAACAAGCAGAGTAAAATAGTAATAATAATGGTGATGCCGTTGCTGATAATATTTTTTGTTTATAAAATAATTAATTTTATTTATTTCTGTTGTTAAGAATATTCTCCTCCCAAAAATATTTATAAAAAAAGAATATCCGGGCTGAGCCCCGGTGGCATAGTGGTTGTGCGCGGGACTGTGGCCCACTGAGACGGAGGTTCAATTCCAGCAGTGGGGCTGGCCCTCCTACTCCCACCACTGGAGAGCAGTGTTCCCCCCCCCCCCCCAGAAAAAAAGACTATCCTCAGAACATATACCAATTTGACAATCTACATGTGCAATTCAGTGACACTGATTGCTTTCTCTAAGCTCCGCAACCATTCTCACTCCCCCTTTTCTGGGTTGTTTCTCCTCAATTGACATAAACTCACCACCTTAAGGTTCCTATTAAATCCTGTGAATTTTTCTCAATTTGATCTCCTATACATACCAGTCAATGAAACATAGTGCTCAAGGAAGGTATTTTTTAGCAGTTAAGCTAGACTATTTGTTTTTAAGAAATTTTAGGGGATTATTTTTGGTCTAAATTTTAAAGATTATCTCTGATAGTTTCAAGGATTCATTTGCCCTCCATGGCTCCAGAAATAGGCAAGTTTTCAATTTCCCCTCTATTAGTCAAAAGTCTACAGAATTGCTGATAAACATTTTCAGTTGGTAACTAAGCACCACCCAGTTCTTCTGGTTTTAAGAGGCAGTTGTTCACGGAGACACTTAGACACACATTCTGCTTCTTCCTCCTATCCCTGGCTGCTTGTAAGCATCTAAGATCCCAGGCAGCAAAGTAGGAACTAGGACAGCAGCACTAAATATCACATTAGTCCAATTAACTGGGATGTCCCATGAAACCATGAACCTAAACTCTGCATCAAGAAATATGAGACTTAACGTGTTACAGGTATAAAACTTGTTGATAGCAGTAACAGTAAGTGGTGGTGCTATATGGTTTTTCTATCACTGCAAATGGTGTCAGTACTCCATAAACAATGGGCATCTCCTTTCCCCCTTCTGCCCCTGGTAACCACTAATGAATTTTTATCTGTATATATTTGTCCAATCTTTCTTTTTATATGTGAAGTCATTTAATATTTGTTTTGTGGTTAGCTTATTCCACTCAGTGTAAGGTATTCAAGTTCCATCTATATTGTAGCATGTCCCAAGGTTTTATTTTTCTTGCTGATTTAGTAGTATTTCATTGTATACATTTTGTTTATCATTCATTTGTTGGTAAGCATTTAGGCTATTTAGTGCAGCAATAAACATGGGTGGACTAGCTTCTGTTTGAGTCTCTGTTCTCCTGTTTTTGGGATATATGTCTATCTAAGAGTAGGATTGCTGCGTGTATCACAGTTCTATTTTTAGTTTTAGGTATCTTTAAAAAAAGGGGTTACCGTACTGTTTATAAAATGAATTTGAAATGCCGTACCAGTGTGCATCCCCACAGTTATAATTCCAGTGTCCACAGGTTTTCATCCATATTATTTATTGGTTTACTTTTTAGTGTAGCCAGTGGAGTAGAAGTAAAATGTTTCCTCACCTCCTTGTGGTTTGATTTTGCCTCTCTCTGTGATGCCTAATGCCATTAAGCATTTTTGCAATCTCCGACTCCCTCTTCTACTTGGCTTCTGGTAACGAATGATAAAATTTGGACTCTACGCATCTGTCTGCTCTGGATCGTTTATGAAAACGGGATCACAAGCTACTGTCATTGAGCTGATTTCAACTCATGCACTCAGCTCTTTTGGTTTCTGAGACAATAAATATTTATGGGTGTGCTAGTCCCGGTAGACTAGAGAAACAAATTCATAGACACGCATATGGATATAAGGGAGAGGTTTATATACAAGAGGAATGGACCATCGAGAAAGCATCCCAACCCAGTCCAGTTCAAAATCATACATCTGATATTAGTCCATATGCCCGATACCAGTCTATAAAGTCTCCTCCAACTCATAAAGTCACAGGCCAATGGGTGCAGAATCCCAGCGCCGGCAGGGATCTCCCCATGGCTCCTCACTTCCAGGGTTCAGGGTCCATCAACAACATCCTGTAGTGGTAGAGGCCTCAGCACTGGCAGGGGTCTTCACATGACTTCTCCAGCTTCAGAGGTCTGGTTCCTCAGGGTAAGCCCGTGTGGCTTCTCCTCCGGCTTCTTCAGCTCGTCGGATGCTGCCATCTTGTCTTGTCTGTAATTTGCCGTCTCTGAGACTAACTCCCAACAACTGGGGAGATGGGCTCTCATCTACATGAGGGAAGTATCGCGATATTTTTGAAAAGTCTCAGGAGAAAGCCATGTCCACACGGAGGCCTCATTGGCTGCTCAATGGCTATCTCCAGATGAACAGGCTAGACTCCACCCCTACATCTCAATCATGAAATTGACATCTCAAATACATGACCGCCACAATGGGAACAGAAATTTTCATCTTTCTCTCTGGGAGCAACTGCTGAGCTTGTGGTTAGCAGTCCCAAACGTACCCCATCAGGGATCCTTTCTAAGAGGAATCATACTCAAACAAACTGGCCCCAAGAGTGAATGTGCTCAGGGACTAATAGCTCAATTTACCCAGGGGTTTCTTGGAAGAAATGTCTGGTAATCTAGTTCCAAGAGAGCCTGGCCATTGAAAGGAGAGCAGTTCTAGTCTGAAACTCACGGGCTCACCAGGAGCATGAGGGAGTCAGTGGCAGCCAATTTAAACACCCACCACCACCACCACCACCATCACTGTCTTCCAGGTTAATTGATGTAGCGTGTATCGACTCTGATTCCTTTCATAGCTGAAAGATACTCTGTGGTATGACTAATCCATGTTTTCTTTCTTCATTCATCTGTTGATGGGCACCTGGATGGTTTCTATCTTTTGGCTAATGTGCCTAGCAGTGAAATGATTTTCATAGTATGCCATGTGCATGTATTTGCTTGAGTTCCTACTTCCCAATTTTTGGGGTCATGTCTGTTAGGTATTGATGCCTCTGTTTACTTTGTTTTTTTCTGACAGGAAACAGACTGATGATTGACCCACAGAACAAGCAATCTCTGCTAATTCCCTATCTTCCACTCCCCACTCCCCCACAATGAAAGACAGTGGTGAGCTGTTCTGAAAGGGTGGGGAATTGGGAAATAGACGAGTAGGAGTGAAGGTGAGGGGTGGGATAGGAAGAAGTCTGAAAACAGGATTCCCAGAGCTCACTTGGATGTGGCTGGCATGTCTGTCCCTCCTCCCACTCAATTAGGAGGGCAGACCTTTCTTTTCCAATGTAAACAAGTGCCTGCTGAGGAGGGAAAGAAGTGCCAGAGAGGTTTTCACAGTCCTTTGGAATGTAAACAAATGGCTCTGACCTTATCTCAAAGAATGAAGTGACTACTGCTTGGGGGAGGGGGAGAGGGAGAAAGGGGGAGAAAGGCATTCTGAATCTTTATAGCATGTCAATTTCCTTTGCTCAGCAGTATAATGGACACAGCAGGAATACAGAGGAATTTACAGAGAATTGCTTCCATGACTATCTGCCCTACTGAGGATTGACCACAAACTTCTCCAAAGAAACAAGAAAGTAAGCAACCCTATTTAAAAATAATAAAGCAATGTGACTTGGTATAGAATTCCAAATGGTCAATAAGCCTATGAAAACATGATCGGACTGACATATAATCACAGAAGACCAAATGAAAATGGGATGCCAACTACATAATGTATGGTTTCATTTATATTATATATCCAGAATAGACAGATCCATGGAGACAAAATAAATTAGGAGTTGCTTGGGGATAGGGAAGATAAAGGAGGGCCTGGGAACCATAATTTAAGCCTTAAACTATGACCCTCGGGTCACATGTCACCCGGAAGGACGTTTATCAGCCCCTCTCCCCCTGTGTTCCTGTGTTTTTGCCCACTGCTGTCCTGCTCATCCCAGGCCCACAGTGAATTTGTTCCTAATAGTTTTTTTTTTTTCCAACTGTAGTCCAGCCCTCCAACAGTCTGAAGGACAGTGAACTGGCCCCCTGTTCAAAAAGTTTGAGGACCCCTGGTTTTAGGGGAAAACTTTCTTTTCGGGGTGATGAAATGTTCTTTTTAAAAATTTTATTTTAGGGCTGAGCCCCGGCGTAGTGGTTGTGCGCGGGACTGCGGCCCACTGGGATGGAGGTTCAATTCCAGCTCCACGGAGCAAAGGCTGGGCCTCCTACTCCCACCACCTGAGGGCAGTGATTTCCCCCGCCCCCTCAAACAAAATTATTTTATTGGGGGCTCTTAGAGCTCTTACCACAATCCATGCTTATATCCATTGTGTCAAACATGTGTACATATGTTGCCATCATCTTTTTCTTCTTTTAAATCATTTTATTAGGGGCCAATACAGCTCTTGTCACAATACATACCTGCATTCATTGTGTCAAGCACATTTGTAGATTTGTTGCCATCATCATTTTCAAAACATTTTCTTTCTACTTGAGCCCTTGGTATCAGCTAATTTTTTCCTCCCTCCCTCTTTTTCTCCCCCATGTCCCTTTGATAATTTGTAAATTATTCTTTTTGATGAAAATGTTCTAACAGGGATTATGTTATGGCTGTTCAACTCAGTGATTACAAGGGAGCATTCCCAAAAAAGGGGGAAAAGCCCCACTGAGCAGAGCTCTGACACTATGCATTTCCCCTGTGGGTGAGTAGAGAGCAGCCTGATCTGAGTTAGTGTACTCTGTGGTGTCACCTGGGAAGGTGCTCTTTGGTCACAGTGAATTTGTTTGTGAAAGTAGTTTCACGCGAACCTCATTTATTTTTGTGATGGCCAATTCAAGAGAACAGTGTGCAGCCGTGACCATTTGTTTTCTGCTTGGGAAAAATTGCCGCAGAAACTGTTGTGATGTTGAACACAGCTTACGAGGCCAGCACTATAGGAAGAACGCAAGTGTATGAGTGGTTTTCCCCTTTCAAAAAAGGTGACATGTCGATTGATGACAAACCTCGCTCTGGATGTCCTTCAAATTCCCGAGAGGAGGAGAATGTTGACTCAGTGCTCTTGAAGTTGGTTCCACCAGGTCAGACGGTTAATGAAGCATTTTTGCGCTAAGATTGACAGTGACGACAGACCACTTAAGGGAAGATTTGGGAAGGAGAAGAGTCACGGCTAAATATGTGCTCTGGGTTTCTGGCTGATAAGCAAAAGAGCGTAGACTAGAAACATTCTGTGCTTTGAAATAACAGCTCAGAGACGACCGAGGTCTTTATTGGTGAGGAGACATGGGGCTATTTCTACAACCCCAAAAGCAAACATCGAGCATGCCAGTGGAAGACACCATTGTCACCTTGCCCACAAAAAGTTTGTAAGGTGAAATCAAAGGCCAAGGTGATGCTCGTTTTTTTAAATGTGCATTTAACTTATTCAGGGTTTATGAGGCCAGGAGAGTGGGGGAGGGAGGGGTAAAAGAGGATCTGATACTAAAGGGCTAAAGTAGAAAGACACTGTTTTGAGAATGATGATGGCACCATATGGACAAGTTCGCTTGATAGAATTAACTTATGGATTGTTATAATATCTGTAAGATACTCCAATAAAATGATTAAAGTACAAGAGCGATAAGATGTATTGTGCAGGATGTGAATGATACTTTAATAAAGCTATTAAATTAAAATGGGGAAGAGGATACCGCTTCCTTTCCTCGGGATTACCCGAAAGTACAAGTGCATCTTCTGAGTGGTGAAGATGTGGGGAGATAGGAGCTCTCCCCACTGCTGTGAGCGGTGGCAGTTGGTTGCTTTTTAAGGAGCAAATTAGCAGTGTGTAATAACGTTAAAGCTATGCCTACTGTCAGTCCCAACAATCCCACCCCTACGTAAATCAACTGGGACATGTGCAAGGAGAAATTTACAATCTGCTCATGGAAACCTTATTTGTAAGAGTGAAAAACTAAGCAACCTGAGTGCCCATGACCAGGAGGAAGAATAAGCCAATTATTTTTATCCATACAATGAACTAATACAACCAATGAAGATAAATAAACTAGAACATGGGTTAACCTGGATACACTTTAAAAGCGTAATCTTAAGTCAAAAATAATTAGACTTGCCAGAAAATGTCTAAGCTATATGAAGACATGTAAAAGAATCACATTTATTTTAGTAGCTACAGCCCTTTGAAAGAGTATATGAACTATGCACCAGGATGACAGCAGTAAGAGGTGAGAGGAAGCGCACTTACTGCTGGTCAGAAGTACAAAGAGAACTTTAGCTCCATCAGCTGTGTGTCTTTAAATAAGTCTGAAGCACGCATTAAGGGAAAAAAAGACTCGAGATTCAGACTTTCTGTAGAGATGCTTTCCTTAAGCGTTAGGCAGGATTAAGACAATCAGCTCAGAGTAACGGAGACTATCAGCATGACGCACAGGACAGAGGCCAAAATGAAGTTTACTGAGTGAGGGCTCTGGGCTAACCATGCATGATGGTAAAAGAAGAAACTCATCACAGAGTTATGAATGGTGGCAGCTCACTGCATCCTTGCTGCAGATGGGTCTTCAGAAGGGAGGGCAGGGGCATGGCTGGGATATGCACAGAACTGCAGATTTTCAAAGGTCCCAGGATTAGTTTGGGGGTTTTGACCACTTGGCTACAGGGTAGCCAGGATATGACTCATGCCCATGTGACCCTGAGTCATTGTGTTACTAGTCTGAATCCAGGAACACTCATAGGTGTATGAGAGAGCTTTATGTCAACGAGTAATTGTAAATTAAGAAAAATCCCAGCCCAGTCCAGATCAAGCCCCTAAGTCTGCTATTAGCCCATATGTCCAATTCCAGTCTATACATTTTTCTGCAGACTTACACAGCACATGCAATGATGCCGAATGCAGGAAGATGACAGGCCAGAGGGTGGAAAGGCTTGCGGATCCCGTGGTGGTAGAAGTAGCTCAGTGAAGGTGTGGGTGTTCACATGGCTCCTCCAGCTCCAGTGCTCTGGCCCCATCAGCCCAGTGCTATGTGGCTTGTCAACAGGAATGTCTTGCAGGGACAGAGTGGGGTCTGCCTCCAGGGAGGAAGACAGGAGTTCACAGAATCTTCAGGAGAAGACCATGCCCACACAGAGGCCTCATTGGCTGTGACCTGATTGATAGGCTGGACTCCACCCCTTCACTCAAGTTGACAGTAGACTATGTAACTGCCACGGATTTAGTCACTGGGACCCTAACTTTAACTCAAACAAGATTAGCATCTAGGTATTTTTACTAAGAGAGCTTTGGGGGGTAGAGTAGTTATGCACGGGCTGTGATCCCTATGGTCTGCAATTTGAAACCACCAGTCTCAGAGGGAGAAAGCCAGAACTTTCTATTCCCATAAAGCAGGGATTTCCAACATTCCTGATACTGCAATCCTTTAATACAGTTCCTCATGTGTGGTGACCCCCCAACCATAAAATTATTTTTATGGCTACTTCATAACTAATTTTGCTACTGTTATGAATCATAATGTAAATATGATATCGGATATACAGGATTTTCATTGTTACGAGTTGAACATAATTAAGGCATAGTGATTAATCACAAAAATAATATATAACTATATATTGTGGAATATCTATTTCTGAAGCAGGGTGTAGTATGGGTAACAGTTTTACCATAACAGCAATAAACTACCTTGCTACATTTTGTGACAGTATGCATATAAAGCCAACGTCGGTGTGAAGGTTGAGATAGATTCTTTCTCACCAGATCAGAAATTCTTGGGGCAGTCTTTGCAAGAGCACAATGAAGATTATCTTCCACAACATGTCTATTTCTGTATTTAGACTTGATAACCAACAAGCTTGAAAACACTGCTTCACAAAGATATTTTGTTGGAAATGAAAGAAGGCACAACACAGTTTGTCACAAGGGGGCAGTATTCATATTAACCACAGCTGAATATAAAAAGACCAATCAGCATTCAGATTAAGTTCCCATGGTATGTGTGTGTGTGTGTGTGTGTGTGTGTGTGTATATATATGTACATATACAGCAGTTGCTTTCTACACAGTAACTACTCTCTACATATGTGTCACTGCATAAGTACATTATGGCGCCAACCCTGCATATACACCTGTATTTGTATGGAATGTATGTGACAGGGTGTGGCAGGCATGTATTTGAGATGTCAATTTCATGATTGGGATGTAGAGGTGGAATCTCGCCTGTTCATCAGGAGATAGCCATTGAGTAGCCAATGAGGTCTCTGTGTGGGCATGGCTTTCTCCTGAGACTTGTGGGAAATCTCTCGATATTTCCCTGTGGAGATGAGAGGCTATCTCCCCAGTTGTTGGGAGTCAGTCTCCGAGATGACAAACTATTGATAAGACAAGATGGCAGTGTCCAAAGAACTGGGCCAGCTGGAGGAGAAGCCACACAGCCTTACCCTGATGGAACCAGACCTCTGAAGCTGGAGAAGCCGCGTGGAGACCTCTTCCAGCACTGAGTTGCTTCTACCACCACTGGATGCTGTTGATGGACCCTGAGCCCTGGAAGTGAGGAGCCATGGGGAGACCCCTGCCAGCGCTGGGATTCTGCACCCACTGGCCTGTGACTTCCTGTGTCAGAAGGAGACTTTGTAGACTGGTATTGGGCATATGGGCTACTACCGGATTTATGACTTTGACTGGACTGGGTTGGGATGCTTTCTCAATGTTCCATTCCTCTTGTATATAAACCTTATCCTTATATCCATATAGGTATCTATGAATTTGTTTCCCTAGTCTATCTGGATTAAGACACAGGGTTTTTGCATGATGATGTCACCATGCCAGGCACTCCTATGTAGGCATATCTGTATGTGGGCAGACCCACCTGGAGATGGATAAAGGAGCACTGTCTTGGTTCCTCAGCCCATCAGAAATATGTGTTTTCCTATGGTCTTAGACGACCCCTGTAAAAGGGTCCTTCAACCCCCAAAGTGGTTGCAACCCACAGGTTAAGAACGGCTGCTATAAAGAGTTGCGATCTCAGGAACACACGGGGGGCAGGTCTACCCTGCTCTAGCAGGTCACTGTGCATTGATTCTACAGCAGTGAGATTTTCATGACATCATTGAGGACACACCCAGGCAAGTTCTCAGGTTTTCCATGCAAGCCTGAGGGCAAAACTGCCCCTCCCCATGCTTGCTCCAGACTTGTCTAAGCATTCATCACATTGTTGCTTTAATAGGACAGAAGTACTTATGTCAAGACTCAAAACTGGAATTAAGGTTCCCACAAACTGAGTGCTTACACATTTAAGCTCTAATACAAGCCAATGTGGTAAAATGTTTTGATTTTATTTTATGTGCTGTTGGCAATATGTGTTTTTTTTTTTGGGGGGGGGGTGCATCACTGCCCTGGTGGGAGTAGGAAGCTCAGGCTTGCTCCTGGAGAGCTGCTGCTGGATTTGAACTGCCAACCCTGTGGGCAGCAGTCCCACACACAAGCACTACGCCACAGGGGCTCAGCCCCAACTGTTATAAAATCAACTGTTTTGATTTTATAAAGTAAATAGATAGATAGACAGACAGATATAGCTATCCTTGTGTTGACTTGCATGTACAACACAACAAAATGTGGACCTACTGGAGGTTGGGGTGGGGGCTTTTCATGTCATGATGTAATGATGGTTAAGCAGCAAGACAATGGTTGGAGGTGAGAGGAGGCAGTGCGGCCCATCCTGCCCTCACCATGAGGCCGCAGCCGGTGCCAGTGTCCATGTAGGTCTTCATGCAGTGAGACTATAGCAGGGACATATGCTGCCAGTTCCAGACTAAGGTACCCACCGAGCTAGAGGACCAGATTGATTTACAACAATTTGAAGAAACCGTTCAAACTCTAAATAACCTTCATGCAGATGCAGAGAAGCTTGGGGATCCATCATACCTTGAAGGCAGTTAAGCTTAACAGCACGCACCATCTTTATATGCATGGAAACTCATTATGAGAAGGTTCTCAAGAAAGCCTTCAAATGCGCTCAAAAGCAGAAGGAGATGTTTGTTCACTCAGGCCTCCTTCTGACACACCTCATGTGAGAGGAATTCGAGTTATTGAAATTCCCAATGAAGACAGAAGCACGAGAAGTGGAAGACAAATCTCAGAAGTAAAGGACCTGCAGCTGGGGTCCTCTAACCACTGGCTGAGCACAGAGTGTCCTTCTCCTCCTCTCCACGGCATCATTCCTTTGTATCTGCCTCCAGAGTCAAAGTGCCATTTACTCCAAGGACTAACTTGGCAAACTTCCGCTCCTGGGGTGACCTCTAGCCTGTCAGCACCCACTTTGAGCCTCCAGATGGTGTAGGGCTCTGCAATCTTTTGGTTGGTTTCTGAGAAAACACAATGAAGCATTTCGCTTTTTAATTCAAGGCTGTTTAATCAAAGTATGCTGTTGGTCTTCTCAATGCAAAGCTGATTTTTATCAGCAACCCTTGCGTTTTCTTTGTTCCTTGGGTAGATGCTCAGGTGGCTTTAGATTGCAATATGCCCTCTTTTACTCAGTGTTCAGTCTTATGACCCCAAATCAATCAAATGCGTTTTCTCCAGAATTTTGGTCAAAGGTACATTGCGTCCGTAATGTTGCAAATGCATCTCTACAATCTCAAGAATCAACCAGTTTTGCCATGACTCAGACCTTAAGATCTACTTGTGCTGTTCAGCTTCTACACCTGAAACTCACTGGAATTATAATGTATTTTGTTATTTGTTTCATTATAGCAATTATTACTAATTAAGCCAGTATTCAATGCTACTTCCAGGCTTTTGTAGTTTGTTTTATTTTTGCTTCGTAATTTTGTTATGATTGCATTACCATGAATGTTGAGAAGATGTGATGTGTGTTGCTTGTTCATTACAAAAAATAAGGAAACACAAAAAGGTGGATGCCAAACTGTCAAACCCAGAAACCTCCCTGCTGTGTCTCTGAATGTGCAATAAGCGAGTGTAGCAAGTATTTTAATTATAGTTGTGTTATACTATAACTTATGAGAAAAAATTGATAGAAATAATATGATATAGTGCTAATTTTTAGCTACCCTCCTGGCAAAACTTTGAATCATAAACCTCCTACAGATACAGTATTTAGTACACAGAAATTGTGATTGTTTCAAGTAAATTAAGTGGTTTCTAAGTAAAACAGTCAACTCTGAGTCAGTATTTCTGGTTCTTTGGGCTATGTGTGTTTTTAATAGATGGGCTGTTTGTACCTGATTCATCTTGTGGGTTTGAGGCCTTTGCATTTGAGAAAAATTACATATTACAAATATGTTAAGAGGAGAAAACAGTTAAAAATTTGACTTTCAGAGATATTGTTGGTGCTACTACTAGGTTTAATCTTTCAGATTTAATTTACTGAATGGTTTTGATAGTTCTTCAATAAATTCTTTAGGTCTGTGTACTATTTTTTTAAACTTTGTGTGTGTGTGCGACATCACTGCCCTGGTGGGAATAGGAAGTCCAGCCTTGTTCCTGGAAAGGAGCGAGCAGCAGCAGCAGCCTTGCCACTGCTGGATTTGAACCGTCAAACCTGTGGGCCGCAGTCCCGCACGCAACCACTGCGCCACCGGGGCTCAGCCGGCCTGTGTGCTGTTTTAATTGTATAATAAACCCCGTCTGTTATTTTATAGCCCTCCAATGTGTGTATGTCTGTCCGCTTTTTAAACAGATTGTAATAACTTAGCTGAAATATTTACACATTAGTCAAACTTTTCTTAAAAAAAAAAAAAAAAAAAGAACAACAGGCTGAGCCCCGGTGGCGTAGTGGTTGTGCGCAGGACTGCGGCCCACTGGGACGGAGGTTCGATTCCAGCAGGGGGGCTGGGCCTCCTTCTCCCACCACCGGTTCTAATCTCCTGGTTCTAATTTCCTGGTTCTAATCTCCATGATCAGAGGACAGCAGTGGTGTCACTGGGGAAATGCAGGGAATATGTCAGAGAGGGTGACACCAAAATGATAGTCTATACAATTTTGGTATAGTATTGAAGCAGAAGTTTATTTTTTAAACTATATATTTAAAATATGTACATAGTTTTAAAAACTGTGCATATTTAAAGTATATATATATGTAACTATAAAATAGCTGCAACAACAAAAACATTTTCCATAAATTCAGTTTACATATATCAATAATCCTACAAGGCTAAAATTCTATGTTAATTAACTTGTGGAAACCTCTACTACCCTCTCTGGTCAGAGCTCATTCTTCCTCCATTACAAGGACATTATCAATCAGGTCGTTTCCTCTGCCCTCACTCCAAGCACACATGGTCATTCTCTTTGCTGTCAATTGTGTGTGTGTGTGTGTGTGTGTGTGTGGCATCACTGCCCTTGTGGGAGTAGGAGGCCCAACCTTGCTCCTGGAGAGCTGCTGCTGGATTTGAACTGTCAACCCTGTGGACCGCAGACCCGCATACAACCACTACACCACAAGGGCTCAGCCATCAATGTTTTTATAGTTACTGTTTTGGTCGAATTTCCTAGCTTTTCATCGGCAATATTGTGGTAATTGGAATTTGTGAGCCTGCCTCAGTGGAGGGATTCTGTTGATTTGCACCCTTTTGGCAGAACCAATACCTAATTTTTTGTTGAATTTAGTCAACAGGTTGTTTAAATGGCATGTATTATCAAGGTTCTCTCTAAAATGGGTGACTGCCAATGTGGAAATCACAAATGTACATTCCTTACTCTTTTTTAAAATTAAATCCTTTTATTGGGGGCTCATACAACTCCCATCACAATCCATCCATCCATCCATTGTATGCAAAACACATTTGATGCCATCATCATTCTCAAAACATTTTCTTTCCACTGAAGCCCCTGGTGTCAGTTCCTCATATTTCCCCTCCATCCCTGTTCCCCCCTTCACCCACTTCCCTGTTGCCCTTACCCCAGGAAGGAGGCTATATGTAGATCCTTGTAATCAGTACCCCCTTTCAATTCCACCTTCCCTCACCCTTCCAGTATAGCCCTCTCAGTACTGGTCCTGAAGGGATCATCTGTCCTCGATTCCTCACATTTCTGGTTCCTATCTGAACCAGTGTACATCTTCTGGTCTAGCTGCATTTATAAGGTAGAATTGGGACTATGATAGTGTGGGTGGAAGCATTTAAGAAATAGAGGAAAGTCACACATTTCATTGTTGCTGCACTCTACCCTGACTGGCTCATCTCCTCCCCATAAGGGGATGTTGCTGCCCCTGCAAATGGATTTTGGGTCCCCATTCTGTACTGCCTTTCATTTATAATGATATGATTTTTAATTCTTTGATATCTGATGCCTGATACCTGATCCTTTTGATGCCTCTTGATCACACAGGTTGGTGTGCTTCTTCCATGTAGGCTTTGTTACTTCTGAGCTAGGTAGCCGCTTGTTTACTTTCAAGCCTTTAAGACCCCAGACACTATATCTTTTGATAGACAGGTACCATCAGCTTTCTTCACCACTTTTGCTTATGCACACATTTGTCTTCAGTGATTGTGTCAGGAAGGTGAGCATCATGAAATGCCAATTTAATAGAACAAAGTGTTCTTGCATTGAGAGAGTACTTGAGTGGAATTCCATTGCCCATCTGCTGCCTTAATACTAACCCTATATGAAGATATTTACCAATGTACATGCCTGCATTTAAACCTCTATAAATGCCCTTTGCCTCTTAGTTCTTTCCTCTATTTCCTTTTACTTTCCTCTTGTCCCACTATCATGCTCAGCCTTCAATTGAGTTTCAGTAATTTCTCTCTATTACATTACTCTTGATCAACCCCTATCAGACCTCTCACACCCACCTTTTCCCTGGTTTGGGATTGCTTGTTATTCCCTTATCTTTGGGTCGATCAAGACCACCTCCTTTCCCCACCTCCTATCCCCTGGGAACCACAGTCCCATTGTTGAGTCCCACGGGGTGCCACATCCTGGGCCCAACATATAACCTTGGCACTCCCTGGGGAGCTCCATGCTCTGCTCCCCTGTTGCTCTGCTGCCCCCCCTTAGTGTTTTGCCTTGGGGTGGTGGGGTCAAATAGGGTAACATCCTGACCCTGCTTCTGCGTTGTTGTCCCCATAGGATTTGGGGTCAGTGAGGGATGCTGTCTTTCATAGGGGTTCAGTCATATGGTTCTCTCTGTGCATTGGCTTTTCTGAATGGGGAGATCATCCCCAAGGGTCATGGGCCAGGATATACTCTACTCTCTCTTCATCCCCCTTCATTTGCTCGTATGCACTTTGGTCAGACATGTCTCTCTCCCCGAGCTGCAGCTTCAGTGCTGTCCTCCAAAGACAATTCCCCTGGGGGGGAGGGGCAGCTGTCCATGTAGTTGGGTCCTCAGACCCTGCCACTGGCTCTCTGCTCCATGCCACCATGCTTCATTCACCTCCTGGAGCACTGGGTTTAAGTTTTGTCCCTCTTTCCCTGTGGAGATATAAACAATCTGCTTCCCTTGGGTGGGTTAGTGCCCCATTCCCCCACTACACATCACCACCACCACCACCCCCTCAGTTGTTTACCATATGTAGTCCTGGATTTGGTCTGGCCCCTGTCGTTCTCACCTGAAGAATTTCTGTATACAGTAGCTTTTTCCTATGCCCTTTTTGCATTTTTTTGGAAGCTTACCTCAGTGGGCTAATGTTGTACATGTCCTTTTGTGTTTGGCTTACTTCACTTAGCATAATATCCTACAGTTCTTCCCATGTGGGGATGTGCTTTATGTGTTCATCACTGCTTTTTAGCAATACATAGTACTCCATTGTTTTAGCAATACATAGTACCACCGTTTTTCAATCCATTCATCTGTTGATGGAAATTTGGGTTGTTTCCAACTTCTTGCAATTGTGAATTGTGCTGCGATGAACACGGGGGCACAGAAGTCTGGCCTTGGTTTGTTGCTTGCCTCTTCTGGGTATATGTCCAGTAGGGGATTGATGGTTTGTATCGTACCTCAATTTCCATCTGTTTTAGATATCGCCAAATTGATTTCCATAGTGACCGTACATACCTACAGAACCACCAGCAGTGGATAAGAGTTCCTGACTCCCCACTGCGCCTCCAACACTTGTTACTTTCTGGTTTTTTGAATTGGGCTATCTTTCAGTCTGGTAGGTGGTATCTCATTGTTTTGATTTGCATTTCTCTTATGGCTAATGATCAGGAATATTTTCTCATATGTTTATTGGCCATTTGGATTTCTGCCTCTGTGAAACTTCTGTTCAGGTCCTTTGCCCACCTCCTCAATGAACAGTTTATTTTTTTGTTTTTGGAAACTATCAGGGTATTACAGATTTAATAATAAGTCCTTTGTCTAATGTGTCATTGCTGGAGATGTTTTCCCAGTCCGTGGGCTCTTTATTACTCTCTTGGTAAATTCTTTCGATGTACACAGGTGTTTTATCTTTAGTATATACCACTTGTCAATTTGTGCTTCCTCTGTGTTTGTGTACTTCTCTTTCTGATAGCCTATGTATTCCCTGTGCTAAAGTTCTCAGATTGGTCCCAATTCCTTCATTGATGTCCCTAATACTTGGGGGTTTTACCACAAAGTCTATGATCTATCTTGAGTTTATTCTTGTGCATGGAGTGAGATAAGGGTCTTATTTCACTTTTCTGCAGGTCGATATACATTTTTTTCCATCACCAGTTGTTGAAGAGGACATCTGCTTCTGATTTGATTGGGGGTGGGGGGGGGCTTATCAAAGATCAGTTGTCTATATGCTGATGATTTTATTTCTGGGTTTTCCATTCTTTTCCATTGGTTTGCATATCTATAATTATACCGATATCATGTGATTTTGACCACTGTGGCTGTATAATATGTGCTAAAGTCAGCTAAAGCAAGTTCTCCCACTGCTTCTTCTTGAGGAATTCTCTTCTAATTCTGGGCATCTTCCCTTCCATGTGATGTTGGTAATAATTTTCCCCCTTTCTTTGAAGAAAGATGAGGGTAATTGTATTGGAATTGCATTAAACTCATAGAGTGCCTTGGGTAGAGCTGACATCTCACTATTTTGCGTCTTCTGATCCACGAGCATGGAATATTCTTCCATTTGTTGAGGTCACTCTTGGCTTCTTGTAATAGTGTTCTGTAATTTTCCTCATGTAGATCTTGTGTTCTTTTAGTCGGTTATATCCCTGGATATTTCAACTTGTGCTCTGCTCTTGTGAAGGGCATCACCATTTTTATCTCCTCTTCCGTGTTCTTCTCTGATACATACCGCCATCCAAGAGACTTCTGATTGTTGCTCTTGTATCCTGCCACTCTGCCAAACTCCTCTATTGCTTCCAGTACTTCCCTTGTGGAGCTTTTGGGATTTTCTGTGTATAAAATCCTGTCATCTACAAATACTGATAATTTCACCTCTTCCTTCCTGGCCAGTCATCTCCTCTGGGACCCACAGTGGAAACACGAAAGGTTGGGTATAAAGTTGGGAGGGAGGCACTGCCCTGATGCTAGTGGGCAGGGTTGTTGTTCACAGATGCATACTTACTCCTTCTTTTGGTCGCCCTGCAACTGACCAACACCTGCAAAGCTTCTCTCATGCTCATGGTTTCTTGGTCTGGACTTGCCTTGTAGGTTAGGTCTTCAGTTTGGGGGAAAAACAAACTTTGTATTACTTCATCTGATTCAGACCCTTTGCCTCAGAGCTTCTTCCTGCCCTCAGTTCACAGGCTGGCAGGCTGGAAGACTTAAAAAGCAGAATGTCTTTGGTG